>CP053457.1:149254217-149408073 GCA_022644695.1 Cenchrus purpureus
CAAAGCTGATTTCCCACCCCATCCAGGATGAAAGGCTTGTTGGTATGGCACCCACATCACTCCATTATCATCATATACCGGGTGTGGTGTATTTGAACTTGATGACGCCCATGGTGGAGTAAAGCGTTGCCCTTGCTGCGATGGTTCACCCTTGAGTCTTGTAGCAGCCCTTGGAGGTGAAGATGACCCTCCTTGGTGTGTAGGTGACCTCATCCTTTTTAACGGCCGATCACTTGTAACGCCTTTGCTTGGAATACTTGTCAAATAGCATGTCGAAAGTGACCTTTGGCTTAGGACCACTCCCCTGATTTTTAGCTATATTAAGTTTCCAATTTCCAATCTCCGGACGGCTTGGCTTGATCATCCTCGGACACAGGGGTCTGCCGGTCGGCCGGTCACCTCCACCGGCGACACGGCCGTGCGGCGAGCAGCTCGGACGGTCATTGATCGGCGTGACCCTTGCCCCCATGTCCGGAGGCACTCATAACCTTGAAGGTCTCTTTGCCATCAGGAGTCTTCTCATACTCAACTTTGCGAACTAACTCTTTTCCTCTCAAATCGGGCTTAGCATCCCCGATTACCACGTTCTCGCCTTTAGTTGCTTCAGCTTGATGTGGCCGAACCAGTACCTTAGGCTGCAAATCCATGGTGTTGATTGGAAAAGGAGCTTTGTCCACTTGCATCTTATGAAAAGTCAAACGGCCTTCGTTTATGGCCGATTGAACCTGTCGATGAAACACATTGCAATTATTAATAGCATGAGAAAATGAATTATGAAATTTACAATATGCACGTCTTTTCAACTCTTCAAGTGGAGGAATAGTATGAGTTAACTTGATATTTCCAGATTTAAGCAATTCATCAAATATGAGATCACATTTGGAAACATCAAAAGTAAATTTAATTTCTTCTTGCCGACCTTTGCTAGCCGGCTTAAGAGATGAACAAGAATAAGATTTTTCTTTAGAGGGCCAAACAAACTCAGAGCATAAATTTCTTTATCACTATCGTCAGCTATCGTAATCATAATCAATAACATGAACATTAGAACGACATGATTTAAAATTATCTTTCTCTTTATTCATTCGGTTTTCAACAACTAAAGCTCTAATTTGAACTTGTGCAACCGAAAGAAAGTCAGTGCCCTCTATCTTATCTCTAATAGATGATCTTAAACCTTCGACATAAATGTCTGTAAGGTCCATATCGATGATTGACAAATTAAAACACCGGTTTTTAGTTTCTTTAAACCTTTTAATGTAGGCAGAGACAGTCTCATCTCTTCCTTGCCTAACCGATGTTAAATCTGTCAATTTTAATTGTATGCTCCCACTATAAAAGTGATCATGAAACTTACGTTCTAACATATCCCAAGATATAATAGAACCGGGAGCAAGTGAAGAAAACCAAGCAAAAGTGGTGCCAGTCAAAGATAAAGAAAATAAGCGTACTTTCAAAGCATTATAGACACCAGCTTCACCTAGTTGTGCAGTGTATTGACTAATATGTTCCCATGTGGTTCGGTCATCATCACCACTAAATTTAATCAAGTCAGGCATACGCCAACCACGTGGGAGAGGAAATCTATCAAACTCGGGATCATATGGTTTTTGATACAAATTTGTGTTACCAATATCGACATCAAGTTTGGTTTTTACCACATTAGCCAAATCTTCCTTAAATCTATTAAATTCCGCCAAATTAGTATTATTTGGCTGTTGTGGTTGAGGATTCTCCAAATTCATCTTATTTAAATAGAGAGTTATCTTAGCTTGAGCTAGCCTGTGACTTTCAAATACATCGTCCGGAATAATATTTTTGGAGGATGATGCATTTATTGTCGTACTATATTGAGGTCCAACATTACTAATTGTATTAGAAAAAGTAGGGACCATCTGATTTGGCACGCTGCAAATTGGCAAAGGCGATCGGGCACCAACTCCATAGCACCGGTCTGACCGGTACCCTGCATCGGTTCGACCGGTGCGGCCATGTTTGGCCTGTGCGGTTGAAACTGAGGGTACTGACCAGATGCTGGATTTGGTGTCAAACAATATGCAAAATTACCATTATTTACAAGTAAAGGTGCTAAGCTAGGATGAGACCCTTGAGGATTCGCTTTAGGAGTACTACTATTAGTTTCATTATTATTAAAACCTAAAGCCCTATCCTTTTCAAGATCCTCTAATCGTTCTACGAGCAATGTAAGAAGCAAACAATTCATCACTTTCCTTTGTAGATTTCATAGGAGAAGTTTCGTGACGGGGTTTCTTACGTGGGAATTACCTCAATATTCTTTGTCGTTTGCTTTGATCACGGCTCGAACTCTTTTAATCTTGCCACCTTGCCGGATCGATCCTTCTTGGCCTTGACTAGGAATTGTACTTGCATGTACTCTTGTAGCGCCTTGAACTTCTCGCTCCTCCCGAGAGAGATCTTCCAATGACGCCGTGATTTATGTTGTTCATGTCGAGCTCACACCGAGACATCGTACTAGGGTTAGATTGAACGGTTTTAGCAACCGATCTTTTCTGTCCCCGGTAGTGCCAAAAGTGTGTTGACGCTTTTGGTCAACACACAGCTGGATCGCTGAACGTCGAACGCTGAACTCGCCCGAGCTCTGCCCGGACCGGTCGGCCGGTCGAGGGCACCAGGGTGTCTGTGAATCGCCGCCTCGGGAGGGACCCGTCAGGTGGCGCGCTTAGGGTTGCTCCGAGGTTGGCAAGGCCACTCAGCGTCCCGATCATCGTCGAGACAAACAAGGAAAGCACGAGGTTGGAAAAGCTAGGGTTTGAGAGATAAAAGTTGTAGAAAGTAATGTACGATTGGGATCTTTTCCTCAAACGGCCGTGACCCTTTATATTTATAGGGTGGAGAGGTCTTGTCCCGCAAGGAATCCTTTTACAACTCGAAATTCGTAAGGATTCCTCAATTCTACTCGGACTCGGGGTCCACCGGTCAGCCACCGTCAGCCGGTGTGGCCGCTGAGATCGGGCTACAGACGCCCACCGGTCGATCATTGATCTGGGTGCGAACAGAATTATAGATAGTTAATTCACAAAGAAAATCATTGGAACACGATTGTGAACCACACAAGAAACAAAGGGTCGTCGGACGTTGGTTGGATGCTGATTCGCGCTATCAAGGCCGATTTTCAGCAGAACACGCACATCGGACAAGATGGAAAGGAGTGTCCGCCTTATTACGACGCGGGAGAATCCTGCGATCGATCAAATCACAAACTTCGTCACCTGCCACTCTTGCACAGCACTACACCTACCTTATACACGGCCAGAAGCACGCACCCAAAGTGACAGATTAACCGCGGTAATTTGTTGATCGTCCTAATTTTAATCCCTTCCTTAAATCCTGTTACGTGATGGGATTCTTTCCATTATTTTTTCTCCTTTTGTTAAAAAAAGATCCCCATGTAATTACGAGGGTTACTCTCTCGGTTTCAAATTATAGATCGTTTTAACTTTATTAGATTCATAACTTAGATATACTCTATGTCTAAATGCATAATCTATGCATCTGTAAAGTCAAAACAACTTACGAATTAGAGAGACGATTGATGTAAAAACCGGCTTAATCTAATCCAGATGTCTTACCATCAGATAGGATTGGATCGAATAATAGCACTCGAGATTTTCTTTCAATCGGGGTGATTATCAAGTAACGACAGCAAATTCCTTTCGCTCCCTCGAAAATGGCAGCAGAACAGTATCCGACTTTATAGAAAAGAGGTGAATAGTATTCATGCCTTCCACTTCCTTCTGATGACACTATCAGAACCTTATACCATCGGTACCATTTCTGCACTTGTGTTTTCTCTCCGTCGTATGTTTTTTTATTTTAAGCTTCTTCGATACTCACTCGGTCCCGATATAGGTCTTCGGGTGGCAGTGGCTTGTCTTTGGCACTGCTTTCCTCTATTTGAGGTGCCGGTTTGAAGTTCTTGAGATGGCAGCATGTCGGATCGACTTGGTGGGATGGCGGTGCCATGGTTTTTTTACCGACGGTTAGGGTGAAACCGCCGGCCCCGGTAACGGTTTACCGGTGCGGTTTGAGCGGTTACAGAAAAAACCGCTCAAATTCAAATTTTCAAACCAAACCCCCCGTGCAACCAGTTTCTGGCAGTTTATCGAACGGTTTGAGCGGTAAACCGCACCTGTTTGACCGGTTACCGGTCTCTGGGACAAAAAAATCAGCGCAGTGAAGAATTTGATGTGTTTTCAAATTTAAATTAAAAAATTGGAAAATATAAGAAAAATTCCTAAAAACATTTCAAGGTACGTAGAATCTAATGGTGTCAACAATTTTCAAATATTAGTGCATTTAGTATTTTTTGCGGACATTAGAAATTCAACCAGCCCTGGTTGAACTTCTAATGCCCGCAAAGTTGGCGAATATTTGAAAAATTTTGACACCATTAGATTCATGGCAACTTGATCTATTTTTAGGAAATTTTCAAATTTTTTTTAAAATTTCAAATTCAAAATTTTGAATGGGGCCGGTTACCAACCCGCCGGAACCGAAACCGTCCCGGGGCGGGTTACCGGCCTTTTTTTTTTGTGGATATTTTCAACCCTGAGCAGTGTGAGGATTGTTTCATGCACTTGATTGGGTTGCCAGTGTGCATGGTAGATGTTGACTAGTAAGTGCAGTTTCTACTGGACAAGAGAACATCATGAAACTATTGGCGGTCAAGCAGGATCATCCTAACTTCTAAAGTTTCTAAAAAATGGCGGATGTAAGTACTCATGTATCTCCAGACTAGGTGGTCAATTTGGTTTCTTTATGGTTGTAGACATTCACTTGTGAGTGTTCAAGATCGGATAATTTCTTTAATCTAAAAAAAGTAAAAGGCCAGAGCTATAGGTGAGGTTTCAAGAACAAAATCAATCTAATTATGTGATTCGAACCTTTTCAGTTTAGCAGCAGCAGCGATCGAGCAGTGGATTGGTATTCATTGATTTGTACAAGTTTATTAGATACAGCCATGGCTGCTACCTTTATCATCAGTGTGTATGATTTATATTTCACCCATATGCAGTTTGCAAGCACCATGTTACCTTGTACCAACTGCACTGCAAGGGGCGGCCATGCTTACACATGTTAGGCCATCAGCGGTAGTCAAGAAAAAAGTGTACCAATAATGGTCCCAAAAAAGTACCAATAATAATCCTTCTCAGACAAACTTCAAGGAATGAGACTTCTCCTATGGAGGCATAGTCCTATGTGCATCAATGAATTTCATTGAGACATGAGTTGGCATCCTGGCTTTTTGGATCGATGGATCCTCTCCACCCGGGTTTGAGACACAAACTTGGTATTGGTGCTCACCTTTCCTCACATGTAGGTAGAGCTTTGTGCCCACAACATTTGAGCGTGTGTGTGCCCACACACTAGATGATCGAGTGTAGATTCCAATCGTTTTTGTCTCTGACTTGAACTTGTAAATAAAATGCATTGACAATTACATAGCGTAGATTATCGATAAAATCTGCTGCAAGATCTGGAGCATCTATCCATATATCTAGAGAGGAAGGCAAAGAAGTCCATCATACATGGTGGTAGTTTATCGATCACATGTTACGAATGTAAATTGACGTCCCTAAGAAGCATAATTGATGCTAATATCTAGCTAGGGAGTACTCCCTCCATCTAGTATAGACAAGTGTAAATATCATTGTCTAGATTATTCTTCCATTTAATAGGGTTCCCTCCTAAAATTCTCTAGGCGAGACCACACAAGCATATCACTTCAGACATTTTCTCTCGAGTTTGAGGAATAGACATTTGAACCTGTATGCCATAATAAAGAAAGTTCTACCCCAACAAAAGTTGAGCAGAAAACAATATCATATTAGCAGCTTGTGTGCTACGATACCTCATTTTTAAGCAGACGACGCTAAAACGATTTCAGCGATGGATGTGCTAATCAGTTGTATCTTTGTTGCAATTCAACCACCAGCTAAAAGAGGAGAAAACTATTTTTTTTGAAAATTAATTAAAATAAATTGGCACAAAGTGATTCGAAGCTGCAGCTTGTGATGGCATATATTACGGAGTATTCCTTTGCAGCATATATTTTGGGTACCCTAGGTTACATAATACATATGACTAAACTTTACCTCTTCACGTTGGAATTTCTTACGGTAAAAGGTAAAAACGACAGCTCTTTATGTTGGAATTTCTTACCTCATCACCAATACACCTTTAGGAAAAAACCATGACGTTGGAAAAATCAGATGATGTATCTGCTGGTGGTCCTGCTAAATTCCAAGCTAGAAGCTAGAAAACATACTTGGGTTGTTGTTGTTGTTCCGCTGTTGGTCCAGCTAGAAAACATACTTGGGTTGGACTCAAAGCTCCAGCTCAAGTAATCACTAGTTACAGCGAGTAAAAATTAACAGCTACAAGATATATATATATATACTTCTAGTTCCTCCTGCCAAATCACGTTGTGCCGTCTAGGAATCTCAACCAAGTGTTTGTCACACCTTTTTGGCCATTATCTTTAGTCGTTACGCCCCCATCATCCATTCCTCCTCCTCCTCAACGTCGTCTCATGCATCGCCGCTGCTGTCATTGACTCATATGCGGAGATGTCGCAGCTTGCAAGTCGCAACCTGTGTCACAATGTTACCTAACCCTGACTGTAACTTCACCATCGACAAAGAACATCTTATGAAAGAATAAAAAAGATAGCGCGGTGAATAGTCCTGGACTCCTAGCTAGGTACACTTAAGAATTGGGCATTTCGGAAATTTTCCAACCGAAACATCTGCAGTATTGAAAATTTATAGTTGAAACATAGAAAATATGCGAAAAAATGACTATGTTGTTCGACTTTGCAATAGAAAATCTCAGTCGCAACATGAACATTAGGAAATTATAGTTGCAATATCGATGCTTAACTATTAGAACATATGTCTAGCTGTCCGATTCTGAATTATTTTGAAATAAGAAAAAAAAACCCTACTTCCTATAAGCACCATTGGTTTCTGCTAGAGCTATGCTTTTACTAAAAGAGGTATATTCTTCTCTTTCTAATATGATTAATGAATGTCATTGTTCCTGTCCATCCTACTGTTTTTTTAAATCCAAAAGTGTAACTAAAAGCGAGATTAAAAGAAAAGCATTGTCCATTGATGCGCATTAGCACAATGGAAAAAAAAAGATAAGGGGGAGGAGCACAATGCAAAGACACTGAGCAGAGTGAGATCGAAATTCTTGCAGAGATGCTCCTATTGGGAACTGGGAAGGCGTCCAGCCTATCAAAATATTCCAGGAGTCAGCAGGAGGATGCTCCTCCTCCCCAGAAAGGCAAACGGGGATCCGTCGTCGCCGGAGTGGACGCGGTGGGCCGGCGGCCGGACGTTGATGCGCGCCGCCCTCCACCACGGTTGCGTCTCGCCGGCGTCTCTCGCACAGTGCGGCCACGACGGCGGGCATCCCATCTGGTGATGGCCGGGGCCGGGGGAATCGGATCGGGAGCATTTGGGACGGGGGCTAAGGGGCACGTCGGATGGTCGCCGTGCTGGCTTGTCAATGGCGGATTGGGCGGCGGGCGCCCACGAAGCGCCGCGGTGGCTAGCCACCACGCCGGCGATGTGCCGCCCCGGATTCGATGCCGAGGCGCCCGAGGGAGCGAGGCGAGCTTCTTGCCGTCAATTTCGTGCCGTCTGTTTCTGGATTTTTTTAAGAGAAAGTTTGTCTCTGCAATTTCGCCATGCATGGACATGGATGCCTGTTTTGGCAAACACGCACGTGCTGCAAGGTTCGTTTTCCCCCCATTTACCTTCTTTTTTTACCTTTCGGGGTGTGAAAAGTGACCTTCTTCTTTTTTTTTGTTAATTTTTTTTGTTAAAAAAACAAAAAACAATAACAAGCAAGAATTGTGGGAGATATTTGGCTTTTGTATATGCATCGATGCATGTGAAATATTTTTTCTTAAATTTGATCATCTAAAGCTACAAAGTTACTGTATAAAATAATGTAGATTAACCACACATAATCCACATTGGTGGAGCTTAGTACATATCAAAGGAACCTTTTAGAGTAAATAGTGTTTTCTAGGTTTAAATATTGATATCCTCTTTAGCTTAGAACTTCTGAGTTTCACTTGAAGCTCCACCACAATCACCTCTTTTTTTGTTTACTCTTAACTCTACCTTTTGTTTTCTGCTTTTTTGTGTTCCTTCTACCCTTATTTCTTTTGGATTTCATCTCTAACTTACCTCAACTTTCTTGGGACAAGAAAAAAAAGGCTATATCGTTGTATTGAGTATGAAAATATTTTCATAATATACACTTCTATGTATTTGAAACAATAAATTTCTTGCTATCAGACCATAGTAGTGGACATCTGACATTCGATCATTGGACAAAAGTTTTAGATGAATTGGACCCGAGACTAAAGAATCGTTAGTCCCATGTCTAGATTCTGCAGCTCGTGAGAGATCCTTTATTCCCGGTTTGTAACACAAATTCGGACTAAATGTAACCCTTTAGTCCCGATTTGTATTACCGGTTAACTATAAAAGATGTCTTTAGCCTCCGGTGGAATGAGACTAAGATCAGGACCTTTAGTCCCATAATCTTTATCTCAGTTGAAAAAATCGAACTCTTTGAAGTTTCACAATTGAAACTATATATCACAGTCTTTCCCCATAGCGCCATTAGTCAAAAATGCTTTAAGAGATACCGTGCAAATGTCGTATTCGAAACCAAAGGAGATGGACTGTTGCAGTCCAAGTAAAATCGATATCATATGTCAGCAAATGTGGCGAGGAACTAACACGTGTGGAGAAGTTTTCCAGGATGTTTGGTTTGTCTTTTGGTACAACAAGTTGTAGTGAGGTCAACCTAAAACTCATTCGATGTGGTTCACCCTACCAAAGTGAAAAAGAAGTAACGATATGGAGCCATACTAGTGGAGAACTGACTTTCGATCTTTGGATAAAAGTTTCAGATAAATTGGACCTGAAACTAAATAAGTATTAGTCCAGGGTAGAAATTTCGTCTGAAGTGGAATAAAAATTCGTGCTCTTTGAGGTTTCCATCAGGGACCATACTATAGCCCTCTTTTCCTAGCAATGCCATTAGTCAAAAATGCTTTATCAGATACCATGCATGTAAATGTCGTGTTCGAAATCAGAGGAACTGTTGCAGTCTAAGCAAAAATCGATCGACGTCATATGTCAGCAAATGTGGCGAGGAGCTAACACGTGTGGAGAAGTTTTCCAGGATGCTTGCTTGGTTTGTCTTTTGGTACGATAAGTTGTAGGGAGGCTTGCTTTCAAAAAAAAAGTTGTAGTGAGGCCATCCTAAAACTCATGATGTGGTTCACCCTAGTCCCTAGAGAATCAAAGTGAAAAAGAAGCAACGATTCACTCACCAAACCCATGGTAGGTCAGTAGGTGAGAGCTGAACGTACTATGGCCACATGAAGATGGATGGTGATCTAAACAAAGACTTGACCATGTTTGCATGGTAGAACATACGTGCAGGTTAATTATTCCCAATGATGGCTTTGAGATCATCAAATGTTTGCCCCTACAGGGAAAACAAAGAGCGTCAAAATGTACAACAAACTGATGATGGTTTTGATTTTTGATACGCAAGTGATGATGTTCCCACAAAAAGTTTTGTTCTTGGAAAAGGCGTGGATTGGCCATGAAAATGTGCCGTGCAAGGTTGTTCCCTCGATAGCATCCAAAGGTTTGTCAAATTACATCAACTTGGGAAAGAGATATACATACGCACACAAGGTATATACGATCCTCACAATTTTAAGCATTTTTCTTGAGGAAAAAGCGCAAAACCGTAAAAAAAAACACTAACGTGGCACACATCCTTACCGTTGAGGATGCATCGAGATACATGTTGTGTTGTAATTAGGTCATAATCGAGCATGTACCCATCCATCGGTGCATATCCTTACTCTTACTGGTATGAGGTTTGTGCGGCCACCCTAGCGGCCAAAATCCATATTCTCATATTTTTGCTACTCATATTATTCCTCGTTCGTATTCGATTTGCGGCGAATATATGGCGTGTTTTACATGAATGAGATCAGGTGTCATTTTCTGCTGTAGCTATTGATGTAATGGGAGTGGGACCAGCTAGGCTTGGGCCCACCATACTGTAGCGCGTGAACAGTACAGGGGATAGGGTTAGTTGTATAAGATCAATTAGAGATAAGATTAGAGTTAGTTTGGATATTTTGTTAAGGGTCAAGCCATCCTCTCTATATAAAGGGAGGCAGTGTATTCAGATAATCAATCAATGAAGAAGAATTAATCCAATCTCTCCCCCAACTCCCAACAAGCGATGAGCGGCGAGGCAAATAGACCTCGACCCTCCTCGCCCCTATCGGCCGGATCACCCGACCATAACATCTGAGCTCAGATTCGAGCCAATCCCATCTGCATTTGAAATCTTTATATGCCTTAAAGTGCTGATCGACGTGGGACAAGTCGGTGGCTATCTTAGTCTCTAGGAATAGTACATTTGAGCTCAAACACAGCTAGGTTATCCACAGTGGAGCTGAAGACTGGAATCCCAATCAGGGTTTGCTAGTTGCGATCCAGACAATACAGTGTTGCTTCTCCCAAGCAACAACTGGCAGCCATCCATCCTTTCTCTAGTTGTGTAGGGTCCATACATAGTTGCAGAAAAGAGATAAAATTATTCCTAATGTTCCTTGTGAATAATATTCCGATATTGGAAAGCTTCAAAATTCACAAGCATATAGACTTCATCGAGATAGACTTCATATTTTCCATCCAAAGTACTACTGATGGTTAAGTAGTTTTTAGAGTTAAGTAATCGAGACATGATGGCAGTTATATATCTCCACATCGACCTCATTGTGGCAGATCTTTAAGCCAAGAACGGTGTCTATACACTATACTGCATCCCTGTTGTATAAGGGTTTTTGATGTCAAAATCGGCGATGAAGTTGCATTATATTGTTAGCAGCGTGCATGTTTATCATAATTCTGCTTTGATTTGTCACGTCAACACAATTTAGTTCAACGCATGCTTCAGATGATAATAGTCAACTCGACTCACACAAATAAGGATTCTTCATTTATTTTGCATTTTTGATGTTGACCAAGGCTAATAGTGTCAAATCTCAGCTCTGATACCAATTATCACCAGAGTGTAATGGGAGACCAAGTCTTGCCCACCACTAGCTGGTAGAAGTAAAATATCAATGCAGTTTGGATAAGATCAATTTGAGATAATGTAAGCTTTGCATTGAAAGTTTAACCTGGTGTTGGTATACAAGAATTTGCACATACCTTACACACGTTAATTAGGCACAATCACGTGGTAATACATACATGCACCGCTGCCAATCAATGAGCAACGCCTAAATGTGCACAGGCTCTCCGCATCCTATTTTACTTGTCGCTATGGACCATATATATGTGAGCTTTTTCGAGCCAATCCCATCTGCATTTGAAAGGTGCCTTTGATATGCGGTGATATGAGACAAGTCGGTGGCTATCTTAGTCTCTAGGAATAGTACATTTGAGCTCAAATTCACAGCTAGGTTAGGGTTCCACAGTGGAGCTGAAGACTATCCCAATCAGGGTTTGCTAGTTGTGATGACCATGATGACAGTGTTGCTTCTCTCCAAGCAACAACCAGCCATTCCTTTCTCGTTGTTATGCCACTACATGTTGCAGAAAAGAGATTAAGAGTTAAGATGTTCCTCGGTCATGTGAATAATATTCAATTTTACAGGATTCTTCATCTTAAATTTTATAGCATATAGCCACTGATTTTTTTAACTTACATATGTTTTCCATCATATGCAAAAAAAAAACTACTGATGGTTGTAGATTTTTAGTGTAAACCATGATGGCAGGTATATATAAACCACATTAGTGCATAGAGTTTAGTTAGTTAATAAAAATCCATTTCACTCACTATTTTTCAAATGCTCAAATAAATTTATTTATGCATTAAAGTGGACTAGAGTGGTCAGAAATTATTGCAGCAAATGTAACAGAAGATTTACCAGTAATTAATGAATTGGTTTTTGTGCTCATGTCCATAGACCGCACTACCACCAACACGGTCCTTGATAATGCATTGGAACCATTTTATCATCTTCATGTTGCTCCAAATGTAGCATTTATCCTGGAAAAAGAATTCAGTACATACTGTTCACCCCGACCCTTTTTTCAAAAGATTCTAAGAAATATTTCTATAACTGCAAATGTTTCAAATTGAACTATCATCATTGATTTGTTCCTGTCCCGCATTGATCACAAAGCTATGGTCCTTCCTCTGCTTATGCAGATACCCTGTGGATCACTTGGTCGTGATTAAAATATCTAAGGAACATCAAAAGCCAGCTTTAAAACATGCATCCTTTTCTCTTTATTCTTCTAGGGAGAAAAAGATAGGCAAAGCAACAGGCATTTTTATATGTTAGGCCAAATAGCCAAATGGATGGTATCTCTATCTTGTCTGTTTCTTTGCAAGTTTGTTAAACTGCACAATCTCTTAGATGCTCCATGGAGCAATTGGAGCCTCACTAAGTGTGGATGTACTAGTTTATTATATTGATTTCGGTGTACTGTATGTGCCTAATTCTCTGTCTTATGGCTTCCATTGGGGAATTGTTGGCTTTAGCATTGCATAAAAATATACTAGACAAGAACCATCTTTACATTTTTTGCCTAATATATATACAATGTTATCAGGCCCCTTTTGATTTTTAATAGGAGAACTTGCCCCTTCTATTAATTTTACGGGCATTTTTCTTCAAAACCACCAATATATGAGACATTTTCTTAGTTGCTTTTTGGAATATGGAGAATATAATCAAATCTTGTGTTGGTAGCCACTAGAACCTCTACTAGGTTTTAGCAAATTAAACTACTTGTGCAAACTATATGGCAGTACAGCTAATGCTGCTACCAGGGATAAAATTTTTGACTGAAATTTCATTAATTTCATTGAAATTTCGGTCTTTTCAGTGGCTACCGAAATTACTGTTTTCCGAAAATTTTCAGTACTATTACCTGAAAAACAACCTTTTTAACCTGAATTTGGGTCGAAATTTTGCAAAATTTGGTGATTTCGATGGAAACCGAAATAAGGGTTGAAACAAAATTGAGAATCCTAGCTGCTGCTACACATGAAACAATACTATGCATAAAATGGATCAACGTTGATGCGTGGTCTATGCATATTTAGGAATTATTCCTTTTCCATAAAAGATTAACCGACATTGTGCAATGATTCCATATCTTAGTTTTAGAGGGTAAATAAATATTTTCTCCTTTAATTTTGTTTTCAATAGACAATGATTTCTGCAAGCCTGCAAGTGCAATATTCATAGCTGTTCCATAGTCTCGTGAAGTATGTGATATTTCAGAGGAGTTTGGCCAATGAAATGCTTTTGGGGGGCTATCTATAAATTCAACAGATGAATATTCTAAGTTAAAACAATGTTATACTAGGAGTCTTATTTTCTTTTTAAGAATCCAAGCACAAAACAGTTGTGTTTTTAGATTAACAATCCTGTTGAAACCGTTTTCTTAACTACATGCTGAGATCAAAGCTTACTTCCTGTATTGGACCATTTGTAAGAAAAATTGTAATTACATTTAGCCTGAAAACAATGGGTATTACAGATTCAAAGAAAATCTGACCGTCGGATGCTCTATCGTTAGCTCTGAAACAATGTAGCATCAAGCCTCAGCTTCCTCACCCGGACAACATTACTGGAGATGCCATCTAGTAGGAGTAGGTAGATAGCTGATCACGAGAAAATTATGGGCCTTAAATCTTACCATAAACCCATGGGACAATCATATTGCAGAGACTTCGAAGGACCATAATCAATAGCTTAATTTCACACACACCATCTAATATTCCTTCTGCAAGAGTGAGGATAATGCTGCAAGAACAAACACATTGACAGGATTCCGTCTTTAACAATACCAATAGTACAGGCACTCTACATGGCATAGGCTCTGCTTATGGTGGGCGATCGAGGGAAGGGAACTAGGATTGAGGGCCTGATCTATGGAGAATTCAGGGTTGAGAGGAGCTTTAGCTATCTATAAATTCAACAGATGAATATTCTAAGGCAAAAAGGAGTTCTTATTTTCTTCATTAGATTGATCATCCCTCTCTTTAAATAGAGGGTTTCTTGACCAAGAAGATCTAATTATCTGAAGACCTAACCCTAATGGGCCTGCCGAGTCGGCCCATAAGGCCCCTCACGTACTCTAACAGGCTCAATGACAATTCCCACTTGAAGGCATATGCTATTTGATCACAGGAACCATCATATATGGATGACAGATTGACAGGTATATTTTGATTAAGAACTCCCCAAGATTAATTATGGAAACTAGGCAACAAAAACAACATGCATGGAGATATCATGCTTATAGTTAATCTCTGGTAGAAAACCATGCTTTTTGCAATAATCGGTTTACTAATACGTAAGGTTATCTCTAGAACTTACCATTTAAATGACCGGCTCATGCTGATGCAGCTGTCCATAATTAAACAGTTGGCCTTATAGGATGGGGTGCATAAGGTTCAGAAAAGCAAAGGATAAGTTCCTGTCCATTTCAATGGCATGGCTGCAGGGTAATTGTAATTGCAGTCACAGTCTGCATTATTGAACTCATGCACTGGTGACTTTTGGAACACTTTTTCAGTGAAACAGAGCACAGCAGGGAGCTAATAACCTTTTCAGACCTGCAGGATAAGGATCCAGTTGCATATGCACAAGCAAAGTGTCATCTGAATGGCTTGACATCATGTTCAAACCCTGCAACCCACTGAATGATTTTTTTCTTCTGAATATACAGTTATACAGTACATAAGGTCGGATTATGATAGTTACTGGTAGCAGCTGGCTGCATTGCTAGCTCACAATGTGTACAAAGTTGTTCTTTTCATTTGATAGGGTCAAGACAACTAGAATTGTACAATGATAAAAAGTTAGGAGCCTAGATCCTAGGCAGTGTCAGTTGTTATGCTGCATTATTGAACTGGTCCTCATGACACGTACCTGATACGAAGATATAAAGAATCTGAGAAACTGTAGTGATACAACATGTTGTGAATGGTATGCACTATTTGTGAACACTAAAACTTCAGAAATCTGATGAGTGCCTCTAAGATCTTCTCTTTTTCCCTTTTTAAGCTATATTTGATAATCATCGGTTGCGCTTTCAACAGAAAAGTGCCCTGGGTCTGAGCTTGCTCAGTTCATAGATGGTGTCATTGAGCACCACACAGGTATACACACCAGGGCCCCAAACCCGGACACTCATTTTCTCCTTAAGGTCCATTTGGTTACTTATTAGGGTTGGACCTAGTAATCAATCCATGTTATCAAGATTATACAAATTAGTGAACCACAATCAGGAATCATTTCAGGAACTCATTTCAGAGTAATCAGTCACTTGAGTTCTTGGCCTTACTTGGAAAAAAAGAAGCACTCAAAGGAAGTCGTAATCAGTCAAATGTGTCAATATATAGAAGCAAGTGGCTGAGTTTGCATAAGAATTCCTCACCTACTATTCGGCATAGTTTTTAGATTTTTCAGGTACATATATACTACTAGAGTAGAGCTTGACATTCAAACTGCATGGAGAAGAAGAAATCAAGAGACGGGGACTTGGTTGGCTCTCATTCTCGGAAATTTCGCTGTTGTCGTACAGAGTTGTGATGTGTCATATAGTACGTGTCAAGTGGCGATGCAAATGGAAGGCGTTTAAAGATGCAATGGCCTGTCATCCATCAACAGCTAGCTAGCTCCAAGTTCCGAACTGAAAACATATTTTGCAAATAGCACTGCTAGTGCCCGGACGTCTGTTGAGAATTTTCACATCAGGCACTTCGTTGCAATATTAAAATAAAACATTTACAATATAAAAAATGTATAGTTGCAATGTTGAAAAATATGCGAAAAATTGACTACATCGTTCAACAACTCTGAAATAGAAAATTTCTACCATAACATGAACACTATGTTCCTTGCAACATTCACTGTGAAACAAACAGACATCAATGCTTAATTATTGGATAAGATTCGGATGTATGTTGTGTAGCATTGCCGTTTTGTAAATCGACATCTATATATTTCTTTAACTCATAGCCGTTCTATTGTGTAGTGTGATAACCTATCCAGCGCATTTCCAGATAGGATGTGGACTCTATTATTTCCCTTGTGCATGATTGGTGTAAGCGATAGCGGTTAATTAACAAACATATTTGGTACTTTGGAAGTCAAAAGCTTAATAGGGGGTCTCCATCACATTCACATGCACTATCAGCATATATAGAGAAGAAAAGGGCAAAAGAAAATTCGTCACATCTCGCCTACACCAAATAACATGCATATTATTATAACTACAAAGCATCGTGGCTCCATATTTATCTAATGGACCATGACAATTGCCATGACACCCTTTCTTTTGGGCAATCTTATCAAATGATTCTTAACATGCTCTTTAAAGGGTGGTCTTAGATGCTGTTGTTAGTGTTATTCTAAATGAGTGGATTTTGAATTTTCAAAGGTAGCTATATATGAATGCTTTTAGTTTCTGAAAAAAATATATAATCAAAGTAAGAGGACTTAACTCTAGTGTATTCCTAGACAAATAATTTAAATAGTATGCATGATACTAATAATAAATGGGTAGTCCCGGAATGGACAAATCAACTACTAAGAAGAAAAATAAATTATGCCAATTTCAGATACATTCATTAAAAATGGTAAATCACCTGATTATGTTTATATGACTGAAAACTTACCACCTATCACAACAAGAACTAGAAGTATATGGTTAAACTTTAAATTTACATCATTCACTATGCATGTCACATCCAACCTTTAACCAGCAGCTTAAGTTTTTTGGTTAACTAGACAGTGAATGCAACTCAATCATTACATATATTGGTTGCAATATTCTACTGGATAATAGTACAGGGGGTGATCAACCAACCCTGCACAAAGTGAACAACATAGATGGTTTTGCATTAACATTTGGAGTCCTAAAGTATACACTATATACATCATCCACTTGGTCGTAAACTTGTATAGTTGATATCAGATATTTATGCAAGTTGTTGCAACCATCAAAAGTAAAGTAGTATGCATTTGTTGTGTTCTACTAGTATACCTAAATAATATACAAGGTGATCAACCAATCCCTGCACAAAGGGCGCAACAGAACATCACAATGGGGCAAAAGCACGGGTCAGTTAGCATAGCATATTTCCCTATAGGATTTGAGACAACCAAGGAGCCAGACAAGCATCACAGGTTAATTTTAGCAGCAATTGTGGAACTTATAGTTGTATCGTGGGATACCCGACAAATATATGAAGTCTGACAATAACAAATTAGTGGCCTCTAGAGAACTGTGATGTGACATCTATATTTTTTTGAAAGACAATATGCCATATATATTATATTGAAAGCTTCCATCCTTTATCAAATTCACTTTGCTGCAGTAGTATATATTTTAACTGAACACCATTATTAGAAATTTGACTCTTTACCTAAGACTTTCTGTTGACACCATAACTGGGTTTATGCGTTAAAATCACATCAACTGTCGCATCTTGGACAAAGACGATGGACATCTGTACTGAAAGTGTGTAATTACCACAGAACAAGCACTAAAAGACAAAGGCATGAGTGGAAATGCATGGTGGCTATTAGTGACAACCAATTCTGTCATGTTATGATTTTGGGTTGCGATCACTTATCATGTAACCATCTACAGTTTGTTGCTGTCTCATTTTATTTTACTCAATTTACCAATCCTTTTGTCTGCTTCTGCAGTAATATGTTTCAATTACTTCTAGATGATTATTTTGTTTAACATTGCAGTTTCAGTTCACATCTTTCTTATAGTCCTATATTCAGATGGATCGAGTATTTAAGTTGTTCTTGTGAGTTGTGACAGTACATCGATGAATAAAACTGCTAGAAAAAAATGTGGGATAAGAAATCACGAAGTTCGAATGATATCATGCTAAATCATATTTTTCAGCAGTATTTTGATGATGTAATCGGTGATGCTTGGTTTAGCCATGATTGAGCGTAGATCCGTTGTTTATTTATCCCGAAGTTGGTTCAGCCTATATTTGTATTTATAGGATGGGTATGGTTTGGCTCTGTATTCTAATTTATCACAAGGCCGACACACAACCCTGAACCGATTTTCTTTCCATATCTTCTCAGACTCAAATTTTATTCATAAACTGCTTAATGACAGCCCTCCTGAAAAACGTGGATTGCTATGAGTTTGTGATGTTTAGAGTTGGTTCGAGTACTTTTTTTTTATTTATCATGAAGTCAGCAAACGAAAAAACTGAATTCATTGTTTGCATATCTGTTCAACTCAAAATTTATCCAGAAACTGTTGTCATGTTCAGAGTTTATTCTATTCAAAATTTACATTTGAAACAAAGTTGAAAAACAACCCTGAATACCCCCCCCCCTCCCCCCTAAAAAGCAAGGATCCATGTGATGTGATATTCAGTGCATATGCACAGAGACATGGCCTCAATAATAGAGTGACTAAATGATGGAAATAAGTCAAAGCTAGCTAAAAGATGTATTACTTTTTTCATGTTAGTGGAGTTTAGCAAATGCATGTTACTTGTTTTTCCCCTTGTGTTGCTAGGATAATGATAGGGACGGGTCAACTCAACGCATGCAATGCAATCAGTTGTCCTCAAAAGATTATGTGGGCTCCCTGCAAATAAGTGGTCTGCAGATGAATGGACAGCATTTTTGCAACAACGAGAAGATAAACGAGATGAGATTTAATTCTTTTTACAGGTAATAGATCATAGAATAATTTGTCTGTAGTGCTAGACATCTTTCAGCATTCTTAGCACGCATGACAAGAGGTGCAAATCAACTGAACAACTAACACACACCCTGACATGGCCTCTGTCCTGCTATCAGTGGCACTGTAGCACAGCCTGCATTTTTCTCTGACAAAGGTGCCATTTGGCGTCCTTTTTCCAAACATTGGCTTATGATGACCCCCTAGAGACTTAATGGAGAAAGAAAATTTCTTGTCCGGATGAAATTGGGAGCTAGGGTCAGGAAGGAGATTTCAGGCCGACACAGAGCAACAGAAGGCAACATCAGCCTCGTCGGTCTCTGCCTCTCACGACACCCCAGCAACCAATGCAAAAGCCACACCATTCAAAGATCCCAGCATGAGGTATCATCCACTAAACCCACAATATAACCCATGATCAAATTCCCCCATCTCCTGAGAGGACAATCATTCTTATCCCCCTGGACCCACACACTCGCTGGCCGCCGATGTGTCAATACTCGATTCGCCCATTCGCGTGACGTGCCCGCCTTTGTTGGGGACCGTGGTTGGAGAGAGTTGTAGCCAACTTGAGATTGGTGATGACCAGAGCAGGTGACATGATGGGCACGCTCTCTCATCGTCTCCTGGCCATGCAAATCCTGCTCCAGGTCGTCTGCTTAGCTTAGTGGCAGGAAAGCTAGCTGCCTGAGCGTGTTTCACCTTTTGCTTTATTTTCTCTCTCTCTCTCTAGATCTCTCCCTCTTTCCCAGCTGCAGCGGCATGTGAGAAGCTCATGAACGTATACTCAGTGGCACAGCCATGAACACGTACGAAAATGGCGCGAATGTCCAGCACACGTCCAGATCATCGTTGGAATCGATTGATAGCCTATCATGGTACAGTACATTGTTTTCGGTGTGGTTGTGGGCACCAAGTCTGCCTGTACATGTGTGTGCAAACGCTTTTCTCACGTGTGAGCAGCAGCTTTTTTTTTTTGGGGGTGTTGGTCATCTTGTTCCGTGGTTTCCAGGGTAAAGTTTGTTTCTTTTTGAATTTTTGATGTGTGGCCTTGTTTAATTCTACATACTTTCTCATGGAAGTCAAAACAATATGCATTACATGTGAACCAGATAGAACCTTCCTATGTTACAACAACAACAACTTGATGCCAAGTTGTTGATGGGGGAGAATCGATCCTAGTTGATGTCAAAATTAAATGGCATCTAAGATAAGGTTTTTTTTTGCATTGAAAGGATTGAGAGATTAAAATCGACCGCGAAGAGTAAACGGTCATGCGTGTCTTCCACTAAGTGCAGTTTAAGCCATACCGCGGATCTCTTGGTTGATGATGAGGCTTGAGGACAAATATGATACTCCACCTTGTGAAGTTACAAGGCATATTCCATTTTGCTAGGATAAACTTTGACCAACAATACAATTGCTTCGCCCTTATTTTCTTCACATATATATAATATAAAACTACAATCGTAAGTGATTTTTTTAAAAAAAAGAAGAATCTGATAACGGAAATTTTGTGTTGCAAACGTTATTTATAAATAAAACAATTGCTGTCCAAAAAACTATCTTAATGAAACAAATTTAATAACCCATATAATTTCAAACAGATGCAGGAAAAATAAACTTGTGTCTAAGATAAGATTTCGCATTGAAAGTATGAAAATTTGACCGCGAAGAGCGAAAATAGCCACGTGCACGTGGCACCGTGTCTTCCACGAAGTGAATGTTAAGCCATACTGCGGAGATCTTGGTTGCAGAGGCTGGAGGACAAATATGATACTCTCCATGCACATATTGTGAAGTTATAAGGCATATATATTCCAATAATTTTGTGTCCAAAGGTCATTTATTAACAGAAAAATTGTTGGCCAAAGACCTATCCTAATGAAACAAAGTAATAACCCTTACAATCTTAAAAAAGGATGGAGCAACCGATGAGCCAATTAATCACACTTGGGTAAGTTTTACTGATGATGATCATGTTTCAATTTCATCAATTTCCTTCTAGAAGGTTGGTGGCCGCCGGTTAGGCAAGAACTACAGGCATCACCTGAGGCCAGATAGAACCTGCCCATATGTTGCAATTATTCTCCCTAGCTCAAGCGCGCGCTCTCTCTCTGTATATACATGTACATGCTCCCATTGTGGATGCCGATGTGATTTTAAAAAAGTGAATCGGTGTCCAAGAGATAAGCTTGTAAACGAATTTGGGATCGAAATGGCTGATCTGACAACACCCGACCACGCCGCCGCCCCATACGTGGCGCTGGTGGTCTTCCACCACATGCACGCACATGATGTTAAGCTAGCCGCCCTGATGTGCTGCAAATCTCTTGGTTGCTGATTATCGAGGCTTAATCAGCAGGGACAAAAATGGCCATCAACTTTCCTTCCAAAAAAAGAAAAAAAAAAGAAGAAGAAGAGAAGGGGACACGAAGGTGCCTGGCCATGGATGATGAACTGGTGAAGAAATATACAAGCAGGTGTGGGTGTGGTGGTCCCATATGACGGCGTGTTTGACTTATCGAGTAGTAGAGAAGAATTCAGCAATAAGGAGGTCAACGGGCCTAGTGGCTGGAATAATGCAGGTGATGTGCGTGTGTGTGTGGGCTCTGCACACGTGGCGGGTTCCCCGGCTCACACGGGCACAAGGTGGTGTGGGCCCTCGGCCCCCGGCCGGCGGCAGTTGTTGGTGAGAGATTGTTCATGGGGGCTTGGCTTTCTTTCTTTGCCCGGCTGGGGTTCGTTGGGTTGGCAGTTGTTGGGCCCACAGCACAGGCTACATGCAAATATTATGCAATTGCAACGAAATGAAGCAAGTTCAGCTAATAAAATACGCTTGAGGTTGAAGCATTGCATGCATTAGCACTGACACGTGTGTGTTGAATTTTGTGTGATTTTGAATTTTGAACGAACAGCGAGAGTACGTGTGACGACTCATCCACGGCCACACAGTTGTTTGCCGCAGCGTGTTTCGTGTTTGCTTACTTTTAAGCACCCATGCATTTGTGCTCGCGTCAATGAATCCACGCAAGCCATCTTGGAAAAAAAAAAGATAGTCTCCACGTCATCAATCTAAACATTATAGTCCACGTAATGCTGCGTGCGATGTGGAGATGATGCGGATAGGATGCCTCCGGCCTTTCTTTTTTTTTCTTTTTACTTTTTTTTAACGCACATCGGCACATGCATACCATGGGAGCATATTTTGACACGGCAATGGCATGTCAAATTTACGATCGTCCAGACGTAACGCTCCGTCTGGTCGATTTCCGAGTTCCGACCAGCACGTGCGGGCGCAGCCGTGCAGATTCCTTTGTTACACACAAAATTTTGTACATAAACATCATGCAAAAATGTATCCGAAAAGTTCCATGAAGCCGAAGATTTGCAGAAGCATTTGTAGGGAAAAATTAATGGAAACTGCATACACTTCTAAAATATTTTTTATGGAAGAAATGTGGTAAAAAGTTTTAGAACAAAGTTTCTAAACAAAATTTGAACCGAAAAGCTCATGACTTCTCAATCCCCTATGTTCCTCATATGCAATTTATAAAATTATATTCAATGAAAAATAATAGTCAAAAGTTGTAGCCCAGATACAGAACAACGGAATTTTTGGTAGCGAATTGGCCATACGGCCCACACTACGCTTACAACTTTTCTTCATCTAGGCCTTATCCCACCAACTGCAATCCCAGCACATTCCAGTTCCAGCCAAGCTAAACTGCACCAGTAGAAACACAAAACAGCATACTGAAACAGAAATACCACTAACACAGCATTGACGACACTCATCAACCGTAACAGCAACATTACAACAACAAAAAATCAACTCAGACAGCATACACGAACAGGAATAGCAGTCCTGTCGCGATCTCATATCATTAGTAAATATGTTGTTGTTCGAAAAAAAAATAGTAAATATGTTATTCTGAACAGTCATCCACGGCTAACCACCAAGTGGTGAGCCACTTAGCAAGGAGCAGGCACAGTTCAGTCTGTAACTCTTGTACATGGGATCACACATTAACAACTCAGCCGCTATTAGCAGCTCTAGGAAACAAGGTTCATCACTTCATCTCACTGTTCAACCAAATGAAAGCTGAAGGGAAAAAAGTGTCACGACAGGTTCATTCTTCCTATGCAATCCTTTTCTCAGCAGCTTCAACGCGCTCTCGTCGTCCTTGTCAGTAGTAGCTTGACCTGTGGACGATGGGGAGTAGCCAGGTGCAGTGGGGGAGTAGCTTCCAGTTGGGCTGCAGCGTGGAAATTTAGGTTTGTCAGAACACAAATGATGTCTTTTACAACAAGGTAGATAGAAATGCCTGGCACTGCAATGACTTGCCTGTAATTTGGAGAGGTTGGGCTGTAATCTGGGCTAGGTCCCCCGGAGGTGTTGAATGGGCTGCAGAAATCAGGTATGTGTCAAGATGGGACAGAAGAACAATAGTACTGAAATGGAATATCTGAAGATGCAGCTTAGGTGATGAAATATGAATGGCACTCACCTCGTTGGACTGTATGACGGACTTGGTTGTGAATATGATGGTGATGTAGGAGAGTACGTCGGTGAAGTCGGACTGAAAACAGAAATGGTAACATTCAATACGGTTATGTATGGACAGTGCACAACACTGCAACACTATTATTGTTTGCCAAAGCTATACACACGGATCTTTGAAGAACTGTTCTTTGAAGAACTGTACTCACCTGTAGTTTGGGAGGTCTGACTGTATGGAGTCATCCTTGGGCTGCTTGGAGAGTAAGCATGCGAAGGACTGTATTTGGCTGATGAAGGATTGTAGCTCGGAGAAGTAGGACTGTAGCTCGGTGAGGTCGGGCTGTAACTTGGTGATGTGGGGCTGTATCCAGGCGAGGTAGGGCTGTATGCAGGCGATGTTGGGCTGTATGACGGGGAGGTAGGACTGTATGATGGTGATGTAGGGCTGTATGATGGGGATGTAGGGCTGTATGAAGGAGATGTAGGGCTGTATGAAGGCGACGTAGGGCTATAAGATGGGGATGTTGGGCTATAAGATGGCGATGTGGGGCTGTATGCAGGAGAGGTAGGGCTATATGCCGGCGAGGTTGGACTATAAACCGGCGAGGTGGGGCTGTAGCTCGGTGAGGTAGGACTGTAGCTAGGAGAAGTAGGGCTGTAGCTTGGTGACGTTGGACTGTAGCTAGGAGATGTCGGGCTATAACTTGGAGATGTGGGTGAGTATGATGGACTGGTGGGCGAGTAAGTTGGACTGGTTGGGGAATAATTCGGGCTTGTGGGACTGTAAGTGGGAGAGCCAGGTGTATATGATGGTGAGGTGGGACTATAGCTTGGTGAAGCGGGGCTGTATGATGGAGAAAGAGGGCTATATCCTTTTTCTGGGGTGAAAACTGGTGATGATGGACTGTATCCCCCTGATGATGGAGAGTAGCCACCTGGTGATGGGAATGGTGAGAATGCCATGTGCCCAACATATGGTGAGAATGAAGCATCTGTGTTAATGGGGGAAGCCCTGATATTAGGACTCAGCAGATAACTTGGCGACATCATTCCTTCATGATAAGGTGTCCCAGAGATGGGTGAACGCGCAGGCGTCATGCCAAAGTCTAGACCTTCCACATAGCTTGGGAGCTGAAGTTCAATTGCCTGCTGCAACATCTGGTCATTCAGATATAGCGCACAACCACCCGTACCAATCGGGGCAAGCTGTCCAAGCATAATATTCTCAGTGACACCTCTCAGGAGGTCAGCTTCGGCATATACAGCAGCATCAAGCAAGATGTCAACGGTCTCTTCAAAGGAGCATCTCATAAGAGGTCCAGTATCATTTCTATTGATGCGTGCCTTGTGATAGCCATCAAGTGACCTCTGTATGTCATTGTATCGCAAAGAATGGCCAAATGCCTATAGTTCACATAAGATCCATCAAAAGATATGACCACCCGAAGCTCATCCAAGAGAGATCGGCGAACAGCCTCGATTCCAAGAACCTCAATCACTTCAATCAGATGGTTGCTTGTTGTTCTTGTAGCATCAACATCCTCATGACACATGACAGCCAAGAGATTCACACCTTCCGTGTCAAGCATCCACTCATTATCTGCTTTGAAGCCTTCATTTTGGTCAAATTTATTGACCTTCCCATGTTTGATGAACACTTTGTTGATATCTGGAATGCCTCGAAGTGCCATCTCTGTCAACATGTTGCCCTCTATCTTCTTGAGGAAGACATCATCCTCAGCAGACTCGTCTTGTATTTCTCCTTTTGGAGCATCATCATTTGTGATGCGGATACGGAGGATCAGCTTATCTGCATTATCATCATTAAATATGCACGATAGGTCATCATCAAATTCACGGTTTATCTTCTCTGCAATATCAGCCATGCTCAACTTCTTATCAATCATCATCTCACGGTTAAGCTCAATACGCAGCAGCCAAGGAGAGATCTTATCCGGGTCGATGTCCTCATCAGGCATTTCATAATATGACCGGACAAACTCCACATCATCCTCAATAATAGTTCCTAGAGGATCAGGGTCATACCATATCTCAGTGGCATGGGTTACACTGCGCAGTGTGGTGTACTCAGAGCACACTGAACATTCTTGGCTTTCTTCTTGTTCACCTCAGGCTTCAGGTAAACAGACAAAGATGGAGTCTTTATCTTCTTGGCAACATTAATGATCTCTCTCAACCTGGGAACTCCAAGAGTGACATTCTTGGCACTGACACCAGCATAATGGAAAGTATTCAGGGTCATTTGAGTCGCTGGTTCTCCAATGGACTGTGCAGCCACACATCCAATCATTTCACCAGGGGCCACCAATGACTGAAGAAACCTTGATTCAATCTCACCAATAACCCATTCAAAAGCTTCCTTTGTTAGCCTGTATTCCTTCAAGACCCTCTTGCTAGCAAATGTGCTACGGAGCAAGATATTGAAAAACAAGGTTGCATTCTTCTGAGCCTCAATGCTCATAGCATCATCACCAGGTACAACCTTGAGTCTTTCTTGCAGTTTATCTATCGCTTCCACAATTTCCATCGGATGCATGCCAGAAGGTCTTCTAAAATCAATCTTGAATGTCTTCTGGGCATTCCAAATAAGCCGCTTGAGGTTCACAGGCATAGGCCATGAATTGTCACCAGTTGTGGTGATCTCAGTCCCAAGCTGGAACCGGTCAGCTTCTAGCTTTTGAACCTCGGCTTCAAACACATTTCTAAATTCGCGTATCGTCTTCAAGTCATCAACATGTTCAGGAAGCATGTAGGTAGGCCTCCAATTCTCATCATCCAGCTCGTAACGGAATACATCATCAAATTCACCCTTCTTCATCTTCAGAGAGTCCAATTTTTGAGACTCAATCCAAACAGCATCCATACCATCCTCTCCATACAGAAACTGAATGACATCCCCCAGAGAGTTTCTTACAGTACCATCATATTTTACCATTATGTCTTCCATAGCTTTCACAAGTCTCCGCTGAATATACCCAGTTTCAGAAGTCTTGACAGCTGTATCAATAAGACCTTCTCTACCACCCATAGCATGAAAAAAGAATTCTTGTGGTGTCAGGCCTCGAAGGTAAGAGTTCTCCACGAAACCACGACTTTCAGGACCATAGTCATCTTTTGTGAAATGTGGCAATGTTCGATCGATGAAACCAAATGGTATCCGCTTTCCTTCAACATTCTGCTGTCCGACACAAGCAGTCATTTGTGAAATGTTAATGAAACTACCTTTTGAGCCTGCAGTGACCATCGCCTTCAAATTGTTGCTTTCAGACAAACTCTTCTGAGCACTGCTTCCAGCATCATCACGAGCCTTGTTAAGAACCTGCAATGCAAAAGAATTGGATTCAAGTTAACGCGATGCTGAAGATGTCTTTGCTGAATTGTTTGGCACCAGCAAAGCCTTTCGTTTCATGCTATCAGGTTACATCTATTTTCTTTGCTGAATGTTTTTTTTGCACCGTCAACATTTCAATCATCTTGCTGAATTGGTTCTGTGGAGTTTGAACAGCAATGTGTGATGGATAAAGGTATGTTGAAATCGCTGTTACAGTTCTTCAAAACCTCCCAGTTGCATGAGGCTATACCTAACTTTTTGTTTAATTTAGGGTTAGACTGTGGTGGCTGTTATTGTTGATCCATGAATGGTTTTCATTTCTAGTGATAGTGGGATTAGCAATCATCCTGCTTTACAACGCAAATACTCCTCCGCAAAGACTAACAAAGGCTACTAACAACACAAGCAACAAGAAAGATCGTACCTGGTTCACTCTATTTTCAAATGATTCCATCATGGTGCGTCCTGGCTCAGCTTCCAACTGCTTGTCATGGGCTTGTTTAATAAGCTCCTTCACCTCATCCTTAGCTTTAGAAATTGTATCGTTAATCTTTTGCATGGTGGCTGCATCTGCAATAGTATCCCCAATTCCAATACTGAAACCTTGTTGAAGCAACCAGTAGTTGACAAGCCACTGTGTATGACCTAAGAACTTGCGTGCAGCATCTGGACCGACCTCTTCCCTGAAAAGAACAAGTTAAAATGTAATTCGCTTAGAAAATGGGAATGGACAAAATTCTTATTCGCATGCAACTCTCAAGTCACAAAATTTTGATGAAGTATGATTACCAAATGACATGAATAAGACTTCCAGTGCCTGTTCCAAGACTCTTTTTGCACAGTGTGCCAGTTAGAAGCTCTCCCTTCTCTATCCTGACCATCGTATCACCAGGAGTAATGAATCCTGTTTCTGTTTCAGAATGCCAAGCTGAAAACCGAATTAAATTTATTTGCTTGGGAATAATCAAGTTAAAAACTTGTTTCCCAGTCCAAATTGGCCTGGGTTTCAAAATGGCAGGTGCAGGAATCTTTCCATCGAAGTCTTGCCACCACATCAAGATGTTCATAAATACATCCTGCAATATATTTTTAAATGAGCCACAAAACAGAACAGAATACAATTGGAAAAGGTGAGCAGAAAGTTTCTTTCTTATTTACCTTTTCAATGAGAGTGTCCCTTTTAGTAATTTTTCGACACCCAAGCAGTGTGTCCTGCACAATACCCATGACAGGCCTATTTGATTGTGGGGAGACAATGCATTTTGGCACCATCATTAACTCTAGAACTTCTGCCCTGGTCTCAAATGACTGGGGGACATGCATATTCATTTCATCCCCATCAAAATCAGCATTGTATGGTGAAGTGACTGACAAATTCAACCGGAAAGTTGAGTAGGGCATAATTTTGATGCGATGCCCCATGATAGACATTTTATGAAGACTTGGTTGCCGATTGAAAAGAACAAAATCCCCATCATTGAGGTGTCTCTCCACCTGAAGAAATCAGGCAAAAAGTGAGCAGAACATAAAAGAAATGTACAATGACATCATAAGAAAAGCACAGCTATTGAGAAGTATTAACTCACCTTGTAACCAAGCTCCAAATGCTGATCACTGCTTTTCTTCACATATCTAAGATCAAGCCTCTGACCATCTTCTCTGATAATGTACCTTGCACCAGTCTTCCCTGGGGGCGGGTGAGGCCCATATTCCACAAGTTCCTTCAACCTGGAATAATGGGATTTAACTGCAGATGGTCAGCAAAAGCAGAGGTTATATCATTTGTCAATAACAGCGCTAGTTGCCTAGTTCACCTCTCGATGTTATATGGAGTGACAGTTTCAGGATATGTCAGGTTCAAAGCAATACTCCATGGTACTCCTAATTCATCAATGTTTATATTTGGATCTGGTGTGATAACAGTACGGGCTGAGAAATCAACACGCTTTCCCATCAAGTTTCCTCTAATGCGGCCTTCGCTTTCAGCCTGCTGCAAATTGATTTGATAGGCCTTCCGGAACGCTGTGTGGCCTAAGTATTTCAACAAAAAAAAAGATTAGACTTTATCAGGGTGCCCATAAGTTCAAAATAAATAGCATTTCAACCTACTCACCCTGGGTTGACCAGGAAGTTCATTATCAAAGTATGCAATATGAAATTGCAATAGCTGAGCAAACTCTGTTATAATGTGAGCAGGAGCACCATTTCTTTCTTGCCTCCTCAAGTTCTCATTATGCCGTATTATCATAGCCAATTGATGCGTCAAATCATCCTGTTTGCAACAGAAAGACCAAGATGAATAACAGTGAGCTGTGAAAAAATGCATGTCTTTTAGGCAGGGGCTGATGTAGAAACCCTTAAACTTATATATTAGAATAAAATAGCAGGAAGCATTATTTATCCATGCAGCAACTATTAGACTCATAATAAGTATAGTGGTATTATGCTTACCTCACTTCTGGAAGAAGTGTCCATCATGACAGATGGTCTAACAGGGGGCGGAGGAATCGGAAGAACCTGAAGTATCATCCAATCAGGACGGGCAAATTTGGGATTCAGACCCAATAAAAGGCAGTCCTCGTCACTTATACGCTTAAGAACATTAAGGACCTGGTCAAACAAGACATGTAAGAAACCACATGATTACAAGAACATTCACAGAATGACTTGGAATTGAGCAGAGATATAGATATACCCGCTCAGCAGAGAGGATTTGCTTTCGTTCCACTGGCTCAGGGAGCTGATCTTGATCATCAGTTTTCTTCTTTGGAGCTTTAAACTCTGCAACCATCTTCATACCATCAACTGTAATATTTGGCTGCTGAGCACCGCAACCACCCCTTTTCTTAACAGGCTCGTCAGTGTCTTGCTGCTCCTGAACATCAAGGTCATCGCCACCTGCACAGACCTTTTTGCTCTTGCAAGCATCATATATTCTCTTCAATCTATTCTTTGGATTCCGGATTTTCAGAGCCTGCTTAAATTTGGTATCATCCTGCATGACAAAAATTGGATAAGGTGAACAACATGACATAAAGGTTTGGCAACATAAACAGCAAACATTATAAACATCCTAAGAACACATGGAAGACTCAAACTTGTGTATAAAGGTCAGATTCCATTGTCCTCGTCACAAACAAGCTTTTGACAAGGGGCTAATACAATAAATGCAAAAGATACACTGCACAGTCGCACATCAGCATATATGCTTTATCAAATGTATCAGAACAAAGGATAAATACATATCACATTAAGGGGAGATAAAGGACAGGTAAAACAATTGCAGTTTACAAGCTAAATTGATACCTGAGCAAGTTCGTGAAAGTGAGAAAAGGTGCTAACGATGAACACCACCGAGTACAATAAAAACAACAAGCACAATTTTTATATGCATGAATGGCGAGAATACAGAAGGTTCTCGTATTTTGTTTCAGTTTACCATGCATCATATAAATAATAACTCCAACAAGTATATAGTAAGATATACACACACATCCTGCAATATAACCGGGAAATTGTACCTCATCCGCGAGGATCTTGGAGCAGTTAAAGCAGACACAGCGCATAATGGAGAGCACAGTCTTAATGAAGCCGATGTGGAACATGGGCTTGGCAAGCTCAAGGTGTCCAAAGTGGCCTGGACACTCCGCCATCCCTGCCATGCATGTGTCGCACTTGATTTTCCGGTCAATAGTCCCCAATCGAGGGTCACTGAGCCCGTAAGGCTTTGGCTTGCCCCTCTCCATGGTCTCTGCGTGTTCTATTTGAATCACCGACATTTGTCTCTACAAAGGCGGAAAGTAATAATTAATAATCAATTTCTGTCCCCGGAAATATGTTCCTCACGCACGGCATATGAACAGCAACTTTTTAATGAAGCGTTACTACTGAGCCCAATAAAAAATATACGTTTGAACTGATCGTTAATGCCACTTTATTATCAACTAACAAGGAATTTGTGTTATATCCATACACACACAACTGTTCCAGTTACCGTTGAACTTGACTGATTAGAATCACATGACAAAATAGATTTCATGACTGTATACATACAGAAATGCCAAACAGCAAGTCACATAACCACAACTTATACTAAGTTGAAGCTCTACTAAGCTGTAGCTCTAGCATGCACTTTTCAAGTCACGACAGCACATCAATTAGTCGTATTTCTCAAAATCCAAGTACAAAAGCACAAGTGCTATGTTCAAACTTATAACCGTAGATCTCAACAGGACAGTGCTACTTGCAAATTTATCACAGTAATGGGACACTTTATCCTTACTTAATGATGCTTAAATTTTAGGAATGTGAAGGCATGTATGGTTGTGCACATTCTAATTGACTGAATTCATAAAGACAGACTCTGGGAAGCTGATACTCAAGCTTAATCCACTCAAACCCGTCACGAATTACAACAACACTGAATTTGAATCCTTCAACTGAATTTGAGTTCATGACCAACTTATCAAGCTAGCAAGCATATGAATCCACCAGGGCGGCTGCCACTGCTACGCCCGCCCCACTCAACTCGACCCTCGACCCCGCCCGAACCACGAAAGCAAAGAGAGCCGGCGGCGAGGGGTAGAGGAGGAGGGGGCGAGGGGTATTACGATCTCGTCGGGGCTGAGGATGCCGAACTGCACTTGCTGGACCTTGGCCACCTCGGCCGGCGAGTACGGGAACCTCGCGTCCATCCCGGCCCCACCCGGCGCAGCCGCCGCCGGCGACCACCACCTAGGGTTTCAGATTCGCGGCGCCCCCGCCGCCCGGGCCGCCGCCGCGCGGCGCCAAGCCACCCGCCCGGGGCGGTGCCCGCGTAGTGGAGTGTGTTTTTGGCGGCTCAGCCCGGTAGGATTGGAGCGGATCGAGCCCCGAGCACACAGATCGCTCGCTCGCTCTCTCTCCCCCGCCGCGAGGTTGGGGATTGGGGGGAACAGGGGTGCCTCTGAGGAAAGGGCGAGGACGGGAGGGGTGGGGGTCTTATTTATAGACGTAGCGTGCGCCGGGTCGGCTATCGTGCGCTGGCGTGCGCGTGGGCGGGTGGGCGCGTGAGCCCGGTGTATGGAGGTGCGCGTGGAGGCGTTGTGGGGGGATGCGGTGGTCCATGTGAACCGCGTCCAGGGATACGGGAGGCGGTGGGGTGGGTGGGACGTTGGATGGGGGAGAGACGGTGGGGATGGGTTCGGGTGGGATCTGTGTGATCGGTCAACGCGGCGGAGGAGAGTTTGTTTGTGGTCGTGGAGTGGATGAGGGCCCAGCCGCCAGGCAGCAGAAGTCAAGAGTTTGAAGGGATTACTGGCCTGCTGGACGTCTCGTGACGGGCTGTTTGTGGGCCTAAACTTCGTGGGCTGGGCTAAAATACGTGGGTCTTCTTATACCGCTTAATGAGCAAGTAGCCACCCACGAATTCTTTTCTTCGCCGAACCAAACACCTCGTGTAACTTGTATTGTACATTTGAACCATATAATAAAACTATTAGCAACTTTCTAAGCCACAAAATGTTGTCATTCTCCAAAAAAAAATGCCACAAAAGTTGTCGAAACATGAACAGAAAATTCAGAACAAAACTTAAAACTTATGAGGATATCCTCCTCCACGATATCCTTTGAGAAATAACTAAGGAGCTCGTGCTAAATCATCTCTGGTTTTCCATCTTGCATTGGTCTGCAACTTTGCTCGTGGAATTACTCGGAAAAAACAACTTTGCTCGTGTAATATTGTGTCATGTATGTTGATGTAATACACATAGCGAGATGGTACTCGAGGTAGTGGTTGGTTTGGTGAGGCTCACCGAGATCAAGAAGTCGAAGGTGACACAAACATACAAGTTAGAGAGGTTCGAACCACAGAATTACGTCTTGCGTGTTGATCGTATTAATAATTGTGAATGTTTTTCTGAGGGATCTCTACCCCGCCTTGTATAGTAGGATAGGGTCACAGGTCGGTTATTTTACAACATACTAGTTAGGTACAAGTAGATAGGGCATATTACTTTACAAGGAGTATTTTCCTAATCCTTGAATAGTCATTGACTTTTCATGTAGATCACACTAGAGTTGGGACTTAGGTGGTGTCATCTGTGGGCCGCACGAAACACGACATTTTGGCACGACCCAAAGCACACCACGACACGAAAAAAATTCGGTCGCGCCGGCACGACACGAAGGTGAGGGTCGTGTAGTGCCTAAGTTATCGGCACAACGCGTGGCACTGCATGGCACGATCTTGGGTCGTGCTTGGGCCAGCACAACACAAAAATAGCCCATTAACACATATGTAGACCATATCATCATAAAATCATTCATTTTATGCTTTCATATAACCTAACACAAGTATTATCATAGAAGGAAACCACACAATCTACCCTACATATATGGAATTGTGATAATAATCACTCATAACGTAATAATATCACGTTCACAGGTAGTCATAATCATAACATTCACCTACAACATTATTTGATACAGTTTGTGTTCTTTATTAATTTTAAAAATTATTTTCTACGTGTGAGAACAAAAGTACCGATAAGCAAAGAGACATCAATAAAAACAAACACATGCATTGTGAGGGTCATGCTTGAGCTGGCACGACACGAAGACGTACCGCGCGTGCCACGAGCCGTGCTTGGGTCCGTAAAAAACTTGTCGTGCCATGCCGGCAACACGACGTGTCTGACGTGCCTTGAAGTCTAAGAACGATGCGGTCGGGCGGCATGACCCAAGTCGACTCACCGGTAGAAAGAGGCTTTAGTCCGGTTGGTAAAGGAATAGGTCTCTCATGTCCACTAGTGAACCGGACTAAAGCTTTTGCATGAAACAAAAATCCTCGTGGTGCACTGCACCACCCCTCACGACAAGCTTGCTCTAGCTCCTCCTCCGCCGCCGTCACAAGAACAATTGGCAAGCAACAAACACAAACTCACCAGTTCGATTCGGTCTCCTTGTCATCACACAATAACCACCACACCATTTAAGTCAATAAATTTCACCACTTGCATAAACATCACAAAAATTGATTCGATTCACAACATTCACCAGAAAAAATACACAACTTCGATTCGATTCACAACATATTCACTAGAAAATGAAGAACAAATTCACATACATCACGGACAAAGCGCCATGAAGGAAGGAGGAAGCCGCGTGCGGGTCGTGGCCCTCCGTGCCGCGTGGCTGGGGACCCGCGCCCTCCTTCTCGCCGTGGCCCTCCGCGCCATGGCTGGGCGCCGACCGCTGGCCGGCAGCCCTCCTCCATGCCCACCGGGGCCTCTGCGCGGGCCCTCCTCCATGCTCGCCGGCTCCCACGTCGGCCGCCGAGTCGCGGCACCGCTGGCGCCGCGGGCCCGCGCCCGCGTCGCGTGCTCGCGCTGGCCGCTGGCGGCGCGGCCGGCCGCCCGGTGCGCGTCGTCGGCGCACTGCCCCGCGCGTCGGCGCCGGGCCGCATCCTCCCATCATGTTGGGCCGCAGAGCCGCACCCCCGTGGCCGCCCCCTGCTCAAGAAAGGAAAGAAGATAAGAATAGAGAGCGAAAAGAAAGGAGAGAAGGAAAGAATGACCGGTGGGAGAGGAGGAGCAAACATATAAAAAAAGAGCTGTCGGTGAGGGTGGAGGCTTTAGTCATTAGTCCCGGGTGGTGTTTCCACCCGAGACAAAAGGGGCACCTTTAGTCTCGGGTGGTTACACCACCCGGGACTAAAGGCCAACGCCAATTATTGTAGTCAGGCAGCCTTTGGTGGTCAGGTCTTTAGTCTCGGGTGGTTTTACCACCCGAGACTAAAGGGGGGGCGGCGTCCGCGGTTATTTAAGGCCATGTCGATGAAACACCTTTAGTCTCGGCTCCTAAGTTGAACCGGGACTAAAGGGGCGTATCAAAGGCTCCGACTCTACCGGTGGCTCTAGGTCACACCATCCCCCATCGTGGTCTCCATGTCCAAATGTATGTCCGATAAGGTAGGTAACAAACTCTTGCTAGTCACACTTGTAGCAGATACTCCGTCCGTTCCAAAATTTAGGCCATGCTAGCTTTTTTTAGTCAAACATTTTATGTTTTATTATCAAAATTATAGAAACGATTACAAAGATTTATGACATCGGATAGGTATATTATGAAAATACACTTAATGAAAAATCTAAAAGTTCTTATTTGATATAATAAATGGTAGTATTTTATTGTGTAATTTTGGTCAAATTTGAGATGTTTTGACTTTTTTTTAAAAAAAGTTGAAATACTGAACTGATAGCACGGTGCTTGGAGTCAACATGCATGGTCAGACTTGCACTGCCCAGAGAGGCTAGCTAAGAGCAAGTACGTATTTACTAGGTGGCTTGGTCGTTGGTCCTCTCAGGGAAGTGCGTGCGCTTCCATGGAAGTCAGCCGAGCTGCTTCCTCCTCTGCAGCACCATGCATCCCTGCTGGCCCTGGCCATTCATGTCGCGAGCAAAGGGTCAATGGGGGGCATCAGCTATCTGTCCCAACATTCCCAAGATATGACTAGCTCGTTTTCGAAAACCCTGGCCACTAGCTACTGCATCTAGGACCACTACTGGCCAATCAGACCATTAGCACATTAACTCCATTTAGTTCCCTGCATGCAGGCATAGCTTGTGGTTCATGTTCATGGAGTGGAGTACTGCTACTGGTTAGTCACTTGGTGGTTGAGTTTAACACCCTACTATGGAGCACTCTTGGATGCTGAATATGCATGTTTCTTTTTGTTTAATTGAAATTCAGGAGGTCTTACACTCAAAAAAAAAAAAAAACAGGAGAGGTGTGTGTTCAGTGTTCCTGATTATCTACATATATAGCTAGCTAGGTTCACTGTTCTTGAAGGAATTTATGATCAGTTTGCATTGGTATAGTATTAATCCTGAATGTTCAACAGTAGGCTACTTAGTCCCAATTTCATCCTGAATGTAAACGCTATCATTGATAAAAAAGGCATATTAACAGATACACAGAAACTACAAAACACAACGAAATGCATTTCCAAGTTCTGCCACGCTCAAAAATAAATGAAAGCATGCATATACGTGATATTAACGGCGTATATTTATTAGTGAAAAAAAATAAATGAAACCAGCATATATATATATGCATGCCAGCAACATTATTGTTCAGTTGCTAGTTGATTGAGAAGATTATTAATTAGTCGTCATCAGTAAGGCTTCATGAGAAGATTGCAAGAGTCAAAGAGCAAGGCAGAAATTAAACAAATCAACTGATGATCAGCAGCATTATACTGTATTATGCATGGACAGCTAAATAAGATCATACCTCTCGCGATCAAAAGCATCATGCTACTCCTACTAGTGCTAATTACTAACCAGATCGAGTAACAAACTAACAACTAATTAATGACGCCAAGTAATAACAAATTAACGAATAAGATCACACGAACGCATGCATCTGCTGCCGATCTGTGCAGCATGCGTGCAGTGTGCGTCGAACTGATCGCCATCATCTACTAGACTAGCTAGCTATTCCTAGTTGTGCGAGGGAGGGTGCGTCTTGGGCCCCGCGTAGTCCACCCCAACGTCGTCCGTCGCGCTCTCCTGCTCGCCTCCGTCGCCGTCGTCGACCTGCCGCGGCGGCGGCGGCGACGGCGACGGCGCCGCGGCGCTGCTGGCCTCCTTATTCTCCGGTGGCGGCGGCGGCGCGCTTCCCCCGACGCTCGATTCCACGCCGGGCAACAACAATGATGGCGGCGGCGCGGTCTCTACGACGACGCTCGCCACGACGCCCGGCGGCGATGGCCGCGGCGGCGGACTACTACCTCCACGCCGCGCCATCATCATCGTAGGGTCGTCGTAGTAATGCGCATCGTGGTAGGACGAGTAATCCTGCATGCACGGCCGATAGATTAATTCCACGCTCGATCAGTGTAACACTTGCAGTTCAGACTTCAGAGAACTCGACATCTTATTACATGCATACGAGCTCGATGTCACGATGTGTTCGTACCTTGGCGGCGTGGCGGTGATCATGGACTGCCGGAGAGGGGAGGAAGAGGTGCTGGTTCCGGCTGGTGGCGTCGCAGGTCGAGGCGGACAGGTGGAGGAGGAAGAAGAGGAGGTAGTAGGCCAAGACCATGGCTGCTGCTGCGAGCCTGCGGCTATGGTAGCTTGGTCTGCTGCTCTCTCCCCCCGACCTGGCCTCGATCGATCTGTCGACGACGTCTCCCCTGTAAGAGCGAGGTCGGATTCTTCAATCTCCTTTTGGAGCTCTCAGAAGATGAGAGAGTTGGATCGTGTCGTCCTGATCGCGGGCTCTGTTTCGAGTTTGGAAGAGTGACGGGGGTTTGCGTTGCGGAGGCCTCGGACTAGTATTTGTACTTGCTCAGGGACTCGATTATTATACAATCAAAATCATCTAATGCCAGCTGTTAAAACTGCGTGTAAAACTGTAAATAGAGGGTTTAAAATTTTGTCAAAAAAAAAGAATGCACCTGTAGGACCTTTTTGATAGCAGGATTCAATTGTGTGCCTTCCTATAAGATGAATAATGCGCATTTATTTTTTTGTTTTTTAATCTTTGTAAGGTCGGTGCATATTTAATTGCCCTTTTCCCCCTTTGGCAAGGTTATTATTAACAACTTTAATTAGGGACACTTAGGATAGCTCCCAAAGTAAAAAAATAGCACATTCTCTATAGCATTGTTCACCAAGGATATGGTCAACACTATAATTCTTCCATCATTAAATGGTTTTTTTAAGGAAGGTATCAAACTACTTTGAATGATAGTACTTCTTCCCTTGTCCATGCGTCCATGCACAGGGTGTTTGTCCCTCCAAATAAGATGAGCAGTCAAATCTAAGGTAAAAAAAGTCAAATGTGACTTACAATTTGGAATGGAAGGCAAACAACCACAAATCCAAATGTAGTATTGAGCAAGGAGAGGAAGAAGACTGTAAATATTTTTTGCATATGGACGCAATACCGAGGAAACAAATTTGTGGAAACCAAAGTGAAAGTACATTTTTTTCGAACAATACCGAGGAGGAGATCCCCACTACTTTTTTGTTAACCAAAGTAGATTTACAAACTCCGGGCAGTGAGTTTGGCGGCGCTGTTGGTTTAACAGTATAATGACTGAAGTTCATTATTACTGCAAGAAAAACCGAAGGACACTAAAATGAATGAAGTTCATCATTGCTCCAAGAACCCGAAGGATATTAAAATCTGACTCCCTAACAGTAATGCATCCTCGAATAACCAAATTTGACTATGATCGACTCCCTAAGAGAACATGTAACAAATGTTACTCAGCCATCCCAATAGTAACGTTCATACCAGTGGAACAAAATGGATAGACAATAAAAAATCGACCAATTAGAACCAGCATCTCACTAGTGTTTTCCTCCTCTCCATCGAATTTATTTTGGATAGCTGGATTTAATTGTATGCCTTCCTATTAATTGGGTCAAAATTTTGTCAAAATAAAGATGCACATATATTATGCATTTAATTTTTTATCTTCGAAAGGTCGATGTGTAATTGTCCTTTCCCCTTTGCAATGTTCATTTATTATAGCAGTCTCGATGGAGTTTCATGAAAAAAATTTATGAGCATCAAATTTTATACCACATCATCAATTTTGCAGAGTTGACAAATGTTAAGTCATTTATGAGTAGAGTTTCATCAGATATGAGAGGAGTTCGTCTCTCTGACATTTCGTTGGCATACTTACCTAATTCTCATTTTTAGAGTTATTGGGTCATAGCCCCGGTCTTACTTATGAAAGAAAGACCGTTAAACGGTTATAGCATTTTAGTTTTGCTGACCACTGACTTACATGACACAGATACGCTCGACCTCACTCCCTACTATAAAAGATACTCAAATGATCTCTAGGGACACAAAATGCATTACATGAAGGATAGCTAATACAACACTACTCATCCTCTTTGGTTTTCACATTAACATCTTGAGATCAATCCACTTGCCAGAATTTTGGGTCGCCTCCAGGACTTTCTCCCGGGAGATCCAACTTTGCACCTCAGTTGGAATCACCTCTAGATCCCAGTTTGTTGCATTCTTGAGTTGTACATTGCAGTCTGTCTGGTCAGTTTGCAAGCCGCCCTAAATTTGCTATGAAGCCATTCATGTTCTCCCTCCTGCTCACTGGACACGGAATTATCCAGTTCTGTAACAGTCTGACAATCTTCCCCCATAATCACTCCCATGTTTCTCCACTGCACATTCTGAAAACATACCATTATGCAATTTCCACAGAGCCCATAGAGATGCAGAAGTAATAATCATATTAACCATCAGAAATCTTTTGTTGTATGACCAAAAGGAACCAATATTCTCAAAGCTACCTCCTACATTCAAACTTATAGCTTGCAAGATCATGTCCCACATCCTAGTGGCTACAACACATTCAAAGAAAAGGTGGTTGCAAGTTTCAACCTCCTCACAGAACAAGCATGTTTTATCTCTTACTTCCCTCCTCTTTTGCAAATTATCTCTAGTGAGGGTTTTGTTTTTGGACAACAACCACAAAAAGAAATGCACTCTAGATGGAACTTTTAACTTCTAGACAGCCGACACAAAAACAAGCAGCACTCCTCTATGATTGATAACTTTGTACAAGGTTTGAGAAGAATTATCCTAATTCTCAGTTGTGGTAAGTATGCAATGAAATTGTGCACCAAGATTGACCTAACAATAACAACTTTATAATTAGGGACACTTCGGGTAGCTCCACCAACAAAGATAGCATGCCCTCTATAGCATTGTTCATGAATGATATAATTTGCTACAAATCATCCATCTAATGGTTTACTTGCAAATAAGCGTGGGCCCCAAATGTCAGTATTAAACCATTTTTAGTATTAAACTAGTTTCAACAACACTTCTTCCTTTACCTTGTCCCTCCATGCGAGGTGCGGAGGTCAGGCGTTGTGGGACCACCTCACCCCTGTAGCCATCCGATCCGCCCTGCACGGCTGCACTGCACATCACAAACTAGTGTAAGACTCAAGCGCTCCTGATATTGCATCTAACAAGGAACGCAGAGAAGGTAACCCAAAGCCTCATGAAGCTTCCTTTGCGATGAGCTCGATCTGATTAATATGCCATCGAAAGCAACCATTGTTGCCTGCTGAAAACCTAGAAACACATCTACACCAAGCATATTTTTTAAACTTTGCAAGTCAACCCAAACTTTACATTGAAACCCTGTTATATAGTGGAAAATGAACTAATTCTATCTTAATCTCTCTTGATATATATGGATTGACATTTGAAAATAAAGGCCAAGAATGTTACTACTTGCATGGTCTACATTAGCCTAATGATGAGTGATATACAGTAATTAAGGGTAACCATAATGCATTTAATTAGTATAGTAATGACAACCACAATGTATTTAGATCAAATTCTCCACATAGATGGCCAGATGGGGCACATGATGCTAGCTGGTTTTTAGTTGCTAAAAACATGTGGTTTAAAAGATGGGACCCATTCCTTAATAAAAAACAACAGATCCAATCATATTAGAGAGAGAGAGAGAGAGAGAGAGAGAGAGAGAGAGGAAGAAGAATGATTTTTTGTCTTTTATGTGGATGAAATCAAATTTATTAGGAGTTATGGATTTTAAGCCCTTTTGTACCTGTAAAGCGACACAAACACTGATACTCCCAACCGGAAAGAATGCAAAACATTCCGGGATAATCAATAAAACATGAACTAGTAGAAAGTTACCATTTTTTAAAGAACGTGGATAGCACATATTTCATTAAGAATAAGAGAGTTAGAGCAACTCCAACAGATTAGGTAAATGAATTTGGTTATGTAAAAGAAAAAAAACAGGTGAAAAATTTATCCAATAGACTCGCATTCCTTTTCGCCAATGTTTCATGCTCGGTATCCCCTGTTCTCCGCTAGCTAATTATGCCTACTGTGCGCGCCTCGCCATCTGCCGAGATCCCACGTTCACGGAGTCGAATTCCACCTTCCCAGTTCCCGCGCGTGGCTTGCTGCAGGCGTGTCAAAGCAGCGTCCTGGTCGGAGCAGGTCGCGGCCTTGATCTAATTCGCGGCGAGTGCACACATGCATTCAGAGCAGCGTGCTGCAGGCAGGAGGGCTCCACGGCGGCGTGCAGCAGGCACATAGAAGGGCGGCGTCCTGTGTGCGACGTAGGTACGAATCGCGGCGGTGTTGTAGGAAACGAAACATCAGAGGCACGGTCCTATAGGATCTGTTGGTTCTCCCGTAGTGTTAGAAATTTTGCTAGTCTCTCGGAGTTGCTCTTGCAAAGAGAGCAACTTCACGAGAACTCCTAAAGTTTGGTTGCCGGCGATCATGGTCGTGCCGTTGGTTTATTCCTTTAAAAACCCGAAGGACAGTAAAATCTGACTCCCTAACAAAAATGCACACTCGAAGAAGCAAATTTAAATAGAATCGAACAAATTCATCAAGAATTAAGAAAAAACAGATACTACTTTATTTTAATTTGTTGCCGACAACTGATGCGCGGCTAGCCGGATCGATAACGCGCTGGGTTTTCACGCGCGGCGGTTTTTGGCGAGGCACCGGCGGATGTATTCCCCGTCGTCCAGCGGCTGCCGGCGGCGCCTGTGGCTCTCGTGGGTGGCGCCGTACTCCCAGTCGGAGTCGGAATCCTGCTGCTTGGTGTTGTGGCCCTCCTTGGGCTCGATGGCGAGGACGGCGAGCTCCGTGACGCCGACGTCGCAGCGGATGGCGAGGCAGTCGTCCTTGAGCAGGGTCTCGCTCCGCCGCTCCAGCTCCTCCTTGGAGACGGCGAGGCCGACGCCAACGCTCCCCGTCTCGGCGTCGCCGTGCACGTGGTGGCCGTAGCCGCGGTCGGCGGACGTGAAGATGCCCGTCACGGGAGGGAGCTCGTACGCGGCGACGCACGAGTGGTCGAGGACGCTAAACTTGTACTGCGCCCGCACGAGCTCCTTCTCGTAGCCGCCGCCGCCGGCGAGCCGGAGGTAGAGGGAGATGGAGTCGGTGTCCCTGGCGACGTCGGTGCCGTTGGGGTAGTACTCGATCAGCCAGTGGCGTTTGCCGACGGTGAATTGCCCCGAGGTGAGGCTCACGCCGGCGGGGATCGTCTTGGACCACGAGTACCCGTCGATGCGGAACACCTGGAACCCCCGCGCCGGGCTCACGACGACGCCGTGCGCGGAGCGCGAGAGGTGGCGCACGGCGGCGGAAAGCAGCGACGGCGCCGCCGACATTGTGTTGACACGGATAGATGAGAAATTTGCAAACATGGACTGCACGATATGGGGGCTTCTGTTAACGCGGGTTTGTTAACTTCCGTTAAGTACGGTTCAACCTAGGGTTAGCCGATAAGGTACAGTATATAATCCTTAATTTTCGCAAATACATCATTTGTTGACAGTAACAAAATCAATTAATATCCGATACATTTCTATGTAAATAAAACATTTGTTTGTATTTGATTTCTTCCCCTCCCGCCTTTTAATTTCCAATTTACGTCAATCGCCACCGTGTGTGTTTCTTTTATCTTATGATGATGGATTTATTAAACCAACCATACGAACTTTTTTAATTTTTTTCATACCAACTACATGCATATGCTCTCTTTCTTTGGTTATGCAAGGAGGATGCAAAAGATATGTCGGTTTACCATTATCACTCATAGATTTCCAATAACTCCGATATATCAATTTTACCGGTAGTATTCGATTTACCGGAAGTATTCGATAGAATTAGTTTGTCACCTAAAAATATTGTTGGTTTAAATTTAACCTCAGTATTAGTGCTCACGTACATACTTTTTAGCCTACTTGCAGATCCAAAAGCTCATTTTTGTACATTATTATGTGTATGTTTTATAAATTACATAGTCTGGAGGGAATCTGTATTTATTTTGTATACATATATAATTTGAGAGTTTATTTCAATATTTTTTTAAAAAAATCTCCATCACAAACAGAATTCTGATATCTTTATTTGATATTTGTGTTTATCCTAGCTTCCGCCATTTTTTATTTATCGATAATGCCAACTTTCCCAGACTGTTTGTTCGGAGCACAATCAAAAGTTCAAGATTGACCGCTTAATCACTACAAGAGACACAAGGAGTTTCTATCTCATCGGAACAAATTGTAAATTTTATTTGCAAATAGGAAATCCATTCACAAATGCACTTGGAAATTTGGAATTTGATTATGATAGCAGGCGCCTTCTTCGTTCACGCGGCGAAAGGCACCGGCGGTTGTACTCCCTGTTCGTCCGTCTGGCGGCGGCGCGGCGTCTGGTCGTACGTCGCCGGTGTATTTGAGGATTGGTGCCCTTTGCAGGCCTAGGCACCGCCGTATAGGGCGTCGAAATAGAGGATGCTGACGTCGCACCGGACGGCGAGGGAGTCGTCCTTGAGCAGGGTCTCGCGCCGCCTCCAAAGCTCTTCCTTGCTGATGAAGTCGGCGTAGCCGCAGCCAGGGCTCTCCGGCGGCTCCTCCACCTCCTTATCAATAAGGTTCCCCTCCTCGTCGATGTAGTCGTCGTAGTAGTACACTGGTACTTCAAATTCGGGGGCCGTGAAGACGGCGGTCGCGGCGGGGAGCTGGTGCGCGGCGTTGCCGGCGGGGTCGAGCAGGCTGAGCCTGTACTGCGCCCGCACGGTCGACGACTCGTACCACGCGTTGTCGTGGTCGTCGTCGAGCCGGAGGTACACGGAGATGGATCCGGAGTCCGGCCTGGCGGCGTCCGCGCCGTTCGGGAAGTATTGGAGGCGCCACTTGCGGCCGCAGGCGGTGAAGCGGGATTTGATGCTCTGGCCGCCAGGGATCGTCGTGGACCACGAGTAGCCGTCGATGCGGAACACGTGGAAACCTTGGGATACCTTGGTAACCACGGCTGAGGCGGAGCGCAGCAGCGGCCCGGAACGGGCGGAGAGTAGCGCCGCCGCCACCGCCATGGCTACTGTGCTAAGGGTAGATGATGGTTGATGGCTGAGAAATCAAATCTAGCGCCGCCGACAGTAGTATATAGAAGTAGATCGATTTATGATGTTGACGACCGGCCTGGGTCTGGCCGTCGTCCAGTAGTGTACCTTATCTTCACAGATAAATCTCCATTGTTACCTATTTTTACACAACAGAGATCAGTTGTTGCTGGTATCGTCCCTAAATATCTGCACACGCTAAATTTCAAAGGTTACTGAAATCAAAGTTTCTGATAAATACTGGGAGAACATCTGAGAAAAAATTGAAACAAAATACGGCAAAAATGTTTTGACCAAAACTATGGAAATATTCTAAAAATTATGCGCAAAAACAGAGAACAAAGTTTGAAAAAAAACTTGAATGGAAATTTGTGTACAAAACTTTTCCATACAAAAATAAATAAAAAAAGGAAAAAAGTGTTGCACCAGACCAGGGGCGGATTTGGGCCTAGGGCCACTAGGGCCATGGCCCTAGGCGTGGCCCAAATCCCCCTTATACCCCACTTCAATTTCCCAATGCTCAGGTAAGTTGTCCACGGTCTGGTTGCTCTCTCTAGGTCTGGGCTGGCCCAACACAGCAAAATAACCACTGAATTGGCGAGCAAAGGAACCACTAGTAGCTTAACGCTACACAAGCTGCGAGACCCACCGAGCAGCTTCTGCGGTAGCGTTGGGAGCACAACAGCACACGACAGGCTAGCAGGCAGCACTGCAGCAGCTTTTTTAAAATCTTTTTACTTGTTTTCGTTTAGTAGTACTACTAAATTTTCAACGTATAAATGAAACATGGCGGAGTAATGAGTTGATACATCAATTTATTGAGCTTATAGGATAAGTTTAGTGCGGCACTTCAATTTGTAATGAGTTAAAGTGCCGCACTGACTTACAAATTGAGACTCGTTTAGTTTCCAAGATATTCTCCAACCACCGTCACAACAATTTTTGGATATCATTTGGAAGTATTAAACGAGCATAATTATACATTATTAGACAACATCGTGCTACAGTAAACAATCTCTAATGATGAATTAGTTAGGCTCAATGAATTCGTCTCATGATTTTCCATCCATCTGTGTAATTAGTATGTGTTTAATCCCCTAATAGGCCTTGAAAAGGAGAAAAAAAAACTTCTCCCAAAATTTTCTTCCCACTAAACACAGCCATGCCGCACTGGACTTATCATCCGAAGAGCTCAATGCAAATTGGTTAAAATGAGGAACCAGTTCTTCCTTTTATATTTGCCAATTATTGACTTGAACAAATCATTGTTATGAAACCACCTATATACTATTAATTAGTTACATCGATCAAAGTATATATGTTTATGCTTAACCATTGATTTAGTAGAACATGTATATAGGCCTGTGCAGGCTTGCGACATGGGTAAGTTCGACGGGTATATAAGTGGCTTTAGTCATGTGGACATTGAACCTATGCGTAAAATCACCAGCTCCGCCACTGCACCAGACCGCCACACAGTCGCGGTGGGCTGTGGGCAGCAGGTTTGCTTGAAGGGATGCTAGTATACCCACTAGGCCACTACCGCTGCGAGCGAAGGGGCCACGGAGAGAGAGAGAGGGTGAAAGTAGACATAGAGTGGTTTTGTGTGGCACATGGTCATCTACTAGTACTCCTACTAGCACTCTTTTCATATGTACACCAAATATGAAGTGAATTTAACAAATACATTAGAAAAAGGATAAACTCTCATCTTTCAGTCAATTGGATTTTCTTTCTAGTGCCCCGACTAGTCAATAAATAGATTAGAGAAGATTGAATGGAACATGCGAGAACTAAATTTTGCAGGAATTATGGGGAACAAATGAACGTGATAGGGCTTAAAAGTGCAAGAAAAAAAAACTTGTGGAACGTGTGAAGTTAAAACGGGTGGAGACACACAAGTTGCCCGGAAATGTGTAACCCGCGTCTCCGTGTTCTATCTGCGTTTCATAGACAGTCTAATATATTGACATGTAATTTGAAATGACAATGCGAGTAGTCTCATAATCCTAGACTTTTGTATTGATTTAAGTAGACAGTTGCTTAGAGAAATAATAACATTTTCCTCTCAATTATCCTCTCCGGCCCACGTCAAAAATAATTCTCTGTGCTATTGCATAAATAAACCACCTAAATGTACCAACAAATGAAACACTAACCAGTGCAAATTGAAAAGGGACGTCTCCTACCGAAACTGTTTCGCCAACTACCTTTACCGATTGTCAAGAAGATGCAGCCGTGACTGAAACTAGCAGCTGGGGCGCGCATTAGCGCGCCGGTCCATTAAGGTGACTGATATAGCAGCCCATTGTTGTGTTTCGTTCGATATATTGTGTTGTGCCTGGCACATCAATTATTTGGATGCCAAGAAGGATGTGCACAGATTTCTCATGTAGCAATTCAAGTAGGGAGGCATATGTTAGAAACGTAGGATGAAGAAAAGCATGTTCAAGAGGCATCTATTAGCATAAGAGCACACATTTGTATTACACAGGCTGCCAGCATAAGAGATACACTTCAAATTCGTAACATGTTTCAGGAGATCACCAGGCTGATCAATTGCTTCTTAGCTCGTCATCACATTTTTACGCTCCACCTTTTGAGATCTTGATCCCGCAGCACACATCTAGGAAAATATATGCATTGGGTTCAAAATACTACAGCTAAGAAGGCACATATACATATATTTGCTGCTTCACCGAACCATCTATCAATGTTCTTGTAATAAGCTAACCAAGACATCATATATTACAGACACAGCTCGAAAAGAGCGAATCTAGGAAGTGTCTGACTACATAAAAGCACACATTTATATTACACATGGCGGTACCATCACAGATAAACCGCAAATTCAGAATCTACACACACTTCACATTCAGAGACCATGGTCTGGTTGCCAGCTCACAACATGAGGCTAATCCTAGCAATTCTGAACTGCTTGACCAGCGGGCTAAATTCGTCGAGCATATCTATAAGACCAACAGCAATTTCAGGGCACATACCATCAACACCAGTATCATCAGGATCAGTTGCTCCAAATCTGTTGGCCAATTCATTTGAAGTGTCACATATATAGCTCGGCAAATTTTGGTGGCGAATCACTGCTTGGCAAAAGAGAACCTATCCGATGGCAGACCTGTCTAGAAATCTTAAACACAGGAGGACTGTGACCATTGTTGACACTTCAATCAATAGATGCACCCATTGATGTGAAAGGAAATAGAGTTGTAGTGTCAGTTTTTGCAAAAACAATCTGCATCGACGCCCGCCATCAAATTTCAACAGGTCTTGCAGAAACTGAGGCGGTGGTCTGAAAGCTGGCAAAGAAACCTTACTAGTTTTACAACACATGTTACAGACAACCCTTCTTCGCGTAAAAGCAGATTCAGACCTCACCATTCTTGATACCAGAACAAAGCTCCACAGTACTGACACTTATATTCAGGTCGACCAATATAAGATCTTCCGGGATAGGTATTTGAGAAGTTGATAACAACAGTCAATCCTTGTATGCACAACTAACATAAGTAAGAGTCATAATAAAGCTAGGGAAAAACTGAGCAAGATGGACACCTTTGAGTGCGGCGCTGTATTATCAGGGAACCACATCTCGATGTGCAAGAAGCAACAGAGGAAGCAATCCCTGGTTGACAAAGGAAAACAGTCAGTCACCTGGATAAATGAGCAACCAACCAAAAAAGGAAAATAGCGAACACGGTTCTTGGTCGGTACCTGAGGCAACCAAACATCGCTGCCTCCTAGCACTAATCCGTGAAAGTCGACGTTTTTCAGACAATTCAGGTGGCAGCAGAGGGCAGAACTGGTCCCCTGCATGAGACCAAAAAGGGGAAAAGATATAAACGATGTGGTATAGCTCCTTCAGAAACATGCGAATGAACATAAGCACATTACTGTATCATTTCCCACAGTTGATCCTTGCAAGGGCTTCCTCGACAGAGGCCGATGGAGCATCATAAGATGGATAAATCACAGGAAGGGCAGGGTGATTCCTTGGTCGGTGAGAGCAGCGAGGAGCACTCGAGGCAACCTCCATGAGGACAGATCCTCTAGAGGACTACTCAACGACCATTGAATGGAGTGCACCAGAGAAAAAAACCGGAAATGTTACATAGGCTGAGAGGTTTAAAAATCCAACAACAAAAACACTGTGATTCGGTAGTACCTTGATCTACAAAGTGATGGCAAACATGCACAGTGACGCAGTTTCTACAGCAGCCGAAGATAATGATCGGTACTGCAACATCCCGCCGTAGCTATAGTCAATAACAGTGAATCCATATGCTCTGCAAAAGCAGAACGGCCTGCAGAGGTGCACAATCGTGGGGAGCTAAACATCCACTTGCAAGACAACCCCAGAAAATCTTAGTAAAACTATAACCAAGATAAGCGGAAAAACGAATGATCACTTCAATTCCCTCGCACAAACAATTAACCGTCCTCGCGGATTTCACAAATGCAGGCCACGGAGACAAAAACAACCGACTGAACAACAGACTGAAGAAGAGAGATGAACGACGCAGAGGCACAAAACATCTAACCAAAGGTACCGCAGGATGCCAGGATGTAAGAGATGGCTACAGCGTGAACGTTGCCAACCCTGCAGCCTCGATAGTGAAAGGAATCCCGGCACGAAGACACCTAAGCACCAAAGAAAGAAAAAGAAAACAGAGTCCATAAACTTGCTTGCCGAGGAAATCAAGATTTCTTCAAATAAAATCGGAAAAGAATGAGCCACCTGCTGCAACGTCAATCGAGCGAATCAAGGCCGGACCTATACCGACGATCGACTGCAGCACACACACAACAAACAATCAGTCAACAGCACCATATGAAGACAAAGAAAGGGAAGGGAACGATGAATCCAGATCTCACCAGCCAAGCGCAACACAGATTTCAGCAGAACAGACGCCGCTGGCAAGCATGCGGCTTGCTTCACCCAGACGCTCCTGCCATCCAACAGGGACCGTCCCCCCCAGCTCACCCTCGGCTGCCTCCTACCGGACACGCTCCTGAGACGCGAAGCAGCCCGCACCGCCGGTACTCCCAGACTACCCCGACGACACCGCAAGATGTGACCACCCCAGCGAGAACGACGGCAAGCACCGAAAACAAAAGTAAGTGATGCCTGAAAGCAAATAGCCACGCCGCATAGCACCGCAAAAAGCAGCGGAGAGGAAGAGAAAGAAGGGGAATGGTGGCCGTCGCGTCGCACGTCGCCCCGCCCAGGCACGACAGAGACCGAAGAGAGGGGAGGGGCAGGTGAGAGGAGGGCGACCTGGGAAGGGCGCATCCGAGGCCGCCCTGAGAAGCAGGGCCCAACCGGTCAGCGAGAGCTAAGGCGGCCGCGCCACGCATCCGCCGTCCACACGGGCCCTGGGGCGGGATCGTGCGACAGAGAAGGACAGTGCGACGTGGATCGCTCGGCCGCGCCACCGCTCCAACCTTAAAGGTTTTAGATGTGTCGTTGGGGTGTTTTGACGGGCTGATGTTGACATTCAGAGGATTTAAATTAAACTCAACTATTGACTACTAGGTTCATACAAAAATATTCATAAAACTTGTTGCGGTGTTAGTTTTATTGTGATTTGGCTTTGTAGCAAGCTATTTTTCACATGTTTCTTGGCGTTTTGAAATGTTGCATATAGCCATGTACCCATTCGACTTGTGATAGTTTAGCACCCGTTAATTTTCCATTGGACCTCCATGATCTGGCCGACTAATTGCACAAGGTTTAACAGGTGGATGCTAAATTAGATTAAACAAGGTCATAATGCTAAATATAAATAATAGACATAACGAATTATCGTGTTCCTTGAGAACTGAGACGATTAAGCAAATGAGGGAATCGAACAATAATAAGGTAAATAAAGAAAACAAAAGACTTTATTAGCAACGAAATAAAACCTAAATAACGTAACACAATCCCTAGCACACCTTGGATTTATTTCAAATGATTTAAAGTACTAGCTAATTAATACTAGCGCTGATGACCACCGAGGCACTGGCGGATGTACTCAGCGTCACTCGGAGGCTTGACGTCGCCGCCGTCATACTCGTCGAGCGACTCATTGTAGTCGACCTCGTAGCCAGGGCCGCCGTAGCCACGCCAGCGGCCCGAGCGTCTCCCTCGCCCTCGTCCTGGCGGCGGCGCCCTCGCGTCGTTCGTCTGCTGGGGCGCGATGGGCATGGGCTCCAACACCGCGACGGCGACGTCGCAGCGGACGGCGAGGAGTCCTCTCTAAGCAGGATGTTCCGCCGCCTCTCCAGGTCCTCCTTGGTGATGAAGGCGTCGTAGCCGCACCGGTCGGGGTGCCCCGCTTCCTCGCCGCCGCCGCCGCCGCCGCCGCCGACGCTGTTGTGGCCGCCGCTGCCACCATAGCCATAGACGTTGTGGTTCACGGCGGGCGTGGCGGGCTTGAAGATGGCCGTCTCGGCGGGGAGCTCGTACGCGGCGGTGCCGGCGTGGTCCAGCAGGCTGAACTTGTAGTCCGCCCGCACGCGCTCCTTCTTGTTTGAGCCCTGGAGGCGAAGGTAGAGCGCGATGGCGTCGGAAGTGTCCTTGCCGCCGTCGGCGCCGTTCGGGTAGTAGTCGATGTACCAGCACCGGCCGCCGACGTAGAACGGGTCCGAGGTGAGGCACTCGCCGCCGGGGAGGCTCGTGGTCACCGAGAACCCGTCGACGCGGAACACGTGGAACCCGCGCACCGACGTCGCGACGACGCCTGAGGCGGAGCGCAACGGCTGGGCGCCCGCGGCGGACAGCAGCGACGACGACATGGCCGGCGGTACGTGGGGTCGGGGTTAGAGATCGAAACTGCTAGGTATTTTGCTCGATCCCTAGCGTTTTGATTTCTGGATGGGTTTTCGTGCCCCTTGGATGGATCAATTTGTGTCGGTTGAATCAACCGACCTGACTCAACCGACCTCGCAGTTAGACAAACCGACCTCGCAGATTCTGTTCTTCTCAATTCTTCCGTCGGATTCTTGAATAATGACAACTGGAGTACACACGTGCCCAATTAACCGTTTGACTTTTAAACCTTAAATTTGACCACTTATTTTATTAAAATAATTTGTATAAGCAGTCATTTTGAAGATTTTTATTAGTAAAGCAAGCCACAACAAAAATATGATATTTTGTACAATTTTTTAAATAAGACATGGTAAATTTTAGGTTAAAAATCAAACGAACTATCATTTGTTACTAAGGGAGTAATAAATAAAAAGAACAATTATGTGGAAAAAGGGTAATCAACATTCTTGAAAATCCCCAACACTTTTTAAATTCTCCAACACTTTGATTTTTGTTGTAGCTACTACGCCACAAGATTTGAGCCTCCGTCATCTTCCTCAAACCGTGCGAGTCTCTCTGCAATCCAAATTAGTGTTATGCTAATACCGCACACTAATTTGTCTAAGAGAAAAATACTGCGTAAGAAACAGAAATAAGACAAGCCGAACATACTCATGGAGTATTGGAGGTTTGAGGGTGAGGGTTCCTAGTGAGCAACATGTGTAAAGGGAGGTCGTTACTTGCAGCAGCAGCAAGCACCCTGGACCAATATTTTCAATTGTCCGACTAATCATCCTTATTGGACCCAAGGCGACTTGGCAAAAATTCGGATTAGTTGAACTTGTCATAGGACCAGTCTCGATTAGTTATAATTAATCACCCGATCATGATCAAGGACTTATCATTTCCATAACAACTAGGCACTATTAGAGAATGAACTTTCGAGTATTTTTGCATCGGTACTAATGGATACATTTAGGGTGGAAAGGAAGAACGGTGTGCCTCATCATGACCCCTTTAGTATCGGGTGGGCGGGGAGGTACTAATGTCTCCCATTAGAGATCTGGGTGACCACCCGCAGTACTAATGGGTCGAACCATTAGTGGGGCATAATACAACCCGAAACTAAATATGAGTCCCATCGCGTAGTAAAATCACTGTACTCGCCTCGATCTCCCGCGCTCGGTCCAAGCCCCTTTATTTTATACCCTCGCCTCTCTCGCACACAACTTCCTTATCTTCTTTCTCCATCTTCTTTCTCCATCTCTCACCTCTCACCTCCTCTCCTCTAGGGGCGCCGGGCAGAAGGCGGGCGACCTCCGCGCCGGAGGCTGGCGCCGGTGGCGTGATCTCCGCGACCGGGAGATGCGGCGAGTCGATGGCGGTCAGTGGTGGCGTGGCCTCGCCGGGAGATGTGGGGCAAGCGGCAGCAGCGTCCACACAGGAGATGCAGAGCGGCGGCAGTTGGTGGTGGTGGCGCGGCCTCGCGGTGGGGAGATGCGGGCGAGTTCCGTGGCCTCTCCATGGCCCGTAGGTTCGTGAGATTGAGATGTATTTTTGTGGTTGTGATGAGATAGATGATTGTAAGATTAAAATATTGTGTTAGTGAGATATGTGCTTTTTTTGTGATTGTGGGATGTATTCATGTGAGATATTGATCTTATGAGATGGATGTTCTTGTGTTCGTGTGGGGATGTTCTTGTGTTGTTATGAGATGGATGTTCTTGTGTCCTGTGATTGATGATCAAGAATGAGGAAAGAAAAGAATAGAAAACGAGAAAAGAAAAGAAGAAAGAAAAGAAAAGAAAAGGAGCTATATATGCATCACTCGGATGCACATTAGTACCGGATGCACATTAGTACCGGTGGGAGACCACCAGTATTATCCTCATTAGTACCGATACAAATGCCCTCCGCCCTTCAGTACCAAAGGGACAATTCGGATGTTACCGGTACTAAAGAGGGGTTCCCAACCGGTGGCAAGAGGAGCTGGGTGGATGTTACCAGAGGGTTCCTCTAGAGATCCATCCTAGTAGATCTACTTTTGTTAGGGTTTCCCCTCAATTTTCCTTTCCTTCATAATAATTAGGTTAGGTCTTGGATCATCCTCGATGTTTTTGATCCGGCTTTCCATGTCGACTTGGATCTCCTTCGAGGATGTGTGTTTTCGACACGTCGTGCTCTTCATTGAGGGATCGAGGTATGTTGGCTTAATCCTCTTTAAAGAGGGATTGGGTCAGTTTTCCCCTCGGGTGGAATCATCTTTCTGTCGCTAATGTTACTACGGGCGGATCTGCTCTTCCGGTCGCCATTGGTAATTACTAACGGTGGGTGGCGGATATTATGTTCAGTTCAACCTTCATAAGATTTTGTCGATGTGCTTTCTCAGCGACTTTTACTCCTTCGTGGTTGAGCATACAACGCGTCTCTTTGCGACCTCCACTTCTGTAGTGAGGGTTGATAATATGATTTAATAACATTGCCTCTACACAAGATCGAGTTGGGGCAAGCCGACAGTCGGCACAGGTTGGACGGGATAGATGCAAGGGTGTTGCGGTTTCAGCGGCAAAATGTAGTGATCGATTCGGTTGGAGATCAAGAAACTGCTAAAGGTGGGGCATAAACAAGATGGAGCGAGGCGTGATAACTAGTGATTTGGACGCGCCCATACGCGCGGCTGAATTTATGATGTTAATGGATTTTGTTGCAAATATAGATGCACAAATATTGTAAAAAATATGGTGCAGAAACTAATGGAGCATATGAGCACTGGCTCATAAATATTTATACAGAGAGTTCCACATACAAGCCGCACACAGTAATTTACACATACAGAGATGATATATATGACTCTCTCCATGCTCGAGTAGCATGCAGCTGCAAGGTGCGAGGTGACGATCCGTGGAAATGTCCAAAATACTTTGCAGTTCAGGGTCTATATATGTACATAGCAAAGGCTGACCTGATATGTAGATATGGCACCTGGTAGGCAAAAGCGATAGCAAAAGAAATGACCACTTCAACTGAATCTGTAAAGCGGATTTAACTGTTTATGCTGTGAAGTTGAAGGATGAAGCAACTAACCAGGTCATTGTTTTTCTGAGTGCGCGAACCTTTGCATTCAGTGCTTTTCTGATGAGCTGTTTTCTTGTGTTCTGGAGAAGATCTATGCAAGGCATGCGAAATCATGAATGGATCAGTGACTGATAAACATAGTAGAAATAGTGATTAACAAGGTTTAAGACATACAGGTCGGAAAGAATAACCTTTTCGAAGTGGAATTCAGAACATGTTGCTTGGCTTTTCCACTGACCATGATCAGATTCTCAAGACATAAAGCAAAAAGCAAAGGAGAACCGTGACAGGTGACTTTGTTAGTCAATTCATGAAAAGTTAGTCATGGTGTTACCAACACTATAGGATATTTGTTTTGACACTATAAGAGGATAGCAGTAAAATCCAGTAGGTGAGATGGTGAAAGTATTTTTCTGTGAGGTCGTGAGTTTGTTAATTTCTTCATCTTCAGTATCATCAAAGTCAACCCTTTTTGTTGCTGGATGGTTTTCTGGTATGTCCATATGGTTTCATAGAGTACACAAGCAAAATGCTTTGTAAATATGGTGACTAGTTTCATATAATGTTCAGTTGCAAAGGAGCACAAAGAATGCCTTTGTCTATCAGGAGGTGCATCTTTAATTGAATTTTTATTGTGGCTGGACTGAGTGGAGGTGTATGCAGGGTAATGAAACCAAATATTAGGTATTCAGTGGTTTAAAATTTGTCTCTCATCATTATCAGAATATTGAGAGATATATTAGGGACCATTTTAATAGTGATTACTTAAGACATACATGTTGGAAAGAATAACCTTTTCAAGTGGAATTCAGAATATGTTGCTTATCTTTTTCCACTGACCATGATCTATTCTCAAGACATAAAGCAAAAAAGCAAAGCGGTGTTTGAGACTTTGGGTTTTGGAAAAGTGAATTCTGTGAAATTAGAATATAGGCAGACTATAGGATATTTGTTATTCAGTACATGGTAGATGGTAGTAGTAAAATCCATTTTACTGAGATTTTCATAAGTATCTTTTTCTGCTCAAAAGTTTGGTAGAAATTCAAAATCTTCAATATCATCATTTCAACTTTATGGATTTAAGGACTGGTTTTCTCTAAAGAAGGTCCATATGGTTTCATAGAAAAAAAATGCTTTGTAAATATAGTTTAATAATGTTCAAAGTTGCAAACAGCACAGAATGCATAATATACGAAGGAGGCATCTTTATATTGAATTTTATTGTGGCTGGACTGAGTGGAGGTGTATGCAGGTATGAAACCAAATATTAGGTATTCAGAAACCAACTTTGACTAATTATCAGAATATTAAAAGGGGAATTAGCCATTTTAGATTTTAAACAGTCAGTTGCATGTAACTTGGTAGAGGGGTCCATGCTATTAGTATAAAGGCTAATGTCAACCAATGTTCCTGGAAGGACCATATATGTATCTATTCGGCATCATTGTGTTTCTATTCTGTTTGAGAATGTCGATTTGGAAAGTGAAGACAAGTTTTAAAAATAGAATATAGATAGCATTTGTAATAAATAGAGATAAATAATGAGAAGCTTTAATAACAGATAGAGCATAGATATGACATGTCAAGTTTTGTCACATTTCAAATAATGATAGAAATTAAATTCCTACCAACATTTCTGTTTTGTTTTGGACTGCTCAACTAAACTAAGGTAGAAAGTTTCATGAAAAATTTTCAAAGGCATAGTTTAAAACACAAAGTTTCACTTATCATGTAATTTCTCGAATAAAGAGAATGATCAAATGTTCAAACTTTTTATTCGTCTATTGAACCATGGAATATTCTGTAGATCTAATCTAATTTTCCAAACAATGTAGTTTATCCTTATCCGGACTAAAAACAGCTAAAGATGGAGCCAGGCACAATGTATATCATCTTGGAAGGCTTTGAAAGTGCCCACACATCACCAAATTCCAATGTTTTCTAGTCCATGTATTTCTAAGAGCAACTTGTGTTTACTGTGATAGAAGCAAAATCATTGTGTTATAAATAGATCATAGAAGCATTTGTAATAAGAAAAGTCCATAAATAATGAGAAGTTTAATAACAGATAGAGCATAGATATGACATGTCAAGTTTCACAATTCACAATAATGATAAGTAGAACCAACATGTTCTGTTTTGTTTTGTGCACCTAAACTTGAAAATACATCTTTCAAAGGCATCAAGAGTTCAGAGCAAAGTTTCACTTATCCATGTAAATTCTTGAATAAAGAGAATGATTAAATGTTCAGAATTTTTCACTGAACCATAAAAATTGAAATATTCTGTAGCTCTAATGTAATTTTCCCAAACTTGGGAGTTTATCCTTTCTGACTAACTAAAGATTGAGCCAGGCACAATGTATATCATCTTGAAAGGCTTTGAATAAACATCACCAAAACTGAGGGGGGAGTCCATGGAGTTTACTAACAGATAGAGCCATAGAGGATAGATATGCATACTGCTTCCAGGTTATATAGCTTCAATTTCACCTGTACATATTTGCAAAGGCCAAGAGACTCAAACAACAACATGGTCATAATTCATAAAATAGCAGAACTGCACAAGATGGCAACCTCCATTATAAGGCTACATCTGACATACAAAGGAACGATTATAACAGATCGAGGAAGGATAAGAAGAACAGTATACGGTGAAGCAATCTGCTTATTCATCTATATACTTGAATTATGGAAAGATCTAGCTTAAGAAAAGTCGCAGCCATTGAGGGTTCACCCATCACTCTATGATCCTATGTTTATAAGAGCACGGCAGAGGCAATAGAGGATGCCCTCTTACATTTCAATCCAATGCTCATTAAGAAAAGTTTTGTTTTTTCCATTTTGCTCTAAAAACCATCTAAATGCATCAAATGATTTAGAATGTCACGATTTGTCTTTGGAACATAGAAATTAGCGTTTGCACCGCACATAGTGGTGCATGGGGTTACTTGGCACATAGAAATTAGCGTGTGCATGGGCGGTGCATAGTCACTCTGCACCCACTAGCAGAGAAGGCCTAGTCTTTGTGGGCAATATAGTCACCCGCCAGACAAATGGTCTCATTTGTCTTTGGTGGGCAATACTTGAAAATTTGAATTTTCAAATGACCTCAAATGAAGAAACTCTCAACATGAAAGTTATAGATCCTGAGAAGTTATGAAACTTTGTAGTTTACAACTTTTTTATTTGAAATCATATTGTCAATGAAATTCAAATTTGAATCTCTCAAATTTGAATTCAAATTTAATAAATGACTTTAAATGGAAAACTCCCAACATGAAAGTTGTAGATCTCGAAATGAAAACTTTGTAGTTGACAAGTTTTTAATTTGAATCCGTTTAGAGCCTCAAAAATGATGTAGACTCGTGTGGTATATTATGAGTAGAATGAGAACTGGATATGGATGCATATGAGTGTGTGGTGCAGTGGTAGAGGAGGCTTCACGCGAGGGTGTAGGTCGGTTCGAACCGCTAACTGGCAGAAGCTGCACGACTTACTTATGCGAAAAATGCGCAACTTGTGGGTGGCTGGTCGGTGGGGGTCCCTCCCCTAAAAAGAATTTTTTTGCTATTTATTTTGGGTTTTTTTAGCGCTGACCCAAAAACCTCAGTGCTAGCCCGAAAACAATGCAAATTTCCTTTCAATAAAAACATGTCAATATGCAACGCGTGTCAAACAAACTGGAACATACACTTTTTATCAGTGCCATGAAAAATTAGAAAGAAACTACTTGCAGGACCACACTAAATGATGAAAGATTTAAACCAAATGTCTCCTGGATATGCAATATTTTATTTTGATAGTTTAATTTTACCTCCCAGTCTTTAAAATCAAATCGGAAGATAAATTGTCTGTAGACCACTTCTCCTGAAGCAATGACACTAGCAGTAGGTGCATTACAGACCTGTTCAGTAAATCAAAACACAAGATCAATGTGCATAACAGTAGCCATTACGGTACAACATTTCCATGATATTACAAAAAATGCAATCGAGCAGCGGGTATTTATGAGACAATATGATGTCCCTCATCATTCACAGTGATTCCAACTCTGTCATCATTCACTAGGCATGGCAGGGCAAAGATATTCTCCACTGTTTGGGCAAATGATTTCCGGTTTAATACAAGGTAATCTAACCTTGCATTCATCTTTCTATAGCAGAGATTAACTCAATATCACCCGGTGTGTTCTTTGTGGGATTAGCAAGCTGTGGGTAAACAGACATCTACAAAAAAGAGTTGAAAATAATTTTGAATGATGTGTTTTAACAGGAATTGCCCATAATGCTATGGTGGCAATTTTTCGATATCTTCTTTACAAAATATCTAGCATTAATGACATTAAATGAACCAAACACAGAAGCGCACCTGTTACATGAGACAGACTTCCACAAGCTCTTGCAGTTCTAGCAACATGTGATAATTTTTTGTCGTTGGGTAGCAAAAAAATCAGTATGTGATAAAATTTTTATTTCTAATGCAAAATTAAATATTAAAATGCTACAATGATTACCGAAAAATGCAAAATTTCTGAAATTTTCTATTTTTCGATGACCTCCGAAATTTGTTTATACCAACATTTTGAACCCTGCTGCATCTCCCTCGTCACAAGCTGGATGGGGTGCATCTACTACACCGTCGACGGTTTGCCCAACCCGACTGACCTCCGTAACGTTTAGTGGTCAGCGATGTGTACTTCATCCCCAAGTTGCGGAGCAACACCATCGACATCGAGGGCATTTCGGCGAGAGGCTGCCAGGTGCTCATTATCGATGGTGTGCTCTACATCCGCGACAAGGATCGACACCTCCTTGCAAAGGTCAATAGCTCTACCAACCGGCTCTACAAGATCGACCTTTGAACTAAAAAGTCGTAGTAGGTCTTAGTTGGATTGTGAAGCATACATTAGGGCCATGGCCCATTACCACCTGATACTCCAATACCTCAACTCCGCCGACGTCGCCTTCTTGGACACCTTCTGCATAGTCATGTTGTACATAATAACCACAATCATCTTCTGCTATCAAGGTTGGATTGTTCTCAAGTGACCTTTTTATGTGGTTTGGGAGATGCAGAGGTTGTATTGTGCCCATGTGACTTTGTTTTATGTCACCGTTGCATTGTGCTCACATTTCTTTCATTAGGTGTGGAAGTCAAATTGTGCTGACATGATTTCCCTGATGTAGAAGTTGAATAGTGACCAGTGAGGGTCTGATGTCGATGTTGTATTACGACCGACTTTCTTTAGATGTTGAGGTCACACTTGTCATGTTGATGGCTGTGATGTAGAAGCAGTTAATATGCATTAGTTTTGAATTGTGCTGACATGATTTCGCATGTAGAAGTTCAATAGTGACCACGTGAGGGTCGTGTGAGGTTGTATTGCACCGACTTTCTTTAGATGTCGAGGTCACACTTGTCATGTTGATGGGTGATGTAGAAAGCGGTTAATATACATTAGTTGTTTTGCAGTTTTTTGTTCATGTGGTGGCTAACTTGAATGAATGTTTGACTATGGAAAGAACCAAGAGTACTTAGAAAGGTAAGATGTGGTGCCTCGAGTACCTAGGGGAAAGTACTCGAAGGAACCAAAACTACTCGAAAGGTCCGAGAAGTACTCTATCTTTGCAACATTTGACTACATAGTACTCATTGGTCGGAGGGTATAGTTGGATTCCTCTGAGAAACCGTTGCCTAGTACAATCCGAGAGCAACAAAACATCATGTTGACACGCATTAGATGAAGAAAATTATGGTTCACATAACTTTTAACTATGTCTATGTACAAACCAAGTGCTCGCTTGTACTCTTCGCGACGGTCGTACAACGCAAATCCTTGGAGCTAATAGCTTGCACAACAAACAAATACAAAGCCAATAGTTAATTCGTTTAGTAAACAAGCATTCCAACAAAACCAAATGTTCATTCTCACTTGCTCTTTCACTTGAATGTCTTGTGTTCTTTCTTGAACTCGGATTTGTTTGCTTCATGTCCGTACATGCACTTCAGAAAGGATTCCCTGTTCTCCCATGACCACATCTGTAAATTAGAAGACACAAAGAGGTTATTGAGAGTATTTCATCGACCAACATGTTAGAAATAGAGTGATATACTAACATTGTTGGTATCTTCCGTGAACTGGGTTCCAAAGAAGCTCTGCATAAAGCGCATGGCTAATAAGCCAGCATCATCTGGAGAAACAGCATTTCGAAGCTAACAGGCTCAACATTCCAATCTTGGCAATTGAGAAAGCCTCTTGACTTGGAACTTATAGCATTTAAACAAAGTTTCAACATCATCACATTATTTGCTAGAGTTGGGTTGGCAGTTCAGGTAGTCAACCCTGGTATGTTCGAATAGATCACGATGAACAATAAAGTTGCCACCACTTATGATATGCAAGAATTCCTGCAAATATCACATTTTTTTGCAGTAAGTGATACAAAACGCTAAATGTCACAATAACTGATACAAAAGGCTACATAGAGATTCAAACTCAAAAGTTATGAATCACTAATTTTACCAATTCACGTTTTTGCGGAAGTCTCGGCACCTTCAATGTATTCACGACCTTTTGGATGCAGGCATCTAGGTCCCCCTTGAAGGTAGACTGCACTTATGGTAAATCAATTATGGGACTACAAAGAAGGGAAAATAATCATGTTGCACAAGTTGATGTAGAAAACTTACCAAGTCCATAAGCGGAAAAGTGCTTTAAGATTCCATCTATTTTTATCTTTAGGGTACATCACACATTCCGAATATGCATTGATCAAATTTAGGGTGACAGGGTCACCTTTGAGGAAGCAAATGCAGTCATTCAATGTTATGGACTTATTGCTGATATTCAAAAGATCGATGTTTGCCTTGTGCCAATTTAGAAATGATATCGAGTATAGAAAGTGCAAGTGATGGTCTTCAAAACATACATTTCATGCTCTATGTATTTTGTCGAGTCAAGTTCAAGTAATTTAGTTATATACGCAACCCCTCATCACCGACATAACTTTCCTCTTCTTATTTTGTGAACTAGTGTTTGCTGGAATTTGAGAATTTGACTCCACTATGTTATCTTCACTTCCATTGGTCGAAGATGAGACAATGCTTGTGTTTGGTGAAATTATAGAATTTATAGGATTTGACCTTGGAAGTTATTCAATGGTACTTGCCATGGAGACACCATGTGCCTTATTGTTGGTCACGATATGCTTGCGGCACCATATAACTTGCTCCTGCATTTAAAGACACAAGTATTTTTGTAAAATAAAAACACAATCATATTGTTTTTTAACAGGCATGTTACAAACCTCAACAATCCCATAGATAGAATCGTCCCCATAACGCTGAATATACAGTATAGTAGGACGTGGAACTTCGAATCACATCTACAACAATGCAAACTTAGCAAAAGTGCAAAAAAGAACTTAATTTCTTAGGGAAAGCATATAATACTTACTCGTTTGTCACCTTTGTCTCATCTGACAACTTTTTGTCTCGTAGCTTACTAAACCTAGTGATATCGAATTGATCCATAAAAAATATAGCAACAAGCAAATAAATAGTCAAAACTAAAATATTACAACAACTCAAATATGTTGCCAAAGAAAGAGTAAAATGTGCACAAACTTTTCAAGTTAAAACATTACCACTTTACGAACGACGTGTGTAATCCTTCTCTTTGAAATGGGGTCTAGGATATGCATTTTTTCCTTCCACTTCCACCACAACCAACCGCCATCATTTACCTTATGTACATAAAGGTACAAATATCTTAAGAACAAAAATTCTAGTCAATTTCAGTAATACAAAAAATGATAAAAGATTAGAGATGACAATGTAATAGAAAAGAACAAAACCTGCTTTGCCCGCTCCATTTTCTCTTTTGTGATCTCCTTGTACAGATTGTCAGTTTTTTGTGAGTTATTTAAGAATTCATCATAGCGTAAAATTCATGAGATGGTTAACATTGATAACTGAAAAGTTACTAGTGTGCTAAGCTAAGTTGGTACTTACAGAAGCAAAGGTTTTAATAAATAATCTGTCAGGCCATTTTGATTGCAACATTGAACAACATGCGTCCATAACAGAAACATTAACATGGCCAAGAGGCCCCAAGGATTCAACAAATACAATTTCGGTAACTGTTGTGTCATCTATGTCCACTATGGCGTGATGATCTATGAGCTGAGATCTGTAAATGATTTTTTTTCATAAAATGCTTCTCAGAATTTTTTTTTGGCGTGATTTTTTTTGGCAGGAGCCCTAATAAAAAACTTTTGAGCTAGTTTTTTCAACTGATCTATGTCATAGGGATACTTGGTGGAAATGAAGTACCAAGTACACCACCAGATTGTGTACTTTGATCACCTTGATCAAAATAAGGGTTCCACCCTACCACGTTCCTTGATTATGACACAGATCAGTTGAAAAAACTAGCTAAAAGTTTTTTATTAGGGCTTCTGCCAAGACTTCTAATGACAATGTTGTGGTAAGTACGGATCATCAATGTAGATGTGCAAGCCTTGAATGAACTCTGAAAAGATGTTGCGGCATTGCAGGTTTCTCAAAAAGAGACCCACACTGATGAATGACATGGCTGTTTGCCTTACTGCTGCGATAGATCATGTGACAACAGATTTGAAGCAACAATTTGATCGTACGCTGCAAAGGTTTAATTTGTTCCGTGAGAGGTAAACACAAAGTGGCATTGCTGCAGAAGCTTTCAAATCAAATCGATTTTTCCTAACTCAAGTTTCATTTTTTCAGAACTTGTCCAAGAGACATCTGGGAAGCATTTTATGAAAAAAATCATTTACAGATCTCAGCTCATAGATCATCACGTAATAGTGGACATAGATGACACAACAATTACCCAATCTGTATTTGTTGAATCATTGGGCCTCTTGGCCATCTCAATGTTTTTTGTTATGGACGCATGCTGTTCAATGTGGCAATCAAAATGGATTGACACATTATTTATTAAAACTTCTGCTTTTTGTAAGTATCAACTTAGTTTAGCACACTCGTAACTTTTCAGTTATCATTGTTCACCATCTCATGAATTTTATTCTTGGATGAATTGTTAAATGACTCACAAACAACTGACAATATGTACAAGGACATTACAAAAGAGAAAATGGAGCGGGCAAAGCAAGTTTTGTTCTTTTCTATTACATTGTCATCTCTATTCCATTCTCATTTTTTATATTACTGAAACTGCCTATAATTTTTGTTCTTCAGATATTTGTACCTTTATGTACAGAAGGTAAATGCTGGCAGTTGCTTGTGGTGGAAGTGGAAGAAAAAAATGCATATCCTAGACTCCATTTCAAAAAGAAGGATTACATACGCCGTTCGTGAAGTGATAATGTTTTAACTTGAAAAGTTTGTGCACATTTTACTCTTTCTTTGGCAACATATTTGACTTGTTAGTTGTATATATTATAGTTTTGACTATTTATTTGCTTGTTGCTATATTTTGTAATGTTTCCAAATGCATTCATGAAATTATCATCACTGGATTTTTTTAATAGATCAATTCGATATCATCGGGTCTAGTAAGCTACGAGATAAATAGTTGTTAGACGAGACAAAGGTGACAAACGAGTAAGTATTATATGCTTTCCTCAAAACATAACTAAGAAATTAAGTTCTTTTCTGCACTTTTGCTAAGTTTGCATTGTTGTAGATGTGATTCGGGGTTCCATGTCCCATCTTTGTATAATCAGCGTTATGGGGACGATTCTATCTATGGGATTGTTGAGGTTAGTAACATGCATGTTAAGTAACAATATGATTGTGTTTTTATTTTACAAAAATACTTGTGCCTTTAAATGCAAGAGCAAGTTATATGGTGCCACAAGCAGATCGTGACCAACAATAAGGCACGTGGTGTCTCCATGGCATGTACCACTGAATCACTTCCAAGGTCAAATCCTATAAATTCTATAATTTCACCAAACACAAGCATTGTCTCATCTTCGGCCAATGGAAGTGGAGATAACATAGTGGAGTCAAATTCTCAAATTCCAGCAAACACAAGTTCACAAAATAAGATGAGGAAAGTTATGTCTGCTGATGAGGGGGTTGCAGATATAACTAAATTACTTGACCTTGACCTGACAAAATACATAGAGCATGAAATGTATGTTTTGAAGACCATCACTCGATACTTTCTATACTAGCTGATATCATTTCTAAATTGACACAGTGCCAACATCGATCTTTTGAATATCAGCAATAAGTCCATAACATTTGCTTCCTCAAAGGTGACCTTGTCACCCTAAATTTGATCAATGCATATTCAGAATGTGTGATGTACCCTAAAGATAAAAATAGACGGAATCTTAAAGCACTTTTTCCAGTTATGGACTTGGTAAGTTTTCTACATCAACTTGTGCAGCATGATTATTTTCCCTTCTTTGTAGTCCCATAATTGATTTACCATAAGTGCAGTCTACCTTCAATGGGGACCCAGATGCCTGCATCGAAAAGGTCGAGAATACATTGACGGTGCCCAGACTTCCGCAAAAACGTGAATTGGTAAAATTAGTGATTCATAACCTGGAGTTTGAATCTCTATGTAACCTTTTGTATCACTTATTGTGACATTTAGCGTTTTGTATCACTTACTGCAAAAATGTGATATTTACAGGAATTCTTGCATATCATAAGTGGTGGCAACTTTATTGTCTACTGCATCCATTCTGAACATACCAGGGTTGACTACCTGAACTGCCAACCCAACTCTAGCAAATAATGTGATGATGTTGAAACTTTGTTTAAATGCTTGGCTAGTGCTATAAGTTCCATGTCAAGAGGCTTTCTCAATTGCCAAGATTGGAATGTTGAGCCTGTTAGCTTCGAAATGTTGTTTCTCCAGATGATGCTGGCTTATTAGCCATGCGCTTTATGCAGAGCTTCTTTGGAACCCAGTTCACGGAAGATACCAACAATGTTAGTATATCACTCTATTTCTAACATGTTGGTCAATGAAATACTCTCAATAACCTCTTTGTGTCTTCTAATTTACAGATGTGGTCAAGAGAGAACATGGAATCCTTTCTGAAGTACATGTACAGACATGAAGCAAACAAATCTGAGTTCAAGAAAGAAAACAAGACATTCAAGTGAAAGAGCAAGTGCGAATGAACATTTGGTTTTGTTGGAATGCTTGTTTATTGAACAAATTAACTATTGGCTTTATATTTGTTTGTTGTGCAAGCTATTAGCTCCAGTGATCAAGTTGCGTTGTACGTCACCGCAGAAGAGTACAAGCGAGCACTTGGTTTGTACATAGAAATAGTTAAAAGTTATGTGAACCATAATTTTCTTCATCTAATGCGTGTCAACATGATGTTTTGTTGCTCGATTGTACTAGGCAACGGTTTCTCCGATAGGAATCCAACTATACCCCTCCAGCCAATGAGTACTATGTAGTCAAATGTTGCAGCGCAGAGTACTTCTCAGACCTTTGCTGAGTAGTTTTGGTTCCTTAAGTACTTTCACCGACTAGGTGCTCAGCCTGGGCACCACATCTTACCTTTCTGAGTAGTCTTGGTTCTTTCCATAGTCAAACATTCATTCAAGTTATTAGCCACCACATGAACAAAAATCTGCAAAACAACTAATGTGTATTAACTGGTTCTACATCACAGCCATCAACATGACAAGTGTGACCTCGACATCTAAAGAAAGTCGGCCACAATACAACCTCGACATCATACCCTCACGTGGTCACAATTCAACTACTACATGCAGGGAAATCATGTCAGCACAATTCGACTTCCACATCTAATGAAAGAAATGTGAGCACAATGCAACGGCGACATAAAACAAAGTCACATGGGCACAATACAACCTCCACATCTCCCAAATGATCCAACCTTGATAGCGAAGATGATTGTGGCTGTATGTACAACATGCGAAGGTGTCCAAGAAGGCGATGTCGGTGGAGTTGAGGTGTTGGTGTATTAGGTGGTAATGGGCATGATAATGTATGCCAATCCAACTATGCCCTACTACTTTTAGTTCAAAATTGTATAGAATTAAGGCCCAACCCTTATATGACCCGATCCTTAAATTTGCTAGGTCAAATTGGAAGGCCGTTACCACCCCATGGCGTGCCCTTCTTGTGCAAGCTCTTTCAAGCCCATGTCATAAAAAGTCGGCGATCTACCGGTAGAGGCCCGTTGCCTACTAAGAGGTGCGCTGATTCCTCGCGTGTCGGAGGTGCCCGAAACGGGCATGCCAAAGCCAGCGTCATAGTCGCGATGCGCCACGGGCACACGGCTTGGTGAGATGAAGCCCAAAGGTCGATTTTGTAGAGTTGGTGGAGCGGTTGACATTTGCAGTAGGTGGCGATCCTTGTCGCGGATGCGAGCACACCGTCGATAATGAGCACTGGCAGCCTAGCTCGTCCGAGCTGCCTGATCTGATGTTGTTGCTCCACAACAGGGATGAAGTACACGTCGGGGACCACGGAAGCGTTAGGCGGGAGGCTGTCGGGGTTGGGCGAACCGTCGGCGATGTAGTAAATGCACCCCATCCAGCTTGGTGGAAATGCAGCAGGTTCAAAATGTTGGTATAAACAAATTTCGGAGGTCATCGAAAAATACAAAATTTCAAAAAATTTGCATTTTTCGGTAATCACAATAGCATCTTTAATATTTAAGTTTGCACTAGAAAACAAAACTTATCACATACTGATTTTTTTGCTACCCAACGATAAAAGTGAAATTTCGGAAACTTCGTTGAATTTTTCCCAGGATGCAAAAGAGGTTGAATTTTTCCCAGGATGCAAAAGAGGTCATAGCCGAGTCCTTAGTGGAAGAATTTCTATCTTAACTATATCTGTGATGCAACTATATTTCATCACAATTATTAGATTAAGATCACACAACTATTTAAGAAAAGATGTGTGTTGCATGAATATAAAGTGTGTTTAATAATTTTATTTTTGATAAATACATGTCACGCATGTACATTTTACTAGTGCAACAAAATGATTGATTGCAAAAAGATAAGAAGAAACTTTTCATGTGTGATGAAAGGCTCCAACTTTTGTTTAGAAAATCAAAAGTCAGGTACAACAAAATACATCATTTGCTAGAAAAGCATATTGCTACAAGCATGATATCAGAGTATGAATACTTTGATAGTTTCGCTAAGAGGCGCGCCAGGTTCCTCAGCGTGTCGAAGTTGAGGTGCCGAACCGGGCATGCGAGCCACGCCTTCGTCATCGCCGCCGTGCCAACTACGGGCTAGGTGAACCGAAGCCCAAAGGTCGATCTTTACAAGCTCTTGCAGACACATGCCGCCAGAACTGCAAGAGCTTGTGTTTGGTTCATTTAATGCCATTAATGCTAGATATTTTGTAAAGAAGATACTAAAAAATTGTCACCATAGCATTATGGGCAATTCCTGTCAAAACAGATCATTCAAAATTCTTTTCAACTCTTTTTTGTAGATGCCTGTTTACCCACATATTGCTAATCCCACAGAGAACACACAGAGTGATACTTAGTTAATCTCTACTATATTTAACCTATTGAGGAGAAAGATGAATGCAAGATTAGATTACCTTGTATTAAGCGGAACATCATTTTCCCAAATAGTGGAAACTATCTTTGCCCTGTCATGCCTAGTGAACGATGGCAGAGTTGGAATCACTGTGAATGATGAGGGGCATCATATTGTCTGTAAGTACCCCGCTACTCAGTTGCGCATTTTGCTGTAATATCATGGAAATGTTGTACAGTAACGGCTACTGTTATGCACATTGATCTTGTGTTCTGATTTACTCAACAGGTCCATGTAATGCACCTGCTGCTAGTGTCATTGCTTAAGGAGAAGTGGTCTACAGCCAATTTATCTTCCAATTTGATTTTAAAGACGGGGAGGTAAAATTAAACTATCAGAATAAAATATTGCATATCCATGAAACATTTGGTTTAAATCTTTCATCATTTAGTGTGGTCTTGCAAGTAGTTTTTTTCTAATTTTTCAAGGCTGCTACCCCAAGAGGATCGGGCTATACTGCTTCAACTCCGACCCCCTCTTTGTCGTTTCAGTAAGACCACTTCAAACTAGGGTCTCTAATTAGTTGGCCAAGACCAGAACTATATAGTTCTTGTGGTTGTACTGTTTTCCTAGGTGGTTCTCCATGTTCCAATTCATTCATAGTATTCTTGTTTAAAGCATAGGTAGAAGGATAGTTAGGGTCACTTGCCTTTCTCCAACATAAAGCTACTCTTTTACCCTTCCGCTCTTGCTCTCTTGAAACACTTGATCTTCAAGACTTTCGATCAGCAACTTGTTCTTCTACTCGAAGCAAATATCGGACACAAACATGCAAAACAATCAAACAAGAAAAACTAAGAATAATACACCAATCAAGAAAGGCTTAAAAGAAGACATGGTTTGGTTCTAGGAACACAAACACAGGAAATGACGAGAATGGTACTACGGTTGAAAATACAAAGCTATCAAGATATTTGGATTATAACACACAAAGACCATATGCTTGATATATTTTAATTGAATAAAATCATGTGCATAGGTTATTTCACAGAAATACCATATTTAGAATTAAGCAAGTTATATTTAGATATAAAAGAATGATGTTTAACTTAGTCAAAATTTTATTTATAAATATTCAAGTATGATTTATGCAAATTAAACATTTAATTTTGAAGGAAGTGTGTAAAGCATCTAACCGTGTAAATTTATATTTCGAGTTCAACTAAACAAATTATAATTCAAAACACATTTATATTCATATTAGTCAAAATTAACATTTAATTAAGAAAACTCGTATAACCTATGTAAAAGAAAATTGACTAAGCATTAATCAATTTAACATTTATATTATGAAAAGCCGCAACGTAGCACTAATAACATTTTATTCGGAAAACACCGTTGAATAAGATTAATCAATTTAACATAAGTCAAAAACCGTTATATAGACCCTAATCAATTATTATTAAGAAAAGACATTCCAATAGATGTTAATCAAATTAATTCAAGATTAAAGTTCTTAAAACATATTTTATGGTAAACATCATGTCTAGAGTGTATTTTATCATGCGAACCTAACGCAACAAGAATCTATAGATTAAACAAGGATTAGGGATCTAGTCATGATTAACCGTAGATTGGAAGCAAAGAGTAGATAGAAACATAGCTTAGATTACTAGGCAGATAGATTTTTATAAAACATGCTGGCAGAAATTCTTTAAGGGAAAAAGAGTATATGACATCAGCATGATGACATGCTCACATCATGCAACTAAGAAACCGATATGTGAAACACTAGTTTGTTGATTCCGGTTCGTCTACAGGAACGTCAGGCACATGCACGTCATCATTTGCATGCTACTGCTGGGTCTGCATGCTTGCAGCTAGCTTCTGACCGTCGTTAAACAAGATGCAGACATTGGTTTGAGAATTGAGAAAGAATGATTATGATGATATATATATATATACACACAGAGCAGGCAGCACTAGTCTCACCAGTGCGAGTTGTAGTCGATGGTGAACTGACGATGAATGACAGCGAGAAACAAGTGCAACTCAAAATCGATTAGGAGTCAGACGTCTTCTTGTTGAAACTCCCCGGACGGCAACAACATCAGAAACAGACTGCGAGTCAAAATTGCTTCCTGCCAAAGATTATTGCATCGTCAGAACATGGTTCCTCTTGCTCTTACGGGTTGAAATGAGGCAAGACGGAGTGAAGGTGATTCTTTGGTGACGGGAAAAAGGGCTCTGCTGATTCTCTGAACGCGGTCCAACCTTGCGGAGCTCGTGGTGGTGTCCATTCTCCCATTCGGCAGGTGGTTCAGCTTGGTTCCAGGGGAGCTCCTGGCTGACGAAGGCGACGAAGGCTGGCAGTGGCGCACGGTGGACGGACCGACGGAGGAGATGGCGATCGAGGTCAGCAGCAGTTCCGGCTCCGCGACGGCGAGATGCGGACAGCGACTGGTGGAAAGCCTCGGTGTAGTGGTGCTGGATTGCTCCGGGAGGGTTTCCTGGCCGGCGAAGATCGAAGGTGTTCCGGCGGGTCAGAGACGGCGGCGGACAGGGAAAACTAGAGAGGAGGCGAGGGAATCGCAGGGTGTGCTCACCGGCGGCGCAGTCGACGGCAAATGGCCGGAGAGACAACGTACAGGAGAGGCGGCGACCGGTTCGGTGCACGAGTCAGGGAGCTTTTCCGGCGACGGGATGACGACAAGAAGATGTTGCGGGCGTGCAGCTTGGCGTCGCGGAGATTGTGGTGGTGTTTGTCTGTTTCAGTAGTAGGGTGGATGGGTGTTGGCCAGCGGTGGTGGTGCTCTGCTTCGGCGGGCGGCTGCTGTCCAGAGCAAGGCGAGGTGGCGGGCGAGCAACAAGAGGCGCGGAGGGGGCTATAATGCGTGCTTTATAGGGGCGCAGATGGAGGGAGGGGGAGAGGCTGCGACATGGCCGGCCATCAATGGCCAGTGGTGGGCTGGTGGCGACCGTGGTGAGGAGGGAAAACGGATGGAGAGTGTGAAGGGAATGGTGGTGCTGGCTTCACTGCGCCTTGATGGTGCGATTGAAGGAGGGAAGAAGAGCTAGAGACGGGAGGCGTGGCGGCGGGAGAAGGGAGTCGGGCGCGCCAGGCGGCGGCGTGCGGCTCGATCCGACTCGGATGGGATCATGGGAGGAGGGAGAAGAAGGGGAGCTCACGTGGCTTCCACAAGATAGTTGCCGCCTAACTATAAAGCCCACTTAGGCCTGTGTATGCGTGTTCCGCTCCATTCCGCTCGGGATCATCCATCATTAGCACGCGCGGATGTTAAAAATAAAAGGAACAAAGAGCGCGATGCCGGAAAAATAAAAGAAGATGCGAAGAAAGAAAAGATACAACTTTTTTTTTTCCAGAAGTGTGATCTTTGACTTTTTCGAAGTGGAACCTTTGAATACTAAATTAATTTTTTTGACTTTTTTGCTTCACATTGCTATTTAACTTACTTTCAATTTGAATTTTTTGGGCATGTAGTTATAAGTGGATAACTATGGGTGGGCACTTCAAAGTTGAAGTTTAAACTTTGAAGTTGGAAGTCAAACTTAAACTTGTATTATAAAGTTTAGGTTTATAATATATAATATTTACATGTTTATTCACAGAAAACAAATGTCAAAAGGAAATTGTTGAAGCGATTGAAGCATATGAGTAGCGCATTGTACATGCAGATCGCTGATGATCGTAATCATTCATATATGAACAAAAGCTTCCAAACAGAGAAGAATAATTCACAATTCAAAATCCTCAATATCCAAAGCTCTTTTCTTGTACACTGGAGCAGCTGATAATAATAAAACATAAAGTAACCTTTAGAAATATTGGAAAATTGAATTATATAAATAAAGTGTTGGTGCTTGTCATACACGTGCCAGACGTGCACTTCCCCTAGATTTATATCAAGAAATGGTACTATGTCTAGAAAGTCAAAAGGAAAATTGTTAGTGTGAAATGTTGGTTAATATTTTGAAAAATGTTAAGCAAACATCACCAAATGTTGATTTAGGGATAAAAATTGTTGTAAAATTGTTGATCACAAATGATGTTGAATTATTTGAAAGAATTGTTGGTGTATGAAAATAAATATTAGTTTATGCCAAATAAATTATTGGAGTATAAAAACTTAAAATAATGTTGATTTATGTAAAACGAATATTAGGCAATATGTAGAAGTGTTGGTGAATGGCAAAAATTATTAAATTATTTTTTGTTAATTTCTAGAAATGTTCTTCTTCCACTTAGCCGCTGATGGTTGTAAGTAAATAAAAGGTTTACACTATTTATTATTGTTTTCAACCTCAGACACAATATTTTGAATGACTAGAATCAACATTTAGTTATAATTATGTGCTTTCAACATTTCTAATGACTAGACTAAAAACAATTTCACAACACAATATTTTGAATAACTAGACCCAAAATTTAGTAATAAGTACATGCTTTCAACATTTTGAATGACTAGACTCAAAACAATTTTACAACCCCATTCAATAATTTGAAAAAGCTTATTCAACATTTATGTCAAAAGTGTTGAATAATATATAACTATTAATCAACATTTCAAAAAAATAATTCCAACATTTCTTTAAGTCTAGTTAAACATTTTGAAAGGCCATTCCAACATTTTCATGTAGTTGAAGCAACATGTATTTATAATTAGTTGCTCATGCAAATTGTTTCTACTCATTCTTAAATTGTTGGCTATATCATAAAATTGTTAGAATAATTAATAAGTTGATCATTGTAACTATAAGATGTTAGAAGCTAGAAATATTGGAAAATGTTCATCATAAAAGGTGAACATAATTTAATAGTTGTTGAATACATTTACATGTAATTGTAACAAAATTTTGAAATCAGAACACTTCAACATATTACTGCGAAAATTATTTGGACCTTCATATCTAGTGGTAACTAAAGAAGTTAGAAATAGGAAACGTTGGAAACATTCATCATAAAAAGATGAACATTTAGTTATAATTATTAAAACATTTATTAGTCATGTAAGTGCAAAAAATGTCAACTCGTAACAATTCAACATATTCACGTGAAAATTGTTGAACATCCGTTTCTAATGGTAACTAAAACAATTCTTAGAAACAATAATAATAAAAGGTGAACATGTTGTTAGAATTGTTGAAAATATTTACTAGTCGTGTAATTGTAACAAAATGTTGAAATCACAATAGTTCAATATATTAATGCCAAAATTGTAGGAACTTCATATCTAGCGTAACTAAAAAATGTTGGAAGCTGAAAATGTTGAAAATTTTATCATAAAAGTGAACATTATCTTAGAATTGTTAAATACATTTACATGTAATGTAACAAAATGTTGAAATCAAAACAACTCAACATATTATTATGAAAATTGTTGCACCTTCATATCTTGTGTTAACTAAAAAGTTGGAAATTAGAAATGTTGAAAATATTCATCACAAAAGGTGAATATATAGTTATAATTATTCAAAACATTAAATAGTCACGTAATTGTCCTACAAAGTTAAGTTAAAGAAAAATATTGGTGTATGTGATAACATGTTGACCACTCCAAAGAAAATGTTCGAGGGTGTAAAAAATGTTATCAAGCATAATAAAATATTTAGTTATAACTAATGTTGGTGTATTTGATATAATATTGAGCATTCAAGGAAAATAATTTTTATATATTCATAAAAAGTTGGTCAACATCAATAAAATGTTGGTGAGTGTAATGTAAATGGTGAAGCAACATTTATTTATAATTACGTGCTTTCAAATTTCGAATGACTAGACTATTTTTTTTTCAAACTCGTTCAGCAATTTGAAAACAAAAATATATTCAATATTTATGTGAAAATGTTGAATAGTATATAACTATTACTCAACATTTCAAAAAAAAATCCAACATTTTTAAACTAGGTTCAACATTTTGAAAGTCTATTCCAACATTTTCATGTAAATGTTAAGCAACTTTATTTTAGTTGGTTGCTTTCAACACTTCAAATAACTAGATGAAAAATTCTTAAAATTGTTTCAACAATTAAAAAAGAAAAACTAATTCATTTTTGTAAAAATATTGAACAACATATAATTACTAGTCAACATTTCAAGAATAGTTTTTCGAAAGATAATCGAGTACCCTACGAAATGATGTCGCACCAGTTTGAACTCGGGTGGGAGCCTCCAGTCGGTGGCCTTTACCACTCCAACTGTGAGCCTCTTGACCATTTCAAGAATAGTAGATTCAACCTTTTAAGCTTAGTTCAACATTTTTATGTAAATGTTGAAAGGCTATCTCTCAATTTTTATGTAAAATGTTGAAATAGTATATGAAAATAGTTCAACAATTATCAAAAGGTTCTCAACAAGTTAGATAAACTACCTTAATATTTATATGAAAAATGTTGGAAATATCATATTCAACATGATCTAGTTCAACAATTCTAGATTGCTATCTTGAGCATACAGAGAAATGTTGTTAAAAACAAAAAGAAAGATGCAATATCTTTCTTCAACCCAAGGCAAGCGCTACCCCTCTTGAACTCGGCAAATAATTATCCACAAAAAGAAAGATGCTTGATTAATTAACTAATTACACAAATGCTAAACTAACAACAACACAATCACATAAGAATGGTCGGTTAACATTTTTCGCATTGCAGCAATAGAGATTATGAGGAAACAAATACAAGCACCTTTATTACAAATCCAAATTCAAAACATGGACCAATGTCTTGGGTCCCGATGGTGTATGCGACATTTACCGGACTTTATTCGAAAACTCACATTAATAGTTGAAGTTACATGATCGCAAGTCGTGAAGCGATGAAATTACCTTGAACTAGTGTACGATGTAACGCTTATGGCAATATTTCTGAAATGACCTTTCATGCGCATGCAAACGCAAATATAAAGAAAGCTTCCAAGGGCAAATATAAAGAAAGCTTTATCCTTCCAATAATATAAGGAAATATTTTGCACACTCCAAAAAGCATACCGAAGATACATGTTAGAATTTGTCAAACATGCTAAATATTTCATCAAACATAACTTAGATGAATGAAAACAATCATATTAAGCATATGCAATCGATGTCTTTATGTGATCTCATAGACCAAACTAAAAGTAAGAAATCAATCACGACACCCAAAGTTTCTCCATCCATTTCTACTTAAATAGCTAGTATTATGTAATAGTATGATGTCATAACTAATTTAAATTATGCCACAAAAGAACTCTAGAGTTGTTTATTTGTTCTCCATAGCTATAAAGATCCGAATGGGTCACATTCTCTAATGAGAAACAAGAGGACTAATTGATTAAACAAATCAATAATCAGTCATTAAAACCAATCATAAATTTCTTAGAGAAAATAATAGGCAATCAAGAAGGAATGTACTTTGAAGTGCTTGTTATCAAATTTTAGCCACTGAGCTGTCCATCAGTCCATGATTGCCCACAGGTGCATCACGAGATCTGATGTAGAGGGCAAACCAATCAGATGTAACCAAAGCACAAATACAAACTTTTTGGTAACCTTGGCAACAAATTAGCATGTGATTGTAGTGCAGTGTCACTTTACAATTTGACATATAACTGTGTGGCAAAACAATTTGCTAGGAAACAACAATAAACTTGTTTATTAAAATAATAAGATGGTGTAGTTAGTGAAAGGAAAAAGTAAATCCAAGAAATGAACAAATATCTGCTTTTGATATCCGTAACCATTTGAAATTTGAGATACACTACGAGATCTTAAGTCTTAACACACATTTTGATGGAACATGATAAACAAAATGTAGATATACATTAGAATTAGATGCAAGGGTAGGTAAATAAGTTTAATTGGTTGCTAACATTCAAAAACAAAGCACTAAGGGACATCTTGACACTAAATATTGTAAGCATGATCACCACGATTCCAGGAGGTACTCTAGGACACATTGCAAAATAAACTGATTTTATGTTCCGACAACAGCATCACAAAATAATCGATGTTGAAATAAGGGCCCAACCTAAAATAGTCTACACTTGAATGTCCCCTTGTCGATGGACACATCGAGTCAAGTTGCTTGTTTACTCAACTCCATGTTCTTCTTATATGCCATGAGCATCGGGGATTTTTTTGGAGTGCGCTAACCGCTTTCAAGCAATGGTGAAGGCCACAAACATAGGTAGGCGATCAGCTGCATCCCTGAAGAGGAAAGAGCTAATTAGTAACAAAGTGAAGTCGTAATGCATGCAAAAAGATAAGTAGAAATTTCGGAGAGATCAAATCAGCAAAACCAACAAATAGCATACTGCATACCAACATACAACTATACAAACATTGTCATTTTACTCTATGGAGAAGAAGTGCTTTAGCTTTTCTTTTGCCATCGCTTAACATTGATCGGATCCTCAACAAAGTAGATGGTTTACTCCATGTTCTTCTCAAATTGTGCCTCCTTGTGCCTCGTGAACCTCGGAGGTGGGCGGAGCCGGGCATCACTCACTACGAGAAGGGGAGTCAAGGAAGTCCATGGTCTCGGAGTAGGTTGGTGCGAGCGAGGCGAGAATCAGAGAAGCTGGATTGCATCGCAATGACGACACCGAGCGGTTGGAGGATGTGGCCGAGCCAGAAGTCTGGTGCCGCCCATGGCGGCCGCACTGAAGATGATAGGTGCGTGCCCTCACGATGGAGCTCACAGCAATGGCTAGCCCAACCACTGGAAGGGCCGACGACGACAACGCTGAGCAAAGCCGCAAAGACGGGAAACACATGATGCTCGACGGAAGTGCATGAGGAGATTGGACAGAGATTACAGCAGAGAAGCCTCGCACCACCTACTCGCCACCGTGAGTAAAGCAATCTACCCGGCGACGATTTAACAACCGCATCGTCGCAAACTCAAGCCACGATGGAGCTTAGATTGAAACGGAACTAACGGGAAAGTAAAATGAACAGAAAAAGTCAAAACCCCAAAGCGGGAGCGGATTTTGAGAGATCGACTACCGAGGAATCCTTCACCAATCTCAAACAATGGAAGACAAGATGGAAAAATCTTCCGAAGATATATAGGATCTTCAAGAAGGGTCTGACGGCCGGGCCGGGGCCCATTTGTCACCGAGTGGGAGACGGATGGGAGGTGGGCCCTGGTGGAAAAATGTGTGAGTTAATGAAGTTGGGCGCAGTTAAGGCTTTGGGCCGAAAAGAAAGATGATAGCTGGATGAGCTGAAAAAGATAGAGAGAGATGGAGAGAGATTTGGGTTTGATCTTTTATGATTTTGAAAACACCAACTCAAACAAAACAAATGCAATCAAAATGAATGCAACACTCAGAGAAACATTTTATTTAATTTAGAGAACCAATCAATAATTTTACTTAACTAAATTTCTTGTTAAAGAAAATAAGTGTTGGGTGAATTTAAAATTATGATAAATCACTAGTTCATGCCTGCGTTGCTACGGGCATCTAATTATCTATAGCGCAATACACAAAACATATAATAAAAATTTCTCAATTGAAGACATCACATCCGAAGAATGAGTTGAAGTTGAGCGCACAGTTTTTGATCTATTATAATCTGGTAATTTGACTAAGTAACTATGACAAAGACACTCAAAATGACACACTCCATCTACTCAATATTGATGCCTGTGATGCGCCGAAAATAGTATTTTATAATGCTTGGTAGACGTTTTTTCCAAGCATTTGCTACATGTTGCCGCATATACCATCTGGTTTTGATGCATTTTGAAGTTGGATAATGATACAAAACTTATTTGACTTGTAGGTTGCCATCATAAATATGGATCTAAGTGCTTTTCAGGAGGATTTACATAAATATTTCTCTTGCGCAAACATTGCCCCTTAACTGTTATAGCATAGAGTTAATCAATGAGCATTCTGTAGCTCAAGCAAAAAAGAAATTTAACCTTACTAACATAAGTACATAACATAGTGACTCCACAACTGTAAGTTCTGAATCATGAAGTCTTGGTCAGATGGAAAATCTTATGAGATATTTATTTACTTGAGAGATTTACAGGTGATACACGCCAACCATGACAGAGTTACAGCTGCATCTGAGAAAAAGAGAACAACGGTTACCTTTCACTCCAAGCCGTGGCTGCCCAGGCTGCGCCCCCAGTCCGTCGCGTCGTAGCCCGTGAGGAAGAACCTGGTGCCGATCCGCTTCTTGTTGCACGCCGATGCGTTGAAATCGTTCCCTTCTCGCACTCGCCCTTCCACCCCTTTTTTCATTGAATAGTTTAGCAGCAAACAAAGATAGAAGACAAAACTTCCACAGTGTTATGATCGATTTGCTGGTCAGAAGTATTTGAAAGAAAATTTCAGATTTAAGAATTGAAATTGGAGTTAGCATCAGTCCAGAAAGAAAAAAAAGTATATGTCAATTGTGAGCTCTCCTGCTGGTTCAGTTCGTTTCAAATATATATATAGATCTCAATTGTACTTTCACTGGGAAATCAAACACTCAATACATCAACATGATATCTCATCTAGCTTCTATACTCCTCATCCCATTGCTCTAGTTCTCATCTCCCTGATGAGCTCTCTGCCGCGGCAACCTCACCACAGGCAGTAAGCTGCTGGTGTATCATCATCTGCTGTGCAAGAGGCCCAAGACACAAAACATACAATAAAAATTTCTCAATAGAAGGCATCACATCCGAAGAACGACTTGAAGTTGAGCGCACAGTTTGATATGTTAATCTGGTAATTTACCCAAGTGACTATGACAAATATACCCAAAATGACACACTACGTCTATTCAAAATTTACGCTACCGGTTATTGTTTACAATGCTTGGTAGGCACTTTCTCAAGCATTTGCTTCATGCACCACAAGATTGACGAAGAAATTATGTCGCATAGCAAGACTATCCTGAAACATTTGAATATTTTTTGCTTAAAGTCAAAACACGACATGTAATATATTGGTGCTATTGGTGATAAAAGTGGTGTTAAGGAACTGATGTGTCATGGGTATTTACTCTAATTCGGTAAGAAATATACAAACTCATTGGCAAGGTTAATTTGTAATTTTGACAAATTAAATAACAAATGCCAACATTAAAATACTAATAACAAACAACAAACAGAGAAAATAGCTCGATTTATAAACAGAATATTCACCTAATCCAATAGTACTTTCTAACATACTATTTACCTAATAATCCAATAGTACTTTCCTAATGAGAAACACTGACAACAATAGCACATGCCAACATTATATTTGTCTAATGAACATAATAACAGCTCATTTCCTGAGCAGAATATTTACCTCCTTCAGGAATAGTACTGTTAAGGGAAGCATTTTGGCTAGTTTTCCAGGGCTTTATTCAATTGTCACTACACAATTACTCACTGGGATATAAACTATCTTTGCAGAATTATTGGCATCTACTAATTTGGCGGAATGACAAGGCACAAACTGTGTAGTTTCTTAACAGCCTTGTCATTCTTTTCAAGAAACCCTGCAGGAACCCATCCCACTGTCTAATTGTGTAGTGACAAATACCACAAACTCTGACTGGTCTGGACATTGAAATTAAAAAAATTCACTCATTGACCATTGCAGCCAATCAATAATTCTGATGAGGGGGGATCTGGAATTAACAAGCATGAGCGTTTGGTTATTTGAAATGCCATCTGTCTCAGTTTCAGAGCATGTGGCTCAGAGAACTTCCATCATTGCAGCCTGTAGCAAACCGAGTAATAAATAGATCGAAGCATTGGGCCAAGATGCATCCGATCCAAAGCTTAGAAATACAAAAGATCAATAAATATTCACAACACTATTCGTGAGATGTAGATACAAGACTTTGAGGGCAACGGGGCAAATACAAGACTTCTCCAGTACGTGCGAAAACTGGGAAAAGAAAGAAAGGGGGAAAGAAAGGAGAGACCTTGATTCTCCGGTACGTGCGAAAACTGAGAAAAGAAAGAAAGGGGGAAAGAAAGGAGAGACCTTGATGATGTCGTGTTCCTGCAGGTCTTGGGCGGCGGCGTCAACCCGGAGAGGCACGGCAACGTGACCCGGCGGCAGCGTAGACTGGGAGAAGACGGGCGACCGGCGTCAATGGGCGATGGCGGCGACCTCCAGCCAGGATGAATTGCTGCAATGGAAGTTATCCACAGTATTAGTCTACAGACTGAGAAAGCTACAAATCACACTGCCATCATGAACAGTTATCAATTTGAGCAAGATGAAACGCTACAAGTCTAAAGCTAATCACTCCTACTAATCCAAAGGCTAACCTACGAGATCTGCTACGAGTTTTACTTGTGTAACTACTCACATGCTCCTACTTGCTTGCCTGTGTGACTAATGGTCGGACTACAAACAAATGATTCCGAATCGTCCAACTGTCTCATCGATCAGAACAACGAAAATAGATGGCAATCCCTCTTGCCTAAATCAAATCATGCCCACCAAAGACGATGGAAGAGTCGAAACAGGCGGCATCCAAAAGTCAACCATTAGCCAAATCCCACGCCCCCAACCGCAGCCGGCGCCGCATTCCGAATCGAAAAAGACGCACGAGCACCCGCAAACACAGCAAATCAAGGGCCCACACCATTAATCTCCTCGAGAATTCACACGGAAACCGTAACAGCACCACCCCGTCTTCTCCCAGTCTACGCTCAATAATCTCCTCTAGGGTTAGGAGAGAGCGGGAGGCAGGGCGGAACAGGAACAGGAACTCAAGAACACAACACGCATTACCTGCAACGGGGGAGCGGACTACCTGGGAGAACACAGGACTTCGTCGCCGGTGGCGCGGCCGTCGGACGCGCCGCCACTGGCCCGGGGTGGGCCGATTCGCGGATCGGCGGCGATGTCGCGGCGGCACGGTGGGGTGGCGATGCCGCGGCGGCGCGGTGGGTGCCGGCGGCGACGCGTGGGAGGCGGGATTGGAATCGGGGAGGGATGGCGGAGCGCGAGGGGAGGCGCGAGGTTGTCGTGGGACCGGAGGAGGAGGGCGTGGGGCCGGAGATGGTGAAGGCGCGGTGCGTAGGGGTGAAGCCACGGGAGCGGAAGTTTTTTTCCACTTCATTCTTTTAAGAAGTAGAGATTCTTCCTGATAACATCCCGAAATCGGAAAATTTCGAGGTGTTACATAGTACCAGAAAAAGAATACCTCATGTAATCTGTTGTTTTAGAATACATGAGTAACCTTTGAAGCTTCTTTAATGGAAAATGGTGAATAACCTTTACGGTACTTTGTGGACACGTCTTCCACCATCTCCACCTTTCACACTCTTCCACCTACTTGATTTACACACGACTTAACATTGGCATATTTTTCCTAAATAGTATGCAATTATTCATGCAAGCGTCAATGCACTCATAACCTATTCCAATAGCCTTCACAAATTTCTTGGCCTCATAAAAGTTCTTTGGCAAGACCTCACCCTCTGGAAGTGCCTCCTTAATCAAAGGCAGAAGGTCATCAAAGCACCCATTGCTTATGCCCCATAAATTCTTCAAGTGTAGAAGCCTAATAAGAAATTGCAGCTTTGAAAATCTCTTGCAACACGGATACAATTGTTGGCTTCCATCATTGACTAACTTGTAGTATGCTTCAACATCAACATCTGGTTCATCATCTCCCTCTTCTGCACCTAAAGCACCAGCATTATACATCCCGAAACCATCCATTAGCATTTGATCCATCGCATCAACCCCCATCATTGCCTTCTTCTGATTGTGAGTCAGAGGAAACATTTGGCATAGATGACCACATGCCCTCTCCACGAAGAATCCATGATGTATATCCATCCATGAAACCCACAGAAACTAAATGACCTCGAACATCATTTGCCCCTAACCAGTAATTATTTCCGCAATTTACACAAGGAGAGAAAAATTGCCCATAACTAGTATATATGTACAGTAACTTATTAGTAATTGGATCAAAAAAAATTCAGAGATCAGTATGTGTAGCAAAAATTGTGCTTACACACATCACATAGGCATATGAGAAAAAACTTAGTTCTAACATTGTGGCATACAATTAGACACCTGCCTCATCAGATCTAATACCTAAACTGCAATTTCATTGATCAATTACACACACAAACAGGGGCGCCAGGAGTCCGACACGGCATGGGTCTGACGGCGCTGATTCGAGAAGGGGAACGATGGGAGGAGAGGAGGGGTGAGGAGCGAGCAGCATGGCAAGCCCGAGCCGAGCGGGCAAGCCCGTCTGGCGACGACGACCTGAGCATCAGCAGGGGTGGTGCGGCCACAGTGAGCATGGAGAAAGGGGCGACGGAGGCATTCTTTGTTTCTCACGAACGAGAGTGTAATCGGTGGCATTGGTGAGTAATTACCCACCAGCTTCATGGGAAAGTTTGAACCGGGTGTTTTTAGAGCACCTCTTGACGTACTTCCAAAAACAGGTGGATCTGTCTTCCTACTCCATATTTTTTCCGGAGCTAGAGCTACTGGAGCCCGACGTATTTGGCAGAGAAATTTGTGGAGTTGATGGAGTGGAGCTATTTTAAATGCTCTGGAGTGCTGCCAAACACCCTCATGGTGATTTCTAATTAGATCGCTTGAAATTTTTTTAGGGGGATTAGGTCGGTTGCATGCATGCATATGCATGTCCTCCTGGGCTTGCAGCAGATTACGGGGCACATAGACCAACGCGTGGCCCAGGCTCAGCCCAATCAGCCTTTTCTATTGGCCGAAAATGAATCCGTCTCGATCGGTCACATTTGACTTTTCCAAGGTCAACGACTCAAACATTTGGAAGTGCCAAGGCAAAGACCAAAGAGGGTGTACTTGTTGTCCACGTTGGTATAGCACAGCTTTATTTCTTGCTCGAGGGACCAAGTTATCAAAAGCGAGATCGGCAGACTACCCATACTACATACTTGACCATAAAAGGTGATACAGGTTAGAGAAGCTCTCACCAGCAGTGTGAGTTCACAGCAAGCTTTTAGCCTTTTACCTGATCTCTGCTGTCTGAAGTGTTTCACTTTCACAAGGTTTTGGGATCAGAGCTGTAATAATCAATGGTGCTGTTCAAGTACGAGTTCATCTTCCTTGCCGGCGCCGGGTTCGGGGCCGCCATGGCGCACTGTAGAGAGCGCTGCTGCACTAAACGTCCCCACGACCACCGCAATTAAGTAATGATTAATGATAAATAAAAAGAATAATTAGGCACCCTGGACCAATGCAATGTCTTCCAATTTACCAATTATCCGACTAATCACGATTAATCATCCTTATTGGACCCAAGGTGACTTGGCAAAATTCTGGTTTAGTTGAACATATCATATGATTAGTCCCAAATAGTTGTAAACATATAATTAATCACCCGATCAGGGACTTGTCATTGCCATAGGCCCATAGCAACTAGGTTCGATAATACGATTTAATAACATTGCCCTTGACAAAAGAGCTGAGGCGAGCCAACAATAATAATGCGGGCACACCCTTGGTTGGACGGGATAGATGCAAGAGTAGTGTTTACAGGGGGCAAAAGGTGGTGATCGTTTCGGTTGGAGAAACTGTTAAAGGCGGGGCATAACAAGACAGAATAAGGCATCAAGGATAGATAACTAGAGATGCCCGCCATGGAAGGAGTCACTGAAGAAGAAACCGGCGGTGACAGTTAGACAAATCCTATAAATTAAATATCATGTTATTACTAACTAGAGAAAACCATATACATGAACCTAAATTAGGTTAAAAGTCTAATTTTCAACCTCCAACTACAGCGGGTCTGATTTTCAACCTGCAACTAAAAAATCGGATAGGGAGGGTTATCGAACTGTCAAAACGCGACAAATTTGGCCCTTTGGGTGGTTCTGAAGAGTCGTTTTGCATTTTATTTTTTTAAAAACATTTAGATTTAATGAAAAAAGTCATAACTAACTCATTTCAAATCAGAAAAATATCAAATCAGTGCCAAACTTTTTCTAAAAATGTAACCTATCTATTGGTGTTCTATTTGACATTATTTGAAACTAGGTTGTTCATGTTCCTTGTGTTTTATTACAAGTAATAAAATACTAGGAACAAGAAAAAACAATATTATGCAAATAGCACTAAATAGAGTACCAACAAATAGCCTACATTTTTTAGAAAATTTTGGTATCAACTTCATATTGTTTGAATTTGAAATGAATTAGTTATGGATTTTGAACAAATAAAAAAGAATTGATTTTTTTTGAAAATGCAAAATCATTTTCAAAACCACCCAAAGGGCCAAATTTGCCTGGTTTTTACAGTTCAATGACCCAAAGTTGGAGAGAGTATTTTACTTAATATTATTAGTAAGTTGACAATATTTTACTTATGGCAACTATATATATGCATTATTAATTAATTATACATGTGATCTGAGGAATTTCACTTAGGATCTGTCTCCTTGTCAATCGATTGAGAATAAGAGTTGTCTCGATCACTTTTTTCAGCCGTTGATGACAGATCCAAGGGTGTTTTTCAGTACTAAAACAAAAGGTGATTGATTTTAAGTCTTTCATCAATCACTTTTGGGGTCCCCACCATGTGTCAACTACTTTTCAATACGGGCACAAATATCCACTTCGTTTTTGACTTTGTCTCCAACCCGTTAAGAGTAAGAACCTGTTAAAAGTTTTTTCACCCATTTGGTTTTTCTTTTTTTTCTGATTTACAGCCCGGTTGGTTTTACTGGGCCAGAAAAATGCATGACTTTTGAGCTTTAAAACAAAAAGGACAAGGAAAATTTTTCAAAATCAAACAACTGTTTTAGCAAATTTGAAAAGTTTTAGTGGGAATCCATTTTGACAGGCCGCCAAAATGGATGACCTTCCCTATCAATACAAGTGCCCAGGTCGCAGAAAAGGGGCAGTGAAAAAAGTAAAAAGGAGATAGTTCAATCCGGGTACAAGAGAAACAGAAAAAGGGATAGTGAGCAAAGAGAGATCGAGATGGATGAAGAGCTAAACAAAACCAAACGCAGGTGAAGGTGTGAAGCAACCTGTAGAGGTCAGAATTTTGTCAAGTGAGCAAATTGACAAAAGAAATACAGTGATTTTTGGTATATAACAAATTTAATTTTGCAAAAAATGACAAAAAAATGCATCAATATTGAAGTCAATGACAAACCTTGCATTTCTGAACTCCACAGAGTGGGTTGTACATAACTAGCATATCATACATAATTGGCACTGTCGTGACCATATTCTACACCAATTTGGGGGTCCTCCTCACAATCCTCATATTGGCTCCCTGCTGCCTCAAGAGTCATCTGACCCAAAAAATTCAGACGGGAAAACATAGCTATGCAGGGAAAAATGCTAAAATGGATAAGGCTATTACCAGCTCATCACTCACAAAAAGAAACTAGGAAGAAAAATAAAACTACATGATAAGCGAGGTGTAGCAAAAATAGTGGTGACTTAGCATGGACAAAGTAAGCAAAAGAGCACTTAGCATTAAGTTACATTCTGCTGCTAAGTAGCAAAACATTCATGCAAGCAATGAGCACTACCAGACCAAGTTAGACAAAGGTGAAAAATATAAAAATAACTCCTCAGATCAATTTAGGTACTGCAGAATGAAAGGCACACTGGCACGCCACGTGATCTTAAAAAAAGAAATTAGAGGACCTGGGAAGCTGAAAATCTAGAAATGTACTGTAGAATGAAACCTCTCCAGAGGGCGTTTCACAAATCCTATTTTTCTCATCATACAATACAGAAAAAATTGCTACTATTTGTCGGTGTACAGATAAAACAACAATGACTAGAGCTCCTACAGGTAGCGGCTTGCAACTGAAGGCAAACTGCACAAATCAAAAATCGCTATTGCTTAGTTTTCAATAGGGACTGGGAATCTGCTGCAGGTAGGAATTCATCAAATATTCAGCACTAAGTCACTAACCATGCAGTATTAAAAAGAGCACCTACCAAAACCGAATCACCAACAAAGGGTAAGCAGTGAACATATCATGACACACAAATCTATGATCACGGTTAGCTTGCTCGCTGAGATGAATGCAACACAAAGCACGAGATGCCACAGAATCAAGAGATCTACAACTGTCGAATCGAGTATGGTGCGGCTGAATTGGACTCACCAGCACCGAATCTAATATAAAAATATCAAGCATTTGAGGAAGCTCGATGCTAAATGACACGAGGAAGGCAAGAACCTAATGAGCTCTATTCTCTATATTTGTTGACCTGCAGAAAATAAAATTGCTGGTGTTGTTGTAAACCACCGAAAAATCTGAATCGGTCAGTTAACAACTAACATCTGTAACCCTACTATGGGTTTGCATAGCTATTGATTCCTCCATCTAGTGTAGCACTACTGAACAGAAAAAGAACACAACGACATAGAAAAAGGAACAACTGATTCCTCCATCTGCTCTAAACAACTCATCTACAACATAAAAGAAAGAAAAAGGAGAATAAAACGAGAGGGAGATGGTACTCACGATTTCAGGAGTCCATGTGTGAGCTACATCAATATCTGCCTGCGAGGGAGAGGACATGCAACAAGCTCAGGATCTGAGTGCAGGGGAAACAACCAGAACAAAAAGGAGCATAAAAACATACAATTTAATTGAAGCAAAATGTGTCAGTTCTTTAGATATGTTACCTTGCATATTGCATTGTAAAGGACTAATGTCATACTAGGTCAGCTTCAAAACATACAGTTTAATTGAAGCAAAATGTGTCAGTTCTTTAGATATGTACCAATGTTTTAGAGGAACAAGAATGTGAGGTACTAAAAATATCATGAAGAGTTGATATACACCAGACTGTTTTTAAACCTATAGTGGGGATAATATAAACCATGAGGCCTTTTACGGTGCTTGAAAATACTTTTACAACGCCTCCCAATGCCTCATCAAAATAGTATTTTCGTTGATTTATTTTGATTAAGGGTATTTCAGTAATTTCGCTATCCTAATATTTCCACTCCCACGCCGCCCAACTCGAGCCCAACCCACGCCGCCTCCCTACCGAACGAACCCTATCCGCCGCCAGCCTCACTCCTCCGTCGCCGCCCGCCTCCTCGCCATCGCCACCTCCGCCTCGCAGCCCCCACGGACGCTGGCTGCCCACGCCCGCCTGCACCACGCCTTCACGTAACCGCCGCCTCTCGCCTCGCCACCGCTGCCGCCGCCGCCGCCGCGCCGCCGCCGCCCTTGCGCCGGACGCCACCACCCCGCCTTCTCGCTCGCCGCCGTGGACTCTCCTCACCGCTGGCGACATCGACATAGGGTTCTCCATTCCTCACCGTCGCAGCCCTGATCCGTCCGCCTCGCCACCCTGCCTCCTCCTTCACCGTCACCGCTGACGAGCTGCAGCGGCATCCAAGGAGGACGGCACCTACAGGAAGCTTCGTGCCACCGCTGATCTGCCGCAGCCACGCCGCCCACATGGAAGACGACGCTGCACCCCTCCTCCTCCCCTGCGGCCCTGCATCAACACCCTGTCCACCGCTGACACATCCACCAGTACTTCAATCTACTGCTGCTCTACATCGATATCTACCTGGTAATAATATGTTATTTTCTTTGATTCGCTGTACAGAGCCATCCAATGTTGTACAGAGCCAGAATTTATCTTTAGCATAAAAAGATGTACTACTCAACGGATCTAAGTAAAATCAAATGTTCAGGATTATTGCATATACAAACTCAAAATTACTTTTAGTTCACTTGCTAGCAGTTACCTAATGATGTAGTCAGTGTTATGCTTACAGTCAGTAATTGCTGATTGCTATTAAATTTATATATGTTGTCATCATATCATTAACTAGGGGCTGAGTGACGCCACAAGAATTGAATATTGGTAATTCACCTTCTATTCTGTTTAGAATCTCCAATAACAGAATAAGGAGTAACAGAAACCAATAGAAGGAGCAGAAATAAGAGTGATAGAAGGTATAAATATTGTACAAATTACTTTACAATAGATGTGGAACGATATCATGTTTTTAAAGTTTGGAACAATATCTTGTTAACCTCAGTGTAATTAGCACCATGTACAACAGCTAACAAGGAATTACCATGAATCATTACTCACTATGCAGATAAGCACACTACGCTATGCTCCTTGTAATTTTAATTTTATGGGCCATGGTTCTTTGATAACATAAGCTGTTTGTGAAATGAATTTCATGTGGATAATATGAGGTAAAAAATGCATTCAAGTAAATCATGGAATCTGTGTACATGGATCAGTAACACTTACACAGTTACACTACATCGTGTATGATTGGGTTTTAGTGTATGAATAGGTTTCAGAGATTGGCAATAAGCAGCAATAAGCATCCCATCTAGAACAAATCAGTCCAAGCACATATTCGAAATGAATTTTTCTGCATTGAGATGTGATGGCCATATCAAGCACATATTCGTTAATTTTACTTGCTGCAGATTGATGAACTGAAAAGTGCAGGACACTTAACCACGGATAGCGATGTGGAATGAAAGCACTGCAAATGCTCGAATGAATGCTTTTAAGAAGAAGGGGGTACATGGAGGAACTGTAAGTTTCCAAACATTGCATCCATATGATGTTGTTCTCACACGCACAAATTAACTTTCTTAATTGTTTGCAGCTTATGTTGTCCCGTCACACCACTCATGAACAAAAAATCCACCAGAAGCATCAATGTCACAAGCCAACCAGTTTGCAAACAATACACCGAGGAGTTCATGTTTAATTCACCTGTAGCCGAGGAGGGTGTAAACAACCTACAAGTAAGTATGGCATCTAATAATGTGCCCAACCGCTGTGTGTGTGTCTAATTCCTTATTTCGTAATTATGTAGATGCACAACCTACAAGAATGGAAGGATGGAGCCGAAACAGACCTAAAACTGGAATTGAAACAATACTGTAATGAGGTGGAGTACAAACTAACCAATAGAATGATATTAGAAATTAAGGAGTTTGCGAAGTTCAAAAAAGAAATATATGCCAGGCTGCGTACTGTAGAAACTGAAAATGCACAATTGAAGGGGGAAATCAAGGTAACCTATCTACGTGAGAGTACTCATTCTTCATTACCTATACATGCTCCATTACCTAACAACATGTCAAAAACAGAGACTCAGACAGGTAGTGCAGGCACCTACCCCTAAAACTGCACAAGTTGATCAGACACCTATAAATACATCTGCAAAAGTTCAACAACCTACGCCTTCTTCACCAAATGCTCAGCCGTCTACTATAACTACATCTCCACATTTGCAGGTATTATATCTGGACAAGTTAATTATCACTAGATCATGTCTGCTACAATAGATACTTTGAAATTAACATAAAAACCAATTGCAGATTCACCACGCAAACATTTCAGGGAGATGCTTAAAGTACCGCTACAAATATCACAGCAGGAAGCCTAATGACGGCAACGCCTCTACACACATCAAGCGAAGGCAGCCTATTATCGAGAATGAGTACAATGCGGAACCAATTGACAGTGGTGTTGCCCTTTTCGTTTTATCATGTTACCAGCATGCTACGGTTGTAAACATAGATGGCCATTGTCTAACAGCAGGGCAGCTGCTCCCACTTGTCAAAGGTGGCTATATAGGAGATGCAGTAATATCATTTTGGGCCATGCCATCAGTACAACAAAGCACAATCCTGTACTAACTCAACCTTTTACAGGTCATAAATGCCTTTGTTCATATAAGTAATGTGGAGACGATGCGACATCATTTATATCAACGTTCGACGCCAGATTGTTACGAGATAATATGAAGGGTGAAGAACGCAAAAAAACCAGGAAGGAATTGCTAAGAAATGCAAAGGAAGGCATTTGGTACGTAATACTGATTTTATTTGACACTATTGCTTGGTTCATATCTCGTGTTCTACTACGAAATTTGGAAAATATTGCCAGTTTGGATTGTAGCCATGCACTCACTAGTTTACAATTCCTTTTTCTAGGTTTTGTGCCGATGCATATTAACAACAACCACTGGGCTCTCCTAGTGTTGAACTTCATAAAGACAGAGGTACAAATTCTAAACTCTATACCAACATTGCGAGACATAAACCAAGAAAAGGCATTGGTAAGTACGGATCCTCCGAGTTACACATACCACCTATTGAGTATTGAGCTGCAACTATAGGTTCATCAAACTTAACATGTATCTCACCATCGACTAGGTCAAGGCATACAATCGTGCATCGATTATTCGGTCGAGAATGACTTGGTTTCATTTGCAAAACCAATTAACTTGCGCGGTTGGGAGATAGTTCCCTATGAAAACATACCACTACAAAGACGGGTACCCTTTTTCCTTTGTATATTAATGGTGTACTCAATTACTTATGTTATGTTCCATTGTAGAAGTTCATGCGCATATATATAATGAAGTATATACTAGCATGGGACGGAGATCATATGGCTCAGCATTTCACACAGGTGAGTCTTATAATTTTTTGTGAACAGGTGAGTCTTATAATTATTGTCACTTCCAATACTTAAAAACCAACTGCAACATGACATGCAATACTTTCGCTTGTATAGAATGAAGTGAAAGGTTTTAAATTCAGATTATGCACAAGGCTACTCCGTTCTACGCACAACTTGGAATTTCCAGATTTCAAAAACCTATGACGGTCTGTGCTTTTACTGCATATTAAAATTTTTCAGTTTGAACTTGTCCACACATTCCACAAGACAACCGGCCTATGTAACAATTTTTTTGTTGATAATACTCAGAAGGAAGATTACTATGCAAAATATCCAGACGAACAAGTACATCCATACGACATGTAGATATCTCCTGAAGCTAGCACAGTAACTCCAGCAGCATCAGGAGGAGCGAAGAGAAGACAGTATTAGGAACTATTATTACGAAAAGACCACGAGGACGACCAAGGAATATAGTACATGACGAAACTATAGCTACAGGAGGATCTGTCAAGTAACAGGAGCTCCAAAAGGAAAAGAGGACGACCTCTAAGATAGATGTTGCCAATACTCCTCGTACTGTCGGAGATGATTTCAGTACCGAATCGATCGCTAAACGACTTAGACAGAGGAAGATTCTAGTGCTGGAACTAGACTAGGACTTTGAGCATTTTAAGTTCTATGCGCAATCTATTTAGTAAGTTGTAATTGCTACTTTATTCATCCAGATGGCTAGAATATTTGATTTCAGAGTACAATAAAATAGTGTGCAAGCAAGGTAACAGTTGATTCAAGTCTTGAAGATTGCAACCATGAACCATATGAAGAGTTTTAATTAACTAGTTTGTGTTTTGTTGCCATAATGTGCCAACAAATTGAAACAATGCTATTTAATCATGATTCCACTACAAAATATAATCTGGTTTTTCTTATGTTAAATGTTTGGCTCATCTACTGCACCTCTAGCCAATACAATGACTAAATTAAGTATCTGCTTTTTGTCTTCAGGAAGCAGCTACAGACTATATAAACTTAAAAATTTTCTCAAGCACAAGTCTACTACAAGCCAAACCAAACAAAATAGAAATTTTTCTCAAGCATAAGTCTGTTGCATTTAATCTCATCAGTGTTAATCCTTTGATTTGTCAAACAGCAAGCAACCAAACATGGCCCCTAGGTATTTCACAAAATAGAGCATGTTCCTTGTAATCATGAATATATGGAAATTCTGAGAAAAATTAAGGAATTCTCAAAAGCCGGAGACAGGACGGTAGGAGGGAATGGATCGGGACCTGCTGATTGATGTCGGAGACGTAGATGGTGTGGCGGATGACCTTGTCGCGCTGCAATGCTGCTGCAGCTATTGGTCCGCCGCCTGGCCCCCGAACCCTTCCTCGGCTCTGCCCTTCTTCTTCTGCAGCAGCGAGAGGACCGGATCACGATGATTGTCATCATATCATCATCAAGGAGACATGGGAAATGGAATCGATGCGAGCAGGGGAGCCAGCAGATCACGATGGTCTGATCTGGGTGCTGCCGACAAAGAACGAATTGGAATCAACAATCGATGGCTCACCTGCTCAAGGGGCGAATATCTGCGCGACGCAGCCGTAGATGGTCACGGATCCTGGCCGCACTCAGAGGTGATTCACGACAACATCATCGTGGATTGCAGGAGAGGGCTCCCGAGCCGGGATGTAGAGGGATGGGTGTCGGCAGCGGCAGTGACTAGATGTGGTGGCGGGTGTGGACGGCGAGGCCGGGCGGCGGCGCCGCCGACCGGGTGGTGGAGGACATCCGTGGGTGAGGTCAGCGGCAGGGTGAGGCACAGAGTTTAGGACGGGCGGGGAAGAAGGCCGCGGGTGGGAGGTGGACGACGGCACGGCGGCGAGGTCGCCACGGGCGCGAAGCGGTGGGGAGGCGCGGGGTAAGCACGCCGTGACGAGGAAGATGAGGGCGTAAATTCTACGGAGATGGCACCGCCGGGTCTTCACCGACGGATGGAGTAATGAAGGGGAAGGAAGGAGTGGGAGGGAGTGGTGGGAGCTCTGGCAGTGGCGACGCCCGGGCGAGGGGAGGCGGCTGCGGCGGCAGGGGAGCTCGGTATGGGAAGCTCGGGCGGGAGCTCAGCAGCGAGGGAGGAGGTAGCACCGCAGCAGTGGATAAGGCTGCTGGAGGCCACACAGTCAACCAGCCACTCATATTTTGCCTGACAGCACTCATAGGTGCAAAGCTTCCAAAAATTCACTTCTAGCGTGACAACAATAATTGTTACATAATTTTTACAAATATGAATATACGGTTTTACCCTTAGTTAAAAATAAGAATTACAAAAACAATTACCACTCCTATATTCCACACCCTCATCCCCAAATTTCGGAAGCTATGCAGGCGCTACGACACACATGGCCCACCAACCATACACACACCTCAACGCCTCTGCATTGACGCCTCAATGCCTCCTTACGACACTAAATATAGACACATGAATTATTTTCCTAATGCTTTCCAACGCCTCTCAAGCATTGTAAAAAGTTCATAAACCATACAAATATCATTTTTTAGTTTTTCACGAAAGGACTTATTAGATAGAATCGCTATGACAGGTAACTTTAAATTATTGGTTATAGACAGCTAAAGGAAAACTCATTTGATTCCATCATATGAAAAGCAGAAAAGGACAGTGTGTAAACTCATTTCATATGAAAAGGAAAAATGTAGTGTAGAATCAAATTCAGGTGAGATGACAAATTTAGTTCATGTTAAAAGGATAGTGTGTATAATAAAAATGACATGGCTAGTTATAGACATGGACGATTAGTTCGTCCAGACGAGGGTCCAGAAAAATGGAACAAATAAGAACCTCAACAGAGGTGCAAGCTTCAAAAAATTCATGTTGCCATGGACTTAGCCATCCGAAAATGCATTGTGTTTATATACATGTATATAGCTAATTAATATCACAGAAACCATGAGCAAAAGGGAAATACAATCGAAATCACATTGACCTACACTCAAGGTCTGACCTCAAAAAAGAAGAGCCTAGGGGACTTAGGCAGTTATTAAAAAAATTAAAATATGAACTACAAGGAATCTAGTCAACAACAAGATATAGTAGCCTTGACATGTGCCCCTGTTTCCTATGTCTGCCCTAGCCCAATAAGAAATACAAGTTCAAAATAAGAAAACTGCACCAAAAAGCCTGGAATTACATGTCTACTCTTTTTAAAAGCCAACAAAAGATACTTAAAGATAGTGATATGCTGATGGGAACATGAAAGACTCTGAAAAATGAGCAGATGGTTTTGACATACCTGTGGATATGAACTGTCATTTGATTACAAGATGGGCGCTGGCACACTACACCAAATGAGCTGTCGCGGACTTAGAAGCACCTGGAAATGTGGCAAAAAATCAAACTTGGAGCAAATATAAGACTCCACGGTGATGAAGGTGGGCTGGGTTCCATTGGAACCATAGAAGAGGGGATTGTTAGTGAGCTTGACAAATTGAATAACTATGATCAATTGCTCTTGTTTGTAGGAAATCCTCAACCTGCTAATACGGTGGTTTTAGAAACTAAGAAATAAAACACTCTTGTTCAAAACAGAGTTTACTGAACACCAAATATATTTAGAACACTGAATATATCAAAGAACAATGAATATTTAGAAACCCAAAAATAGACCGAAATTGTGAATACATGGACATATATTAAGATACCACAGTTGATTAGCCTAGTGCTAAGCATAGGTATTGAAAAAACCAACATGAAGGAGAAATGGATTTAAAAAAAGCCTAGTCCATAAATTTAGAAAATTTAAGCAGTTGATGTCTCATGAAAAATCCTCAAATCACATACAATGGTCAAGAAACCTAGGAAAAACTACTAATCAGACAGATTTATGACATGTTACATAAGAAAAACTGGAAATGACAAAATTATTCACTTTGGTCACATTTGGAGTTGATAACTACAGTAAAAAAGAAATAATTAGCTACACTACAGTAGTTAGGTGAATAATGCATGGAGCCCAGAAATGTGACTATGGAACTACATAGAAATCAACATTTAACTGAAAAGTTATTAGTAAAAAATGACAGAATATCCTATTGCTAAATGTATGGAGAACCTTAGAAGATTTTCTACTATCAGTTAAAAATCTGTTATAATTCTATACATGATATAAGAAAAGGTGATAGATACACAAAACCTCTGCAGTATGTAGTTATGTCAACTCTTAGATTGTAGATTCTCCAGTTGGACAACACAGCTGGCAGGAAAGTAAAAGAAAAAATATAGTAAATTTAATGTCATGACAATCAGATAATCTTTTTTGTCTTGGATGAAATATTTTGTTAGGGTTTCAATCCCTTCATTTCCCCAGTACACCACAGGTTTTTAATCAGAGCTACTCATATTAAGTGGTGTCTCTTGTCTGAAATACTGAATTTCTAAGAACTTATTTCAATCAGTTCTTAGATGTGAGAATCGCTAAATACATTATAAGAACCTATGATGTCAATAAGTTGAAATCTTAAAATACTTATTTCTACAAAATATAGAAATGTAGGGCCTATGGAATTGAAATATATGCAAAAGCAACAATATAAGGTTAAGTAATTTAGCATTTGGCACATTACATCACCAAAGATCATGGGAAACAATAATCTAGTATGATAATATGCATGAAAAAAATACACGTCATATACTAGAAAAGCACTCACCATTTTTGCGCTACTTATTATAAAAAATGACAACTAGTGGACAACAAAATGATCCAGGAATCAGTTCATCTTGGAATTGTACAGTTAAGAAAAAGAAAGCAGATAAAAACCATATGGGAGGGCTAGGCCTAAAACTACTGTTTGTAAACCATGATGTCATTACTGAAAAAATAAAGTCGTACTGACATCTCTGATATGTGACTTTCAGAAAAAGAACCATGTCCTTATACCATGGAGAATGAGATTTTGAGAAACCATTTCTGGAAAGAGAAATCTTACTTGTGCTGATATAATAGTGTCAACAAACCAGGAACAAAAAAAAAAGGTTGGAGATGTACCTTCCAGTCTCATATAAAATATTCTAGATGCTACTTATATGACAGATGATGTGGCAAGTTATGTTCTCCATTAAAAACCTGAAACATTAACTCCTTATGATGCTGAATGCAAGAAAATATCCTTCTTATATGAATTAAGTAATTTCATATATGGTTCCAATGTCATGTGCCAAAAAGCAGTTGATTGGGTGTGAAAAAAGCATATCTGATATACCTAAGCATAAACTTATGGACCACACTCAGAAAAAAGCTGTTGGATTTTATGACCCCATAAAAGACTTATGGACCACACTCAGAAAAAGCTGCAAAAGTAAATTGATTGTGATATACCTGTTGAAATGTGCCAAAAACTTGTGCTGACTATGTTCCTCCAGTGATTACTTGGGTTCAAATTCTGGAATTATTGAAAAAGAAAAGTAGCGTTATTTCCATGATCCAAAAGAGATAGCAGAAACTATTTAGCAGAAATATATCTAAAAGAAGCATGAACTACTTATAAATATCTTAGAAGCTATTTAGCAAAGCAAACCGAAAAATATCGCCTCAATGAAAAAACATATATTGTTCAAAACACTAGAAATGTGTTGTGCTAACATGGATGGCTAAACAGCTCACTAACACCAGATCGCCTAAATCTTCTATATCCCTAAATTGTCCAACCTTTGGCTTAAGAAAAATCATTTTCATTTATCAAAAAAATATGCTATTAAAGAAGTAGGCACTAAATCAATTTTTATTTATCATAAATAGCTGCTAAAAGAAGTAGGCATTAAAATATAAGCATCCTCAATACACATTAGTAGCTAGCTTTGGATAGCAGTGGGGCTAAAACATAAAAATCACTAGGTGCGCGGAAAAAGAACACCACATAGGGCAGGGGGTTGGGGGCAATTTGTGGATTCGCAAAATATTGCCATGGATAATACTGCTATGTGTTGTTAGTAGAATGAAACCCCACGAAAATAAGGGTGTTAACACAGGCATGAAAAAAATTACACATTCGACCGTGAACTCTACCACTCCAATCATGAGCTTTACTAACATTGATGTCATTCCCATGCATGAATGAATGAATGAATGAAAGGCACAAACAAGAGTTCATCCAGTAATTACACAGGGCAATGGGAGGTTAGAAAAGGTGGCTTCATAATTCCTGCTACAAAACAGACAAACCTCCCACTCAGTTAAATTAAGATGATTACAAGAAAACAAAATATATTTCAGATTTCGCAAGGTATCTTAGTATTCCAGCTAAGCTTATTGTTTACATGGCGAGTGAACGGGGTATGTAGGCCAGCAGCCGTTTGATTTTTTTTCGAAAAATAGATGACCGACATCCTCAATCGAAAACATAATAGACCACAAAAGTAGTGTGCAATCCAGAAATGGAACCACGCACCAAACCCTAGCAACCCGTCAAACCCCTGCACGCACAAAAAAAAAAAGACTGGATCCATCTCTCAAATACTTTAATCCGTTTTGGAAAAATCTAGTACAAGTTGCATGTAATTTTTACAGTTTCTCCTATCTCAACAGTATAAGAAAACAAGCAAACAACTAATAAAAGTTTCGTTAGCTAGTAGGGATGAGGGCTAGGCGCAAAACTCACAACATCTAATGTAGTGGTGGTATACAAATATCAACCGCAACTAGATTTCTCATAACATCCTTGCAGAAAAGAAAACAAGAGGCCCTCTATATATCCTAAGAATCCATCCTTTAAAAACAGACATCCATCATATAGCCACGAAAACAGAAAAGAATGACCTAAATTCGTATCGCTAAAACAACATACTGATATGCTCGTCTTGTGTAAGCCTAAATTGGAACGAAATGGAACAAAACAAAATGGAAATAGAACTGAAACCCTAGACAGTGAAGTGGGGATGCGCCTACATTCGTCAAAGCACACTATGAGCGCCAATTGTTGCCATTCGAATCGATTGGATTTAGAAAAAAACAAGTTAGGGGATTACCTCCGCAAACCCTTGGTGATGGATCTCGAGGAGAAATGGATGAGCCATTGGGGGACACAACTCTGTCGAAAAATATCGTCGCCGCAGCTACCGGGAAAAGGCCTGCTCACCGTCGACCGCGACCGCCTCCCCGCCGCCTGCTCAACGTCCGCCGTGACCACCTCCCCGCCGGAATCACCGCCCGCCGCCTGCTCACTGTCCGCCACGACTGCCTCCCCGCCGGAATCACCGCCCGTCGCCTGCTCACCGTCCGCCGTAACCGCCTCCCCGCCGGAATCACCGACCGCCGCCTGCTCACCGCCCCGCCGCGACCGCCTTGGAGACAAAGACGCGCCAGGAGAATGGGAATGGGAAAGATGAGGTTGAGAAGGCCCCCTTCCGCTGAGATCCGCCGCCCCTAACGGGTTGCGGGTTTGCGGGCGCACGTAAGGTGCAGCTGCGGGCCCGAAAAGACAAGCAACAACAGGGGGCAATTGTGATTGTTGGATGAAGATCGAGTGGCAAAAAAAAAAGTGATTGAGAGAAGATGAAAAATCAAGCATTTGGTGTGGAGGAAATCTGTTACACTTAAGAAGAACATATGACATGTAACGCTTCTTAAAACTCAATATTTATACATATGTTTTTCTTTTGCTTGGAAACTTTGAATGTTTTGACTAACGCTTAAATAATTATCAGGAGCACGGTCCTGTATTTCGGCTTTGTATTGAAAACAATATAATGGGTGAGGAAAGAATGGCCAACGTTTTAAAACAAATTTGGAATACTTAGTTGAACCCACTTCTGAAATCAAACCAATTAATTAGCTAGCTTTGTGATTCACGTGCATGCTTGCATGGACGTACTCTGAACCCGCAGAGACTGTGGTTGTTAACTTGTTATTCCTAGTGGAATTGGAATTCCATTAATAAACTAGTGTGTTCGGTTTCTCTATTTGTGCAGTGTTTTTCCTCTTTTTGCAGTATATTTCTCACAACAAATCAGTCATACAAATTAATAAAATTGTTTGCTTTAAGATATGCGGAACAGACCCAAAGTAGCGGCTGACAGGTCGGGTACTAAGGTAATGTAAAGTAGCGGCTTCTTGGGAATGCCACTTGAGCAGTTGAGCCAAGTAACATATTTTGACATCTTTTAATTTTTGGAAGTGGCGAAACCGCAACTCTCGCTCGTTGGTTCAATTTCAGTTTGTACGTCACTTGATCTGTTGCAATGACGTAGGTACTACCAATATTCTACTATTTGAGGTTTGAGCAATTGCACTTTAAAGAAGATTCATATATCATTAAATGCGATTGATCAAGTGAGCAAACCGAATGACAAGCAATGCGGCGGTTTGGTCATGAAAGAAATTAGGTTAAAAGAGGTCACAATAATATGGCAAAAGTTATTAAATTAAGAAACCATGTAAAGTAGTCAATAAATTAATAATAACCAGTGTTCTTTCATTCTTTGAGACGACGACCAAGGATGAAGAGCAGAAAGCAAACAAAGAGTACAAGAGAGCAAAACTCTAGTAACCAAAACCCTATCGCGGTAACGAACCCTAACACCTTGTGTATTTGTTTTACTTGTACTTCCGCCGTTGAGCGGTGAGGCAGCGGCGGATGAACTCCTTGTCGTCACCCGGCGGCTGGTGTCTACGCTTGCCGCCGCCGTGCGAGCCATCATCATACTCGTCGTCGGGCGACTCGCTGTCGCTGTCGCTGTAAGGGCGCATCATCCTTACACGCCTAGGCGACTCGCTGTCGCTGTAACGGCGCACACGCCTCTGCTTATTGGGCGCGACGGCTAGGGCTCCACCTCTAGCACGGCGACGCCGACGTCGCAGCGGATGGCGAAAGAGTCGTCCTGAGCAGGCTCCGCATCCGCAGGTCCTCCTTGGTGATGAAGGCGGCGTAGCCGCACCCGCGATTCGGCACACCTCGTCGTCTCTGTAGTCAGCGGAGGTGAAGATGCCCGTCTCGGCGGGGAGCTCGTACGCTGCGGTGCCGGCAGCAGGGTCGAGCAGGCTGAACTTGTAGTCCGCCCGCACACGCTCCTTCTGGTCCGAGATGTCCTGGAGGCGAGGTAGACGGCGATGGCATCGGAGTCGTCGGAGTCCTTATTGGAGCCGTCGGCGCCATTGGGGTAGTAGTCGATGACCCAGGACCGGGCGCCGACGCTGAACGGCTCCGAGGTGACGCGCTGCCCGCCGGGAGGGTCGTGGTCACCGAGTAGCCGTCGACGCGGAGGACGTGGAACCCCGCGCCGGCGACGACAGTCGAGGCCGAGCGCGACGGCGCCTGGCGGCGGCGGACAGCATCGACATGATGGCTAGGTTTCCTCGATCCCTACCTAGCGCGGTTTGATTTCTTTGATGACCGTCCGTGTTGTATTGTATATACGATGGAGATGGATGATGGATCGATTTCTAATTAGGACTCATGCATGGGCTTGCAGCAGATTCCGAGGCGGTTGGAAGGAAATTAAATCCACAAATAACAACGCGTGTGGCCCAGCCCAATCAGGCTTTTCTCTGGGCCTAAAACGAAAGTCCAATCCGTCTCGATCGATCACATTTGACTTTTCCAATGTCAACGACTCAAAAATATTGGAGGTGCCGGCCGGCAAAGACCAAAGAGGGTACTTTACTACTTGTTGCCCACGTTGGTATAGCACAGCTTTATTTCTTGCATCAGGGACCAAGCAAGTTAGCAAAGCCAGACCGAAGCAGAGAGACCAGCAGCCTACCCAATACACTTCACTATAAAAGGTGCTTGCAGGTTAGAGAAGCTCACCAGCAATGTGACTGAGATCACAGCAAGCTTTTACCTGACCTCTTCTGTCTGAAGTGTTTCACTTTCACAAGGTCTTGGAATCGGAGCTGAAATAATCCATGGTGCTGTTCAAGTACGGATTCATCTTCCTCGCCGGCGCCGGGTTCGGGGCCGCCATGGCGCACCGTGGAGATCAGCGCTGCTGCGACCAACGCCGCCACGACCGCTGCTGGCGCCGGCACTGGGGCGGTGGTGATCACCGTGACGGCGGCGATGATCTCGGACGCCGTCGTCAAAAGCTGAACCCTGCGAGCTACGAGGAAGAGAGGAGGGGCTACCGCTTCCGCCCCAGCAGCGACGACGAGGGCAGAAGCAGGGCGCGGAGGAAGGCGAGCACCGCGCCGTGAAGAAGAACAAGAAGCCAGCTGCTGCTGCTCCTGTTGCCACTTCGTCTGATTACTAGTGCTCAGCGGCTTCATGTCCAAATTACGTTGTACTGTTGCCACTTGCTAATGCTTAATTATAGCTTGTGTGTGTGCATCGCAAGGTTTGTAATAAAATGTATCACTTGTACCGAGTGTAAGTAATATACTAGGTGATACCCCGCACAGATTGCGAATTTTTAAACAAAATTTTAAGGTGAAACGTGAAAGTAGAAACACCATAAGCGATTACATGGCGATATTCATCTCAGAAACAATATTATATATGAAAGCATGTTAATTTTGTTGAGAGAAACCATTCTTAAATGATTGATCCTACGTGTATTTCAACCGTGAGAATTTTATGGCGTACACGGTAAATACAACATGCTATTAGTCACGTAAAATTGACGTAAGACATAAATATATGGTTTGGTGGATGTTGACATGGCTTAGTGACATGTCGTAGTGGGTTATGACGTATGTTGAGAGACAAGAGAAATCGTTAGTGGGTACCAATCTATTATTATCTTAATACTTGAGTGTTAAAAGAACACCACGTCGAGAGGGTCTAGAAATTCTCATGTTAATCCAAAAAAGAAGAATATGAACCCTTGGATTTTATGAAGATCTAAGCGGTCCCTATTACTTTAAAGAATCCATATCAAATACAACTAATAATAAGCATGTAATTCCTCTCAAAAAATAATAAGTATATAATTGGAAATAAAAATATTAGCATACCCTCACGTGATACAATAGGAAAGATTGGGACCTATGCAAAGATTCCGACCCATACATATACGAGCTGACAATTAATGTAAATTTAATCTTTAGGTTAGCAAACATGTTATTTACTATTCTTATATATATATGTTAATATGTAATCATATTCAACACACAGATCAATAATATTTATGTACCCGTGTGGATATAGGTTTTGGGTAGCTATAAATTTATTTTATTCTTATGCTAACAAGGCGTGTAAGATATGAACTTCGTCTATCACACAGTTCATGCATCGGTCAACACAAATTGAAGACTATAGATCAAACAACAGCCGCATGGTTCTCGATGATCTATCAGGAGCAACAGCAAACCACCATCTTGAGCAAGGGAAGAAGCCACTACACTACTCGAACAACATAGGGAACCATAACTCCTTTCACCTAAGCCTTCTACTTTCCTCGGTAGAATCTAGATGCTTGGACAATATTACTACTTTTTATTTCTCTTGCTTCATCTTAATATTTTTTCCTTTTGCAAATAAACAAGGAGCAATAAAAGTTTTTTAATAGCATTACTTTTTTCATTATAATATATCTTCATCCCTCAAGATATTTCATTTGGTACAAATCAACCCCTTAACTAACTAAAATGGTGCATTTATCATCCCACCTTATAGTTTAACAATGATTTAGTGCAATCTATTGATGGTGTATGCCACATAATCATTTGATTAATTAGTAATCACTACTTAGCGATGTAATAATATGCTGAGTAGAAAAAATAGATAATTCAAAAAAAATGGAACTGATTCACACTCAACTATTATAGAGATTGATTAAACATAAGATGCAGCTAAGCATAGTAAAATTAGCAAGATGATAGCATGATCTAAAATGCTATTATATGATACAGAAATTATTATTAAACCTAAGGTAGGATGATAAATGTACCGGTTTAGGTAGTAAAGGAGTTGATTTGTAAAATATGAAGGATAAATAACACACTTTTGCAATACTTGAGGGATGACAAATACACTTTTTCTTTTAAATAGCAACATCATGTGTGGCTTTATCCACTATCTTGATCGAGATATGAAGGCTTAGATTTTGGTACGAGTGGGGCAATTATATGAGATTGTGCACAGATTATAGTCACACGAGGCTTGATGTCCCTGGTTTTGAATCACAGCACCGCGTGCGCACATATTTTGAGTGTGAAAAACTGAAAACCTCTCAACTGTAAAAAATGTTTAGTTTTTGGGTGAAAGGTAAAAAATGTTTAGTTTTTGGACCCAAGGTATAATAGTCGATTCTCCTCCGAGAGTAGTAAATAATTTGACTCAAGATTCTATCTATGAAATCAAACAAATACAAATATTTAAATGGAAATAAAATATGATAGGACATCTAGCCACATATATGACAACAAAGTGTTGCCTTCTCTTATGAATAATGAAGGCTTTGATTGGTTTGTCCCGATGATCAGAAGGTAGTCTTAATGGGATGGGCTTGGATGGAGCAAATGAAGTCTTAATTAATTTTTTAACCCAATGTTAACTATTAAATGAATTATTTTGATTAAAAAATAGCAGGAAACCCAATCTCGACTTAGGCCCGATCCGAGCCTGGCCCATAAGAGAGGCATGTAGCCGCCCATAGGACGGGCAGGCATGGGTGGAATTTTTTAGGCTAAAAAACGGGCTTTTTGGCCCACCAGCGTACCGGCACACATCTAGGTACAATATCACCACATGTTAGGTTAAAAATAAATTAGGAAGAAATGTCCACTATATTAGAAATAAGAAGAGACTCAAATTGAGCAGAACATCAAATAACACTGACCGGTTGGATTGGATACGTGCACCGCACAATGCACTCACACCACATAACTTAACTCAAGAACATCTGGCGATTGGACTAAGACATTAACACTATGCACAACATCTAACACCATTAAACTCTACACCACAAACAACATTTACGGTTGGATTGGGACATCAAGATGACTCTACAACTCACTACAATTGAACCTAACACCTCCAACTGCTACTTCATCAGATCACTGATTGCCACCGCCACCATGATGTGTGCAACATCACCACAAAGACTAGCAATGTTTTTTATTGTTTTGTTTTCCTTTTTAAGAAAGAAACCTTCCTATTTGAGCAAGGATGCCTAGCACTATATATGCTAGATGTGCCTAACAAATAAAATAACGACACATCGACACCTTCAAGATGGATATGACGCAAACAATCCTATTGTCACTCACCCAAGATTAGATTTTCACCGCAATATCCAACATGATAGGATGGGGAGGTGCAAAAGGACACCTCAAGGAGGAAATGACGTCGCAAATGGGAAAAGCCACCAACACCCGTCAAAATCACCTCCAAGAAGGCACAAATGATGATTTGAGCACCACTAAAGCCCTAGCACCACATGTTGAGCTCGAGATGACAACACGTATGGTCCTACACCACCATTGTTGTTCTTCCATGTCGATACCACAACTAGCAATCTAGATGGCAGTTGTGGACAGGTGCAACACCACCCCAACCCAGTGTTATCGTTGGTGCTACAACCCCACCCTCACCCGCCACAACGTTGTTGTGACCAATTACCAAAGATTGTCACCAGAACCGCAAAGCGACCACCATGGCTCCCGCGGTGCAGATCCAGCAAGCCTTGACCGAGATCCAAGTCACATATACCTTAGTCTGCAACACCACCAATTAGGGATGTCGTCAGCCGGTGAACACGAGCACATCCATGTAGTCACATAGAGAAGATACGCCTAATATAGGAAAAGAAGAAAATAGCAGGTATTGGAGGAGGGTAAGGGGATGGTTTGAGAGGCCCGTCGCTAGCGATGGTGGATGGCTAGTGTTCACTTTTTTGTGGTGGGCGAGGCCGAACCGCCCCTAAGGGACGATGTAAGGGCCAACAAAAAAGTTTCACATGCGACTCAATTAAACAATCCTGACATGCTTTATAGGTGAGCTTTTAGGATTTAGGAAACCATAAACATCTAGAAAGCGATGAGAAAGTTATTGACTTTGGAGAGTGTAACGATAATGAGTGTATGGACAAGCTCATATGTGTAGTAGTATCTCGAATATGAAGTGATCTCAACCGATCACTAGGTCGATCAACCTAACATGTCATGTTGTTATTACCATCAAAGTATGTCAATTACCAATAGAGATAACGAGAAGTAGAAAATGGTGATGTAAAAAATTAATATTGTGGTCAGATGCTCAATATGTAGAGACATGAGAATTTTAGAAGACCGAGTAACGATGTAGTCATAAACATATTGGTGATGTCAGTGACAATTTAATATTGACAAAACAATTCAAAATCAAAGTTTGACTTTTATGCACATTCATATAGCAAGATGTTGGTAGTGTTCAAAAAGAGGACAACACACGCGGTTAGAAACCCTTAATTAGCTGATATGCCATGGAATATGATGATGAAAAGAACAAGTGATACCTTGAGTTAGACCATCAGGACTCCTCACATTCTAAATATTATCATAATTATACTAGCTACCCGCGCTATTTACGCTGGCCAACATGCTAGTTATATAGTTGTATATGATGATGATTTCATATTTTTATTGTGAGAACAATTAGTATAATTTTATTTTGGAAGACTTTTTTACCCCAACATATATAATAGCGCAAATCAGCCAGCACCAAACGCCGCTGTTTGCCTTCTTCTACCGTCCCGACGACATGCTAGCTGTGGACTTGTCGTGGCAAATGGCATGTCTGTTTCAAGCGGCGGATCACTATGACAACCAGCTAGAAAGAGATACTCCGTAGATATATATAATTGTCGTGAAAGCGTCGTGTCGCACGTCGACTTAATTTTAGGTAGCAGGTGTTATAGCTACTTAATTTTAGGTAGCATGTTAGGACACCCACAATGGGCGCCTTTAGGCTCTATAAGGTGCCACGTAGGAGAGATAGGGTAGAGAGAGAAACATGCCGCTACGTCGGCGAGAGCCGCCACGCGCTTTTCCCACGCCACGAAGCGGACCCACCGCGAGGCGCACCTTCCTCTCAGCTCTCTTTTCCACCCTACTCAACCGCTGGCGGATCGGACGCCACCGCAGGTTCGGCCGGGCGCCATGGCGGAGGAGCAACGCCGCGCCGCCGAGCGCAAGCCGGGCGGCAGCAACGTGAGGCCGAGCGTCGACGAGGGCGGGTACGGGCGAGTTAGCACCGCACCAGCCTTCTTCTCCGTCAGACACCTCCTCACGCCTCGCCGCCGGTAGGGCGTAGACGCAAGCGTGGCCGCCGCCCGCTGCCGGAGGTTGGGGCCAGCGACGGTGCGCGCCGGCCAGGGACTCCGCCGCTACAAATGGCTGCGACGACCAACGAGGTTGGGATGCGGCCGTGTCGCAGCTGTTCGACGTGAGTGATGTAGGCGTAGGCGCCGCCGGTCGACAGCCACGCCACGGGCCGCCAGTCCGCCATCTTGCGTGCGCGGCCGCGGCTCGGGAGCGAATGAGCGAGGGCCTTTAGATGGGAATTGGGGCGCGAGCCGCGTGACGCCAGAGAATGAGCTGGCGGGCAGCGGCCAGCCCTCGGATGCGCGCGTGACGTGGGCCAACGGCGGTCAGTCGCAACGAAGTCCAAGACAGCGGGAGGACGGTGTAAGCTGGGGTGGAGGTGCGGCTTTGCAGTAGGGAAGGACGACGGCGGCTCGGGTCGGAGGACGAGCGAGAGTCGCTCGGACGGCGGCCTCCCTCGCCTCCTACGCCATCACGAGCCCGAGCCGGCAATGAACAAGGCAGCAAGGCCCCGGAGGCCTCGCGGGCGGAGCGGCTGCCGCCACGGGCGAGGAAGCAAGGCCCGATGCTGCCGCCAGGCAGCAGCGGCGGGCCGCAACTAGCTGCGGGCCGGCTCGCCGCCGCCACGGTGAGGAAGCAAGCACCGAGAGCCTCGAGGCGTCCTCGGCACCACCGCTAGGATGGCGTGGAGCAAGAGGAAGAGGAACGAAGTAAAATACGTGGGTCCCACAAAATGTTGAAAACTGTGACAAAAGTAAGATTGTTGGATGGATCATCTCATGCTATCTATAGATGAGGTGGACATCGTTATAGAGAGTAGACCTTACTTTACCATTGCTGGTGCCCTTATAGCTACTTTAATTTGACGCACCGACGCGGTCCTTCGGATGAGCTAATAATGGGTGGCTGAAGAACCACCTCGTCCCATAATCTCGGTGGATGACCACATTCTTCATCTTTATACTAAGTATTAGCTTGTGAGAGATGAGGTGGTGATGGGTCATCCCATTTCACTCCATAAACCAAACAAAAAGTAAGGAGTGAGAAGACGACAGATGATTTTAATCCTCAAACCAAACACCCCAAAGGCGGAGTCAAGATCGAAATTTATCTATGACGGTTACTACTACTACTTATATAGTATCAAATATGCATAAATATACTAAAGATCATCACAATTGTATGAAAAATTTCAAACATTGATAAGCGGATATATAGTTGGTTGAACATACTATAGAAGCACTAAATGCGCAAGATGTTCGAGAAAGATTCAATATTTGATGGTTTGATAAGGCTTCAATATTATCATTAACTATATGCAGGCGGCCAGGTGTGGCAGCCGTCACGGCTTGCCATACTGGTGACTCCACCACTGCAGACACCCCAATTAGGGTTGAACCGTGAGCTAGAAACTCGCAAGCTAGTTAGCTCGGCTCGACTCCGCCGGCTTGATCAATTTTTAATGAGCCAAGCAAATATTTCTACTCATTTCACAAAGAGGTGCCTCGAGCCAGCTCGCAAGTTGCTCAAGAACCAAATTAACGAGCTAAAAGTTCAAAGTTTAACATACGGTTGAACTATCAAAGTTGAGCCAAGTAGTTGAAGTCATTCCGTGCCGACCGAGATGCGCTGTATATGAAAAACACTAACATTTAGAATATTATACTTACTATTTTTAAGATTTTATATATGTTGAGATGTTAATTCAAATTTACATCCAGCTCATGAGCTAGCCTAACGAGCTATATCGAGCTATACCAACGAGCCGAGCCAAGTCGACATACATAGCCTTTTTGCTCGCTTTGTTAACGAGTCGAGCTGAGCTGGCTCGTTTGACTAACAAGCTAGACCAAGCCCTATCAGCCGAGCTAGCTTGTCCAGCCCTACCCTAAATCGAGAGTCCTCTGAGAACACGATAGCCCTTCCAATATTTGTGGACTATGCACATACGAGACACAGCGCTATAGCTAGTAGAACGCGCTTCATGATAATCGTGATTTTCGTTTTCTTTTCTTTTCCTTTCCATCCATCCACTAGAATCCTCAAGTGTTTGATTCTCTCTAAACCATGTTCTTAATATTAGCTGAAGTGGCAGGACCATCAGAATGTTCTACGTCTACCATTAATTGAATCTGGATGATATTGGATTGACTTTTGTTTGAGATGTGGCTTTTCTTTGGTCTATTGATTCGATCTTTGTTTGAGATGGTACTATGAAGAGTCATCCATGGGTCATGCTGAGTAGATTATTTGGTCTATTGATTAACAATAAAAAGTTCTCCAGACATTATATATAGGGTCGGATCAAAAGTCAACTAGATCCAATACAACATTAGTCACAAAACGAGAAGGATGAATCAGTCATCAGCATCGGGGACGAACATGTTCTCTTTGGGATGGACGATGCTGCGTTCACCAAGTGGAGATTGCAAGTTTGCAACATCCTATTTAGCTCTAGTAAAAACAGCTCGAAAGCCTCGAATCAAACACGGCGAAATCGATGGACATGTCCGCCCAAGCACTGGTTGCAGACCAAGTACCAGATGTCACACTACTACAAAATTGAACATCACCGATGCTTCATCAGATCAAACAGTTTTTGAAAACTGGTGGTAAACAGTTATCACTGCCAGTTTTTGGCTACTACTCATGTCAGGTTTACACAAACCGTTGGTGATAGAAACCGTCTCGCCTGGCGCACCAACTATCAGTGTTTTAGACCGCAACCTACCAAGCGGTTACTCGAGGTAGATGATTGTGGTCTGCCGAGATCGGAAACTCAAGTAGAGGCACATGACACATAATTTAGACAGATTCGGGCCGCAAATGTGCGTGAATATCGTGTCGTCTTGTATGCTGCGTTGTTTTGATTGATAGGGTGTTGTTTACAAGATTATGCGATAGATAGATAGGTCCCTGCCGCCTTTATATTCAACGGGAGGCAAGGTTACAAGTTGGTTTGGGTAGAGAGTTCTAACCATACAGTAGGAGTACTCTAAATGGGTTCGGACATGCATAGCCTTCCTAACCGAGTACTAGTCCTCTGCTTTTCTTGCGCCCACACCGTCTTGCACCGTGGCCCACAAGTCGGGTAGTCCCGGGACCCACGTAGTAGTCGGAACCAAGACCCGTTTGGGTAGTGGGCTCGGGATGTCCGTCTGACACCCTATTCTCAAAACCATTGATGATGTATGATGCGGACCTGAAATTTTTTTATCCATCTCGGTTGATTCTTGACCTCCGCCGCACTCCCTCCCCACCCACCACGAAAAGTGCGACCTTATCCTCTCTCGTGTCTCTCCCTCCCCACCATGTGTTTGCCCCTCTCTCTCTCCTCCCACCATCATTCGCCGCCACAACGCCTCTCTGGGCGATGGTGTTGCTGGTGGTCGGTTGAGCCGAGCGTTTTTTATCTTTTATTGACATCACAACTGGTTCTAAACCATGGGGTACCTCATCACCGCCACTTGGTCAGAACGCCAAAATCGCCCAAAATCAGTGGTGATGGGGTTTTGGAACCGCTATGATGTGTGTGTATTTGTAGTAGTGTCAGCAAAGGATCGGGAGGAGGGGAACCGGATGAGCACATGCACATGGACCAACAAATAGAACATCACAACCTTGTTTGGCTACAGTCCCCTTTCCAGTCCATACCGAGGCAAGCTTCGACGAGACGACCCTACCGACAGGAGGGGTTGCTGCCAGCTGGGCTGGGCGAATGTTGTCTTGGGACGAGCTCGATCGGGACTAAGCGTAGCTTGGCCTTGGCTGGGAAGCGGGAGGAGGAATCACTACACCAATTGGTTTTTACCTTGACGGTCAAAACCGCAAGGTATATAGGTATACCGCCAGGTAAATGTCCTGGCAAGTACCACCAAGAAAAATCCGCCAAGTATAGAGCGCCAAGGAAACAACCGCTAAGGTATATAGGTATACCGCCAAGGTAAATGTCCTTAGCAAAGGTACCACCAAGAAAAATCCGCCAAGTATAGAGCGCCAAGGAAACAAGATTTTGCTTGGCGCATCGCTAAAGATTGTTTTCTTGGCGCCTAGCCGCCAAGATAACTTCGTGATGCTAAATCGCCACGACGCAATAAAATGTTCCAACCGCCAAGTAAAACCCTTTCTTTTGGCGGTTTCATCCTAAGCTAATTGTTTGTATTCTTGGCGATGAGTGAAACCGCCAAGAAAATGTTCAACCGCCAAGACTATAGCTTTCCTTGGCGTTAAATCGTGCCAAGTAAAGTTATTTACTTGGTAGCTATCAACTGTCAAGAAAAGTTAATTACTTGGCACCACTACACTGCCAAGGTAAGTAATTTGCCTGGCTGCCAACCACCAAGCAAACTCATATCACCAACAAAAAATATATATATCAATAAACTATAAGACTAGCCACAATTAAAATCAAAAGCACATAGCTGATAGTCTTGATATGCATTTAGATGCCATACTTTAGCACATACAAAGACAATCTCATGTTCATAAGCCACAAATTTACATATCTATTACAAGCTCATTTACATTATAGGCCTCAATGAAACCAACCATCAAATACATAACCAACTATCAATTTACATTGTTGCCCTCATATTCACATAGGGCCTCATGTCACTAACAATCACAACCTTGGGCTTCATCTGAAATAATGGAGAAGTAATTAGTACATGAGCTGGTTAATATAAAGGCACAATGTAATGCAATGTTTTACCAAAGCGAATTGGTAGAATATTGGAGAACTAATACAAGAGCATTCTTCACATGTGAACAAGTCCTTTTGACTTGGCTAAAATTATTATAAAATAAATCTGTTAAGGTAGGATCAAAGTACTGATCAAGTATACTAATTGCAAATAATATTCAGATTGGATCTATATTTTACTTTAAGGCGAGTGGCAAACATCAGGTGATCATATTCTAGTACAATGGATCATAAAACTTTGAATCAAAAGACTTAACTTATTCAAGAAGCTGTAGCAGGAAATATGATTAAAACATGGCAAATGTAGTAGTTTCTTTCTACAACCAAATCATATTCATTTAACCAGATATTAACAATTAATACATATGAAGCATGCTACAGTGACTTACATGTAAATACTGATCAAGCATACTTGCATCTCTAAGTGTATTCTAGGCGTATTCTCTATTATTTTCTTAAAGAAAAATAGCAAGCATGCAAAGCACAGAGCAAACAGCAAAGCAGCACGCTAGATATGGAAGCCTATGTATCCTTCATGTGTATCATCAATGTGTATCATGTGCAGCTTCATAGTTAAATCCATCCAAAGAAGACAATGGCAATGCAACAAAAGCTAGATATGGAAGCCTATATATGTATCCTTCATGGTATCATCAATGTACTTTCATGTAGCAATAGTTAAATCCATCCAAAGAAGACAATGGCAGCAATGCAACAAAGGAATGAAGGATAACAAAGTCAAGGACAGATATTCTAAATGGCCTCCAATAGTACTTTAAGTCTCGACCTCTGATCCAAAGTTATAAAAATAGGCATAGCAAAGTCATGCAGGAGCATTTATAGAAATACTTCTTGGATTCTGCCCTATTAGCCTGTACATCAGAATACTAGCATCTCGAATTCAAAAGCACAACACAATCTGCAATAAATAATTCGAGAATGGGGACTGCATTTATAGAAATACTTCTTGGATTGTGCCCTATTAGCCTTACATCAGAATATTAGCATCTCGAATTCAAAGCATGCACAGCAGTCTGCAATAAATAATTCGAGAATGGGATGAGATAGGAAGCTAACACGAAAACCATTGAACTAACTCACGGCATATAGGAACAGATGCATACTCGTATTGTAAAGCGAGACTTGAGAGACATTCCATCGAGCAGATTACATGCGAGGGACTTGGGCAGCACGGAGAACGGACGTTTGTTACCTTTGCTTCACCGTGTCCAACTCCGCCTTTGCCATGCTTGGCGGGAGGGTGCGTGCAGCCACCGCCGGCCGCCGAGGCGCCGGACGAGCCACCGTCGACTTGCGAGGTTCGAGCCATGCCAGCGGGAGGGTGCGTGCGGCCGCCTTGCCGCACGCCTGCCGGCGCCGGAGAGAGGAGCTCAAGGGCCCACCCGTCGCCACCCTTGCGGCCTCCTGCTTGTTCGATGGATAATGTTGCGCGGACTCGGGAGACCGAGGCGCTCAGCTGAGAGAGGCGGGCGGCGGTGGATTGGGCGGCAAGGGAGGCGGAAGAGGCCGAGGGGTCGCTCCACCAGGCGAAGAAGGTGCCGTAGTGTCGACATGGAAGAGGAGGGAGGGTGGGAGGAGACGGGTTTGGTTTGGATGTGGTTGATTATATACTATGCGAATGCGATCGTAGTCATCGGATTGGCGATCGACTGAAAGAAATTGGGGCTTGTTGGTGACATGGGCCTTGTTCCTACTTCCCTCCGCTTAATGTTTTTTGTTTTCTTTTACATTTTTTCCACCATTGTACATTAAGACATAAAATAATAATCTTATATGTATTATTGTAGTTTTTATATAAATATATTATACATAAGCTGTTCTTTAAAAGTTTCACTAATTTACTAACTCATTTTACTATTTTCAAGAGTTTAAATTTATTGGGTTTATTGAAAATAATTAAATTTTGGACTACATGTATATCAAATAACATAAAAATCCTGAAAAATATATTTCAAGTATATTTGTTCTACTTCTTATATCCTGAAAATATATGAAAGTTTCAAGTGGTTGTTAGGGATAATTCAAACTTCAATTAGGATGAAGTCATGAAATTCAAATAAATTGAAAAATACTAAACCAATTCAAAAATCTCAAACTTGGTGTTTGCTTCAGGTATATGCAAGCTGAGAAAAGTTTGACACTAATACGACATCGCAGCGATGTTCTTCGTAATCCTAAGAACCTAAGTGTACACACATGACTCGATGAGACATTTTGTATACCTTTGTGAAGCAAGTGGACTCTATCAATTTCGAAATGACCTAAATTATTTTTTGTTATCATCTAAACTCAAAATATGGCCCCATGCGAGATCTTAGGTTTTTCCGATGATTATATGTATTATTATATTTTCTTCATGGTGCTAGAGACAAAATATGGTGAATTACATATCAAAAACACAAGAATTCTACATCTGCTCTACAAAGACTTATCTCCTAGGGTACAAGAGACCTTGTGGTGCATGGCACCTTTCCGTATCTTTTCGGGTTGGACCCGTTCAATGTATAATTATCGGGTGAAGTCACGCGGAAAATCAAATAAATTGAGAAAATACTAAACTAATTCAGAAAAATCTCAAACTTGGTTTGACCAACAAAACCTTCATCGTACCTAAGTGGATGACCATATGCACAAAGACGTGGATGTGGGGTATGGGATCGTAGGTGGATATGACATACATGGATTTGAGGTCGTTGAGCAAAGGGAGAAGGTAGTAGATGTATGTGTTACATTAATTCATGGTGTATACATTATTGAGACAATGACATAGTGGCAAAGATATCATGCCAACATACAATATGCATTTGTTCAAGAAGCTAATTAGCTTTGTAGGCATCAAATATCACAAGAAAATATTAAGTTTACTTCATGGTTTAAAAACCGCCAAGAAAATACATTATTTTTGGCGGCACCAAGGAATGCCTTGTTTACTTGGCAATCGACTACAATACCAAGCAAATCCATATTTTCTTGGCGGTCTATGAAAAACCAAGAAAATCCATTATTTTTTTGGCGGTTCAGAAGACAAACTTTAATCCTTCATTTACTTGGCGGTATCCACAAACCGCCAAGGAAATCAAGCTTTCTACGCCAAGAACATTGCCAAGGAAATATGCTTTTTCCTCACGGAAAACCGCCAAGGAATTACTTTTTTCTGGTTTGTCGTTACTACCAAGAAAACATTATATTCCTTGGCGGCTCAATTTTGTCGCCACGAAATACCTTAGCCGCCAAGGTAAACCCAGCTTTGTGTAGTGGAACACGGAGGGCGAGCGCCACTACCGAGGAACATTGGAAGAAGCCTCGCGGTCTCATCATGTGCTCACCACCGAGGCACGCAGGGGCTCGAGGGGTGGAGAGGCGCCACCATGGTCGTGGAGGAGTCTAGATAGAGGAGTTGGGACTACAGCAGACGGGGAGCGCGCCATGCCTTGCATCCGGTCGAGAAGCTGAAAGGAGCTCGACCTATTTTTGGTTTCATGGCATGCAAGCAAGGGACGCGTGAGAAAATATTGTTTTCAGCAGAAATACTCAATTATGCGATTTTTATGAGTCTACACCCTATCTACTCTCTCAATCACCCAATGTGGATCCGAGAGGGGTAAGTGACTCGATTTGGATGAGAAATGTTTTAAATTGTTTTCGATCTTTATATACACATATAAGGGAGGTGGCACCCCAATACTCTACTAAAGTTTCTAATACCCTCCTAATTTAGCTCGTAGATCATTATGAGTATTTAATTTTAACTTGTTTTGTTATATGCTTTATGCTTAGGTGATTAACATTTCAAGAAATTTCCAAGTACATATGCTCGAAAAGTGCAGAAAATCAATTAAAAAGAAATTGGAAATAGCAAATTATTTTGTTAATTTGCCCTTAAACTCGCTCCACCCATGCATATGTACAAATCGTCCGGAATACTATGTATCGCTTCAACGACAAAATGACGTTGTGTCAGGTCAAGGTCATGGTGTAAATCATGGTCAATGGTGTTTTTATTTTTTCTTTCTTTTATTATTCTTTTCTTTTCCTTTTCTATTTCTTTTTCCTTTTTGTTTTTCTTATTTCTTGTTTATTTTTATTTATTTATTTTTATTTTATTTTTCCAATTTTCATCTTTTTTATTTCTTATTTTTATATTTTTCTTGGTGAATATTTGTTTCCTTTCAATGAAATTTTCCACCGTGAAGATTTGTTTGTTTCTTTCTATTTTTATTTTTCTTTCATAATTTTTCCTCATCGTTGGTTTTATTTTTTTTCTTCCATTATATTCTTCCATGTTTTTTCCCTATTCTTTATGATTTTTCCTTTTTTCGCTGTTTTCTTTCATATTATTTCATATATTCCTTTTTCTCTCCTTCTCTATTTTTCCATTTCTCCTTTCTTGATTATTTTTCTCTATTAATTTTATTTTCCTTTCTTCTCTTTATTTATTTAATTATTTATTTTCATTCCATCATCTTTTCATGTTTGTTATTTTTCCTATTCTTCGTGATTTTCTCTTTACATATTTGTTCGCCTTCTATAAATATCTGCTTTTCATGATAAGTTTGTTCGCCTACAATATGATCTTGTTCGACAGCTTGTTCTCATTTGTTCGACACTTTATTTTGTTTGTTCGAGATGACATTCAAACTTGTTCCGCTATAATAATAACTTGTTCCGCTATAATAATAACTTGTTCGCTATAATAATAACTTGTTCTCTATAATAATAACTTGTTCTCGATTTGTTCGACACTACATTTGTTTTTGTTCGAGATGACATACAAACCTGCTCGCTATAATAATAACTTGTTCCGTTAGAATAATAACTTGTTCGACCCTTCTTATTCGATTTGTTCTGACATTACATTTTTTTCTTCTGGATGACATAGAAACTTGTTCTCAGCGTTGTTCTCATTTGTTCGATACTTCATTTGTTTTGTTCGACGATAATATAATATATAACCCTAATTAAAAAATATGAATAAAAAAGTTTCTCAAAATATAGTCAAGTGAGCTGTTGTTTCAAAGTTTTTATTATCAAAATCCAATGGTGCAATCAATTTAATTTTGATGTATGGTTTGTGATTTATAGATTTTTAAGTTTCAAATAACTTTAGATGACGATGACATCATTACCTTTGACTTTTTACATACATGCATTCACCTACCCGCACTGCAGCTACTTTTTAGTGTTGGTTTTCTTCAGCGACGCAATGTCATCCTGTCGCTGAAGCGACACCCAGAAGCTTCCCAAATCGTCTACCACCACATCGATGTGACATGTTTGGTTCTAGAATAGTAATTAAAGTCTGCATCGATGTGACACGTTAGGTTCTAGATTTTCTACAAGTAGTAATAGTAGACGAGTTCAATTCCCAGCCAATCGATTTGCACGAATCGTCCACACCATACGTACAATCGTCTACCACATCCACATGCACAAACCATGCACAAATCCACTGCGTCAATCAAGCAAGCAACAAGCAAGCTGTGGTCTCTGCAGTGTGCAATAATGGAGGTGTCATCACCATGGGCGTCCCCCTCGCCGTCCTGCACACCTTTCCTCGCCGCCTCTCACGCCGCCACCTGCAGCAAGCACGCAAGCACAACCTCCGCCAGGCCCCGACCATGGCCGTAATCGGCAACCTCAACCTTCGCCCGCTGCCACACCGCCCATCCGCGACCTCTCGGCGGCACGCCCCTCTCATGTCCCTCCGCCGCTCTTCCCCGCCGTCGCCGCCTCCGCCGTCCGCCAATTCTTCCTCAAGACCCACGACCTCGCTCCTCGACCGCCGCGCATGGCGTGCGGCAAGTACACCGCCTACAACTACTCCGGCATGCTCGTCCCACTACGGCGCACAGACCGCGGCAGCTCCGCAGTTGTGGCGACGGAGCTCCTCGCTGGCAACTCCGGTTGACGGAGCACGCCGCGCCGACGGCGCGCTATGCTCCGCGACCTCCGCTTGGCGTCGCCCGCCGCCCGGTGGCGCGCGGTGGTGCTCAGGACCACCTACTATGGTGACGCCAACGCCGCCTGCGCATGGTGCCGGGAGGAAGTACGTTGGCGAGGGGCCGCCCGGCCAAGCGGCGGCGGACGTGGAGGAGTTCGGTGGATGATGAGGAGATCTTCTTCCTCAACGGCCGCCCACGTCGGCGACATGGTCCCGTGGCTCCCGGTTCGATCCCCACGGCACGCTAAGGATGGCGGGATGCTCGGCTGCCAAGATGTTTGACGTTGCCGTCGAGCACGCCCTCCGCGAGCACGAGGACCGACGCCGCCGAGAGGGCCGCTGTTCGTCCCCGCAGACATGGTTGACATGCTGCAGCTCGCTCGCCGACACCCCACCTCTGTTAGAATAAATGGGCCTAGGGCCCATGTGTTTAATGCTAAGGAAAGAGAGAAATACCGTATGGGTATTGGAGGAGTCTCCATCCAACTTATTAGGTAACCTTTCTCACACCTCTTGTGAAGTTGAATAAAGGAGATAGACGTGCCACACGCGCTGCCGCGCTCGCCTCGCCGTGTCGAGCCGAGCCGAGCGGCCTCGGACGGACGGACGGACGTGGTGTTGCGGGGCGAGCACCTTGCTGTTGGTGTTAGAGAGGAATGATGGCGCCTTAAAACCGCCGACATTATCGGACCTTAACGATGAGCCTTAACCCCGCGACAATTACAGCCGTTCATCGAGCCTTAACCGCGATCACTACCCGAGGCGACAACCGTGACGCCCGTGTTCATCCCCGCCGCTGCGCCGCTATATAAGGCACCCTTCCTCCCGCCAGTGTTGCCAATTCACACTAAGGTATTCTGTCAGAGACCTCCTCTCTCCTTTTGCGCTTTCTCTTAGCATCCCCATCGCCGCACCGCGCGCAGAGGTACCGGGCGAGCAGAGCCTCCCGAACCTCGTCCCGCTGCCGAGATCCCGCCGGATAGGCGGGCGATAAGGTTTTTGGGAGCGTCTTCACGCGATCGCCTCTCCAGACAACTACTTCCTCTACGTCGACTACGAACGAGCTGACGACTACTTCCTCTACGCCGGTCTGCATCGCGATCATCACTGCATCGACTGTGTACGGCTACACCGATTGAGGTCACTCACAATGAGTGATATCGGAAAGTCGGGTGACGCCGTCACCCAACCTTCCATGTAGGTACTTCTCAAAACAATCTTCATGTTTATTAGTTGTATAATCATGAATATTGTTATGTTTAATTGTTGTTTAAACATACTATGCACATGGATTGTTTCACTCACCGCAATATTGAAATGTCTATTTAAATATGGAATTAAAATATACCAAAACATTGCTCTTCTAACAATCCAAAAACCTTATAATGTTGATAGGACTATGTTTGGTGCAACTAGCTTTGCAAATGCAATTAAACCAAAGCCTTTTGATGGTTCCAACTTTAAGAGATGGCGTGAGTTGGCCACCTTGTGGCTCACCGCCATGAACGCGATGTATGTCACCAGGAAAAGCCCCGAGGGTGTCTCGGAGGAGAAATTCAATGCGGATGATAATGCTCCGGTGCCATCATTAGCGTCTGGTTGATAACTTGGTGGATACCTATCTTGAGAGGAAGACGGGAAGGATATTTGGGAGGCTCTTGAGGCTCAAGACGGAGCTTCGACGCCAAGATGAGTAATGGGGTTCCTAGACTACGGGATGGTTGAAGACCGTTGCAGTGGAACAGCCCATGAAGTACAGGCAAGCTAAAGAGCTTGAGAACTATAGCAAAGAGGTCCCATGTGTGTTACCCAACAAGTTTGTGGTGAGCAATTATCACTAAGTTGCCACATTCTTGGAGGGATTTTGCTACCTCTCTAAAACATAGAAAGGAATTCACTTTTGATGACCTTATTGCGACTCTTGATGTTGAGAAGGCGAGCAAAGGATACACGTGGAAAGACGCAATAGCCGCCCCTCAAGCGCAAACTTTGTGCGGAGGGCAATCCCAAGTTCGAATAATCGAACAAGAGGAAGAAGCCTTCACAAAACCCGCCCAAGGCTAAGGAAGCCGACGGGCCTAATAAGAAGAAAGAAAGCCGGGGTGCTTGCTATACTTGTGGCAGTCGGATCACTTTGCAAAGTGCCCGGATCGTAAAGATCGCAAGGCTCCAAAGAGCAACATGGTTGTTAGCGAGTGGAGGAACATCGGGTATGGTAATTTCTTACCTACATTCTTTCGGTGTGTTCTTCACGAGTGGTGGATTGCTAATATTCATGTATGTCTTGATATTTCTATGTTTTCTTCTTACCAAGTCGGGGACTACCTCTTGTTGATGGGGGAACGGTGCCCATGCGCGTGTTCTTGGTCTTTGATACGGTCACTCAAGTTCACTTGGAAAGACCATACAATTGAAGAATGTGCAGCATGTACCTACCATCAAGAAGAATCTAGTCAGGGTCTCTACCTGTGTAGAGATGGTTTTAAATTAGTCTTTGAGTCGAATAAATGTATCATTTCTAAGTTTGGTACTTTTGTTGGAAAAGGCTATGATAGCGGAGGCTTGTTCCGCTTTTCTTTATTGTTCGATAATAATGTTGTGAACCATGTGATGAATGATGAATCAAATGTTTGGCATTCGAGGCTTTGTCATGTTAATTTTGGTTGTATGATGCGCTTAGCTAGTTTGAGTTTAATTCCAAAGTTTACCTCTGTCCAAAATTCTAAGTGTCATGCGTTGAATCGAAACAATCTCAAGCCACATAAGACCCGAGGCAGAAACTTGGCACCTCTAGAATTAGTTCATTCCGATCCGAGCGAAATGAATGGTGTATTGACAAAGGGTGGTAAAAGATATTTCATGACTTTGATAGCGATAGCACTAGATTTTGTTACATCTACTTGTTAAAATCAAAAGATGAAGCGTTACATTACTTTAAGATCTATAAAGCTGAAGTAGAAAATCAACTTGAGAGAAAGATTAAACACCTAAGGTCGATCGAGGTGTACTTCTCTAATACTTTTGATACATTACATGAGGAACATGGTATTGTTCATGAGAGGACACCGCCTTTATTCACCCCAATCCAATGGGATTGCCGAAAGAAAGAACCATCACATCGAACGACTTGGTGAATGCCATGTTAGAAACCGCGGGACTATCTAAGGAATGGTGGGATGAGGCGATACCGGCCTGTCATGTCCTGAACCGTGTGCCTATGAAGAATAAGGAAGTAACACCATTCGAGGAATGGGAGAAGAAGAGGCTAACTCTTTCATATTTACGCACTTGGGGTTGCTTGGCCAAAGTCAGTGTGCCAATCACCAAGAAACGTAAACTTGGACCAAAGACGGTGGACTGTGTCTTTCTGGGGTATGCTTTTCACAGTGTCGGATATAGATTCTTGGTAGTAAGATCTGGAGTGCCTGACTTGCTTGTCGGCACAATTATGGAGTCCAGAGACGCTACATTCTTTGAGAATGTTTTTCCAATGAGAGATGAAACAAGTTCATCTAGGCAAGAGTCTCGTCGAGAAGGACGACTCCACCAAGTCGATGGAACTCAATGAGCCTACATTTATTGAGCATCCTGAGGAGGACAATGATGAGGCTCCTAGGAGGAGCAAGAGACAAAGGACAGAGAAATCCTTTGGAGATGATTTCATCATATACCTCGTGGATGACACTCCTAAGACCATTGCGAGGCATACTCTTCACCTGATGCTGACTATTGGAAGGAAGCAGTGAGGAGTGAGATGGACTCTATTATGTCAAATGGCACTTGGGAGGTTGTTGAACGTCCTTATGGGTGCAAACCCGTGGGATGTAAATGGGTGCTCAAAAGAAGCTTAGGCCGATGGTACTATTGATAAGTACAAGGCTAGACTTGTGGCCAAGGGTTACACCCAAAGGAAGGAGAAGACTTCTTCGATACTTACTCACGATCGCTCGATTGACCACCATAAGAGTACTACTTTCTTTGGCAGCCTCTCATGGTCTTCTCGTTCATCAGATGGACGTTAAGACAGCTTTCCTAAATGGAGAGTTGGAAGAGGAGATCTATATGGATCACCTAAGGATTTGTAGTAAAGGGTCAAGAAGGAATGGTGTGTAAGTTAGTGAAGTCTCTATGGCCTCAAGCAAGCACCTAAGCAATGGCATGATAAATTCGTGAACTTTGACATCTCTGGCTTTGTCACAAACGAAGCTGACAAATGTGTGTACTATCGCTATGGTGGGGGCGAAGGAGTGATTCTGTGTCTGTATGTAGATGACATACTTATCTTTGGCACGAGCCTTGAATTAATCAAGGAGGTCAAAGACTTTCTTTCTCAAAAGTTTGAGATGAAAGATTTGGGAGAGGCGATGTTATCCTTAACATAAAGTCGATAAAGGAGAAAATGGTGGGGTGACTCATCACGACTCACTATATTGAGAAGATGCTAAGTCGGTTTGGCTACGCAATTCTAAACCCGCACCAACTCCTTATGATGCCGCTTGGTTCTAAGGAAGAACCTGAGGATAATGGTGGATCAGCCGAGGTACTCCCAGATCATTGGTTCATTAATGTATCTGGCTAGCGCCACGAGACCTGACATTGCATATGCGGTTAGTAAACTGAGCCGGTTTGTTTCAAACCGGCGTGAACACCGGCGTGCTCTCGAGCGGTAATGCGCCATCTCTAGTGGGCACTATGAACTATGGCATTCACTATTCGAGACCCCAAAGTCTTGGAGGGATATAGTGATGCAAACCTGATTCGATGCGAGATGAGTTAAAAGCCACAAGTGGATATGTGTTCACACTTGGAGGTGGTGTTTCTGGAAGTCTTGCAAGCGCACCATTCTAACCAGTCAACAATGGAAGCAGAACTCGCAGCATTGGATACTGCCACTGGAGAGGCTGAGTGGCTTCGTGAACTCCTAATGGACTTGCCGATAGTTGAAAAACCGATACTGGCAATCCTAATGAACCTGTGACAATCAAACGGTGATTGTCAAGGTGAATAGTTCAAAGGACAACATGAAGTCATCCGGGCATGTTAAGAGGCGGTTGAAATCTGTCAGAAATTGAGAAACACCGTGTCATAGCTTTGGATTACATCCATACGCCTAAAACCCGCGAGATCAATTTACAAAGGGTTTATCACGTATTGTGATAGATCATGCATCTATGGAACTGGGCTTGAGACCCACGTGAGTCTTTCCATAGTAGTAACCTGTCTTATGTGATCGGAGATCCCGTGAATTAAGATGGAGAAACAAGCTATGGTTTGGTGAGAAGAGAACCTTTGAGAAGGCTCAGTTCATGGAAAAGATGCATTTCTCTTCAAAACTGTATGGCAGGCTGGTTTTATACCTTAATGTGCTCCAAGTGGATTTCATGAAACAAGGTAGTTGTTTCTTGGAAGCAAAGACATAGTCCTACAGTATGTCTTGAAGGAGCACACCTATATGAGTATCGACTCTGGTCATAGTCTATGAGAGTTGGGTGATCTCTAGAAAACTCATGAAGAGGCACGGAGTGTGACCCATAAGCTCCAACCCGCGGGGATGCTATGTGCAGCCAAGTATCAGTAAAGGGCCCTAGCCAACCTTAGATGCACAAAACTGACAATTCAAGGCATAGTCCATTGTTCAGTTGCAAATAAGTGTAACTAGAGTTCCTGGTGGATGTTCAACTTAACAGTCTCCATCGTGTCGGTATATCAAAAACAAAAGGAAGATGAGAGCATTTCCAATGTGGCTTGAAATTCTTGGTGGGGATTGTTAGAATAAATGGGCCTAGGGCCATTTATTGTAATAATGAAAGAATTAAAAGCCCATGTGTTTAATGCTAAGGAAAAGAGAGAAATACCGTATGGGTATTGGAGGAGTCTCCCATCCAACTTATTAGGTAGCCTTTCGGTACCTCTTGTGAAGTTGAATAAAGGAGATAGGCGTGCCACGCTGCTGCTCGCCGCTGCGCCGTGGCCGCGCCGTGGCCGTGGCGGGCGTGCGTGTGCGTGACGAGGCGGGGCGGGCGGTGTGCGCGGACGTGACGGACGTGATGTGTTGCGGGCGGAGCATCTTTTTGCTGTTGGTCGTTAGAGAGGAATGATGGCGCCTTAAAACCGCGACATTCGACCTTAACGATGAGCCTTAACCGCGACAATTCTTACTGAGCCTTAACCGCTGACCGTTACTACGAGGCGCTTAACCGCTGACGCCCGTGTTCATCCCCACGCTGCCGCCGCCTATATAAGGCACCTTCCTCCTCGCTCGGTTGCCAATTTACACTAAGGTATTCTGCTCAGAGACCTCTCCCTCTCCCTCCGCTTTGCTCTTAGCATCCCCATCGCCGCACTGCCGCATCGGCGGGCGAGCCTCCAACCTCGCCCCTGAGATCCCGCTCGGGATAGGCGGCGATAAGGTTTTTGGGAGCGTCTTCACGCCGACCGTTCCTCTGAGGTCACTCACAATGAGTGATATCGGAAAGTCGGGTGACGCCGTCACCCAACCTTCCATGTGGTACTCTCTCAAAACAATCTTCATGTTTATTAGTTGTATAATCATGAATATTGTTATGTTTAATTGTTGTTTAAACATACGCACTTGCACATGGATTGTTTCACTCACGCAATATTGAAATGTCTATTTAAATATGGAATTAAAATATACCAAAACATTGTCTCTTCTAACACCTCGACGTCCCCATCGATCGCGACGGCGTCAAGGCATCAATTCTTGTAAGACTCCGGACTTACGATCGAGTTGCATATTCTCTCGCTAATCATCGGTAAAACTAAAACATCAGCATCGGTAACACACGACGATGCATGGGTGATCATGCAGGAGCTCATCACCGCGGCACGGACACCTCGTCGGTGACGGTGGAGTGGGCCGCGTCGAGCTTCTCGAAGCCCGACGTCCTCGCCAAGGCGAGGAGCGCTAGATCGCGTGGCGGGCGACCGCCTGGTGACGGAGGGTGACATCCCAAGCCTCCCTACCTCGACGCCGTGAAGGAGACGATGCGGCTGCACCGGTGGTGCCGCTGTTGATACCACGGGTGTCCCGAGAGGACACGTCGGTGGCCGGCTCGACATCCCAAAGGGCGGGCACGTCACAACGTGTGGGCCATCGGACGGGACCCGGCGGTGTGGGAGGACGCGGGCGGCGACGAGTTCCGGAGCGGTTCCTCGCCGTCGGAGCGAGCTGGGAGTATCGGTGACGTGAAGGGCAGCACCTGCAGCTGCTGCCGTTGGTCCGTCGCCGGATGTGCCCCGCGCATGGACTTGGGCTCAGGATGGTGCAGCTGGTGCTCGCGAACCTGCTGCACGGCTTCACGTGGAGGCTCCTGATGGCGTGGCGGCGGAGGACCTGAGCATGGAGGAGAAGTTTGGGATTTCGGTGTCGCGCATGGAACACCTCAAGGCCATCCCTGAGCCCAGGCTTCCGGATCACCTCTACTAGTTTGGGCAGTGATGACCTATGCAAGCATGCTAGGTTATTGGCATTGCTCCTGCTATATTCACATTGTGTATATGATGAGTATATCGTATATCATTGCCATCGTGGTGGTTTTATGTTTATGGGTTAGAATATATACACAATAATAGTACTATATGTGTACATGTGTGCATATATATGGATGATGCCAATTTGAAACCAAAATAATTAGTGTGTGAAGTGTGATCATAGTTACGCCAATTATATTCATGTAGAATAGTGTTCCGATTGTTCGAAGGGCAATGCAGGCTGCATGCAGGAGCAGACCACATTCATAGAGCAAGAGCACCAAAAGAAAAAGGAGGTTCCTTTTTCTTTTCTTTTCTAACAAAATTTGTGAAAAACTATTACTTCCTCCCGTTCTTTAATATATGACGTTTGGTACAAGCAAAATAGTTTATTTTTGAACTAACTAACTTGTCCTAAACGTCATATATTTAGTAACAGGTAGTCTTGTTTTCAAAATAATAAGTTGTACTACCTTCAAGGAAAATTAAATGCAAAACTACCACCTCCGATCTCACTACCGGAATCGCACTGTGGTCGTGAGCCCCAGCCTTGCCGAGCCACGGGCCGTACTCACGGCAGAGGCCTCTTTGCCGAGAGCCCCGAGCCGTGGCTCTCGGTACACACGACCCGACATAGGACCCTAGCTCTATGCCGAGAGATTGCGGCGGCCTCAAGACAGAAGGCCGTCACGACGCACAAGCCCGACCGTGACGGTTGTTGGCCCTGCGCCAAATGTGCCGAGAGCAGCAGCGGAGGCTCTCGGCAAAGAATAGGCTCACCTCGGCAAAGAATAGGCTCACGCATGTAATTCCTCTGCCAGTGCATTACCCAAGCTCTTGGCAAAGAATTAAAAAATTCAATTCGGATCTCCAAACTTTTCCTTCATCAACATATACTCATACAAAGCATATGTTCAAATTTCACATAATTATAGATATGTATGCTATATTTAACAATTTTATTTCATTCTTGGTAATTTTTGTGTATGTCCTATGAACTGCAAGTGCAAGAAATCATAGATTAAAGTTAGTGAAAATGATATTCATGTTCATGAGACATCTCTAAGACCATCTACATGAAATGAAGCTAAATTTCCGACATTTGGCTCTCATCATGATGAAGATCGTGAGGTAGAACAATTTAAAAATTGTATAAAATTCAAATGAAGCTTGAAAATCACGAATTTTGTCAAGTACTTATGATATCATATGAGGAAGTTGTGAAAAAATTGAGAAAGTTTTGAACACCGGACACGACACGTCTTTAGAATCTAGAACATCTCATGGGAGTCTAAGAGAAATTCAAATTTGGATTTGACTACAAAACTTTTTATAAGTAATATACATCATAACTGTGACATATTGAATTTTGGAAAATTTTCGTGGCTGTTGCTATTTTTAAAATTATTTTGATTAAATAATTTCGAGAGCAAGGCTCGACAAAGAGGTGAGTGCGAGAGCCGGCCCCATATGCTCGGCAAAGATGGAGGCGTGCTCGCGTGTGCTGCAGCTTGGTCCACCGTGTGCTAGGGGTTGCAGGTGGGCCGCCCACACCTCTTTGCCGAGAGCCGGGCCACAAGCTCTTGGCACAGATGGGGGCACGTGAGGCTTGGGCCACGATGCAGTCGCAGTGGGCCCGCCCCTTTGCCGAGAGCGATCTACGGCTCTCGGCATGGTTGTGCCGAGAGCCGTAGATCGGCTCTCAAGAAAGAGTCAAGGGCGGGCCCACTTTGATGTCACAACACAGCCTCACCCACAAACACAACACTTAGTCGCACGCCGCCCACTGCTCGCCACCGCACGCCGCCGCCGCCGCCGCCCACCCCCCCCGCCACTCCACCCGCCCCGCCCGCCGCTGGCTGCGGGCGCCTCCTGCCCGCCTCGCCCTCCCGCCCGCCACGCCCGCCGCCTCCTCGCCTGGCCGCCTCCCTACCCTTGCCGCCTCCTCCCTGCCGCTGCCTCTCCTCGCCGGGAGAGGTCAGCCTCGCCACCTCGCCACACAAAGGTAAAGAAGCTCCTTCATTTTACTTAGTCAATTCTAGTATTTTGGTTAGTCAACCAATTTAGTTAGCAAATTAAGTTTAAATCTAGAAAATGGCCAAAGAACCTCACATGTGAAAAGTACTAGACAGAGTAGAGATAAGCAACAGAAAAGAACCTCTATTCTAGTCATTTTGTTGTCCATGTTGGATGAGGGAGTAGAGATAAACAAAAACAAATTCATGTCTCTAATTTTACTTGTCATACTTCTCATGCATGTCAATTTTATAGGTAGAGGTGCCTTGATTTGCCACACTTACCACCGGAGGCAATTTTGAGGAGCAGGAAGAAGAAGAAGAGGAGGTCGCGTCATCAATCGCTAGGTGAGCCTCGTGGTTCGGGCACCACAAGGGATTTGTTCGCCATCGAGTCGTTGGAAGAAACCCGTGTGTAGCCCAACCTTCGTGTCGTGGGTTTTGTTGCAGGTTTTGAAACCTCACCGTGCATGGAGGTGCTGTGAAATTTTGAATAAAGACTGATCATTGATCTATTTTTGCAAGAAAGTCTCTATTGTTGTCGCCACTGAGGAGGAGTAGGAGGTCGCACTCGCATTGTCTCGAGGCTGGCCGACCTTGTCTTGCCGCCACCCCGCCTCGCCATCGAGTTACTAGGTGAGCATGCCTCGCCTCCCCATCGAGTTACTAGATGTCGAGATCGCAAAACCTAGTTTGGTGACCTTTTTGGCGACATGCTTCCCAAGGTCACATTTTGTCAAGAACATGTATGAAGCGTGAAAAGTCCTTTGTGCACTTAAGATTCCATACGAGCATACATGCCCGTCCGAAAGGATGTGTTTTATTCAGAAAGAACATGAGAATGCGACGACCCTTGTCCAAAATGTAAAGCGTCTCGGTTCGTGGAGGTAGACTCGTGAGGGTAAAAGATGCAGCTCACCATCCCGAGAGTGTCCTATGGTACCTCCGCCCTACAGCAGATCCAATGGATTTACATGACCGAGGAATCGTGAAGCAAATGACTTGGCACAAAACGGGTCGTTGATACAAGATAACCTTACACATCCATCGATGCTGAAGCATGGACCCATTTTAATGAGATTCATGGTGACAAAGTGAGAGGCTCGCAATGTACGTGTTGCTTGGCGGATGTGTTCAATCCTTTTGGAATCACGGTTGCACATGAGTTGGCCTGTTTGTTATCCCCTCAATCTACCCCGCATCGTCTTTCAACGCGGTACATATTCGTGTCGTTGATAATTCCGGATACCCGGAGATAATATGAGTGTGTACATGGAGCCTCTGATTGATGATTTGCTCAAGGCTTGGGAGGAAGGGGTGTGGACATACGACCGAGCTACGAAGACAAACTTCAGAATGCACATGTGGTACATGTACTCCCTGCATGACATGCCTGCTTATGGGTTATTTTGCGGCTGGTGTGTCCACGGGAAGTTCCCTTGCCCAGTATGCAAGGCGGCTCTGATGTTCATTTGGTTGAAGAGGGGTGGCAAGTATTCTTCGTTCAACAAACATCGACAATTCCTCCTCTTGACCATCCATTCAGACTAGATACCAAGAACTTCACGAAAGGTGTCGTAGTTAGAGATCCACCACCGCACATGATGACAGGTGCCGAGATTCAAGCTCAGTTAGACACTCTCGTGCTCAAAGAAGGAGAACATCATTTTGTGGGATATGGTGTGGAACATGCCTGGGCTCAGAAGTCGGGCTTGTGGAGGCTACCCTATATGAAAGATCTTCTTCTTCCACATAACATTGATGTGATGCACACTGAAAAGAATATTGCCGAGGCACTATGGGCTACAATCATGGACATACAGAAGAGTAAGGACAATGTTAAGGCTAGACTCGATCTAGAAATGTTATCTGACGAGGCCAAAGCAAGTCATCCCGAGGTGTCTGCAAGACATGGAAAAGGCCTAAGGCTGATTTCTCATGTAGGGAACAAAGGAAGGAAGTACTAGAATGGATGCAAAATTAATGTTCCTGATGGGTATGCTGCGAATCGAGGAGGAGTCAACTTAGCTACTCTGCGATAAAGGGGTTGAAAAGTCATGACTACCACATATGGATCGATATCGGCTTCTTCCGGTGATGGTTCGAGGCTATGTACCGAGCATGTGTGGCAAGTGCTTGGCAGAATTGAGTTATTTCTTCTCCGACTTTGTGCTAAGGAGTTATCTAAGGCGTGATTGACAAACTAGAAAAAGTGCACTGTATTGCTCGTAAGCTAGAGAAGATCTTTCCACGACTTCTTCAATCCGATGCAACATATGATTTTGCACCTCCCAGCGAGGCACGATTGGGGGCATGCGAGAACCGTTGGTGCTATCCAATTGAGAGGGTTCAAAAGGTTCTTCAAGTACATGTAAAAATAAAATAAAGTTGAAGCTTGCATTGTAGAGGCATCCATTCTCAGAGGTGTCAAACTTCACAACTAAATACTATCGAGCACCTTCCCAAGTGCATAATCAACCTCCTCGGTACAATGTCTAAATGAATCGAACCTCGGCCTTTTCCGAGGACAACTCGGAAGTGCAAGTGGTTGACGTTCAAGACCTTATCTCGCTTGAAGAGTGGCGCTATCACGATATATATATTTTGCGCAACCTTGACAGTATGCGACCATACATAAAGTAAGTTGTCAATAAAGGTCATCATTTCCTTTCTCGTATCTTGCCTCATCGCATCCAACCTCATTTGATTTGGTGCGAATTTATTGGGTCACTTGGCGATCAAGGCCACCTACCGACCACACGAGGAGGAAATCCTTCTTCTATGTGCTGATTTCATTTCTTGGTTCAAACAAAGGTAATTTAGGTCGTACTCGACATTAAAATTAATTTAGTTCGCACTCAATATCACATTAACCACAATCATGCACGAACTTGCAGAGCCAAACCGATGCGTCTATGAGTCCCGAGTTGAGACAAGTTGTCGATGGTTTCTCCCGAGGGTCAAGTCATATCTTTGCTTATGACGTGAATGGATATTGCTTTCACACATGACATGAGCGAAAAGGCCCAATCGAAGAACCACAAATAATGGAATTTGTACGCATGGCCAAACCGATAGGGGTAGATTATGGAAGACTTGAAGAAATATGAACTCGAGTACCATGGTTGCAAACCTCTTAAACTGTCATATTCAAGTGTCATTGGTATGATCCAAATGTTGTGAGACTAACAAGAATCTTGGGCTCGTCGAAATTAAACAATCATCCGTGTACCAGGACACGATGTCTATATTGTGGCCCAACAAACCACGCAAGTATATTACCTCTCATACCCTTGTAAAAGGACAAAGCGTCTCGGGGTTGGGATGTTGTGTACAAGGTATCGCCACACGTAAACTACCCCAAATAAAGATGAAGATTACCACCTACTAGACCCAAAACACATATGTCTGAGTTCTTTCAAGAAGATGGGCTAGAAGGGAGGTTTGAGATAAACTTAACCCGAAGAGATCGAAATGGAAGTAGAATGAAATGGTCAGCAACGCTGTAGAAGAGGTTCATAATGATGATAACTTACAATTACTTGAGCGATTACGTTTATGCAATGTCGGTGATGATGATGACACTATTCCTCCTTGGAGCACGGCATTGAGTCTATGGACATGCGTGATAGTGATTATGAGACTTATGATCCGAATATCCTGATCATGATGAATATTTCTAAAACATGTAAGATCCTTACTAATTGTAATTATGTTTCTAATTTTCTAGGATAATTTGTTTCTTATTTACTACGATAATTTGTTTCTTATTTACTAGGATAATTATGTTTTCTAATTTTCTAGGATAATTTGTTTCTTATTTACTATGATATTTGTTTTTATTTACTAATTGGTGTTTACATATGAAATTATGTACTAACCGGTTTAATCTTTTTATTTCGTGATTGATTGATCAAAGATGCCAAAGCACCCTCCTCGTCACGCCTTTGGTAAGGAGCATCAATGACTTGTACCAGACGACGTTGCTCGGTGGCTCCGGACGGCCTACCGCTAGGAGGGTGATGAGGTCCCCCTCGAGATAATCATGATGCTCACTAACTCTTATTTTTATGCATCAACAATACATGAAAAGGACCAAAAGATAAATCAACGAGTATAGGGCCTTGGACTAATGAATTCCACGAGTTTTGGTGAATTATATATTTTGGACTATTCAGAAAATGCGAAAGAATGAATTCTAGAAGGCTCAGGCTCCCGAACTCAACCGTGGGCCCCAAAATACGCATCTAGAAGGGACAAGAGGTCCACACGCGAGCTGGCTCACCCGGCCGACCGCCTGGGAGGCCGATCGGGCCCCGCCCCGATCGGAGATCATCAAGTTGACCAAGAATGTAGTGCGGCAATCCCACACATAGCTCATCAAGAAAAAGGATCCAGGATGCCCCACTATAGAGTGCTCCATTGGAAATCAATACTTCAACAATGCACTCTGTGATCTTGGAGCAAGTGTCAGTGTGATGCCCAAGGTTGTCTTCGACAAGCTCAAGCACCCTACCTTGGTTCCAACATCAATGTGTCTCCAATTGGCAGATCAATCAATTCGCTACCCATCGAGAATCACGAGAATGTGCGTGAAAATCGAGAGTTCTTGGTGCCGATTGATTTGTGGTATTGGATATGCACCCGGACTCCAGGGTTTCACTGATTCTCGGGCGACCATTCCTGAGCACCGCCAATGCACACATCAATGTAGGCGGAGGAGAGATCACATTTGAGATCAATGGAAGGGAGGAGAAGTTTGCTTTCAAACCCAGACCAGAGCTCAGCATCAACGCGAACAGAATCGATCAAGAAAAGACATCGTCAGAAGGACCGTCATCTCTGAAGACGGAGAATGCATCTGAAGATTAGAAGACTCGGAAGTCCCGAACCCTCGCCAAAGGCACAACCCTCCATCCACAACGAACTCGAGCTTCATCACAAACCACGCCGAGCGACCCATCGCCCAAGACGCTGCGACGATCATATGAGAACTTCGTGCCAACATACCCTCGTCAGCGCGTACAAGGAGGAGATTTACCACCGCAGGGACCAAGCAACCTCGGAGGATGTGGAGTTTGGAAGTGGCAGTTTTTACGCATCATCTTCGAATTTTGTACCGCTCGTAACTCTTTTTAGGATTCGACCATCAAGACATCGCGATGTTCCGCCAAGGTGTCCATGACAACATGAGGACGCAAATGAACACTCGTGATATCCACACCAACATGTTACGTCAACATCAACAGGATGGACCAGTGACAACGATTAGAAGACATACAAGAAACCGCAGATGCAAGCGAACTACGGCAAGGAGATTTCACCGGTGGGGATGTAGAATCAAGCGACTTGGGAGAAGCCCCAAGGTAAGTATCACTATCTATTTTATATATTTTATATTTTAAGTTTTGTTTAGCTCGATAAGTTTGAAATAATAATAAAATAAAATAAAATTTCCCTTGTTTAAAATAAATAAAGAACTGGAGAAGTAATGCTAAATGGACATGATAAACAAATGCTCTTCATTCTGCAAATGCCTAGCTTACCATCGTTTGAAGTTCTCCCAAGACATGGATACAATTGTTTAGATTTTGAAACATGCTTTGAGTTTGAGATTCTTGTGGGAGCAATTTCTTGATCTAAGTCTAGGTGATTGATTGATTGACATAAATTAAGTTGAGCTCATTGCTTATCTTGTTCAAAGTAACACTAAATTAGATTCACTTTTTAATCATAAGATTTATATATAACGAGTCTCCTGTATGACATAAGACGTTATGTCCTGTTAAAAAAAAGAAAGCCTTGTTGAAAATTTGCTAAAAGTGTTCCAGTTTTATATCTCTCTATGCTTTCAAAGAGACTTGGGCATGACATAAAAAAAGTGAGATGAACAAGTGTTCTACTAGAGAAGGGCCTACCTCCTAAAAGAATAAATTAGAGATGAATAATGGACACAAGTCCGAGGGCGAGAAGAGCCCACATCTCTAAGGAGAGAGAAAAATGGACAAAAGTCCGGGGCGAGTAGGGCCCACCTCTCCTAATGTCATGTAACCCAAGGTTCTCTTAAGATTATTGCTAGAAAGAGAGATATATTTCAGGAACAAAAGAAGCAAAAGCAAGCTAAAGTTGAAAGTTTTCAAAATTTTATCATATCAAGTTGTCATACAGAGTACTCTGAGCTTTAACTTGAATACCTTTTGCAAAACTCCAGAATTTTAGTGAAACCATGAACTTGAGACATGGTGCTTGACTTAATTGTTGTATCTTTCAACTGCTCAAGACCCAAGTGCAGATAAAAGCCCCATGTTCTCAAGCAGATATAAGCAGGTTTTAAAAAGTCGACTTTTCATCCTACCTTGGAAAAGAATTTATTGTGGTATAATCTTGCTAAGAGACTAGCAAGAGGTAAGCTTGGGGAGTTGTTGATGCTCACTAACTCTTATTTTTATGCATCAACAATACATGAAAAAGGACCAAAAGATAAATCAACGAGTATAGGGCCTTGGACTAATGAATTCCACGAGTTTTGGTGAATTATATATTTTTAGGACTATTCGGAAAATGCGAAAAGAATGAATTCTAGAAGGCTCCGGGCTCCCGAACTCAACCCAGTGGGCCCCAAAATACGCATCTAGAAGGGACAAGAGGCCCACCACAGGCTGGGAGCCACTGGCCCACCAGCCGGCCCAGTGGGAGGCCGATCGGGCCCCTAGCCCGTCGAGCCCTGAAGGTTCCTCCACCGCCTCTTAGGGTTAATCAAAACCACTTGTTTAGGTCGGTTTGATCCTCGGACGGATTATCCCTCGAGGACTATATAAGCAACCCCGGACCCCCAGGGCATGGTATGCATCTCTCGGAAGATCATCATCATCGAGGCCAAGAGCAGAGAAGAGAGGATACATCGGAGATAGGATAGCTACTTCATAGTTCAAGATCTAATTTCTAGATCAAGAACCTAGTTCTAGATAGAGAGTCGATTCGAGTAGAGTTGAGCTTTGCTCCATTCGGATCTGTAAGTTATCAAGATTCGTTCTTATATTGTTTCTCAATGACTTTATGCTATTTCAATATTATGTGTGCAATTGCTAAGTTCTTACTTTATTCTAGTAGTATATTTGATATAGTCATGATCGCTGATAAGTCTACGCACTTATTCGTAGAGCTCCTAGTATTTTATGCGCATATGCTAGGTAGTAGAAAGTATGTAAGCATGGTGCTTAGATATAATTTACTTTGATTCACCTTATACTCCGGGTCGTGTGTGGTAGATCGTGGGCGTGGAGGCCTATTGAGTCCTTTGTAGTCCACCCCGAGTATAAGACTAGTCGAACAATGGTTCTTGGGAAGATCAAGTTTAGTCCTTGATTCTCTTGGGTAATCTTGAGGTGTTCACACTTATCCATGACTATGCTATATATGATGATATGCTACATTAGAATAGATGAACAAACTCGGTCTTTGTATGCTATATAGAATTGTCTCTCTTAAGTAAATCCAATTCTAATCTAGACTAGGAATAGTTTATGCTATGCTCCACATGTGCCTCTGCTGTCTATTTATCATTACTTTATTATTTGGCTTACCCTGTTAAAGTATGTGCCATTCCATCAAAGTCCATAAAGTAATCTATTGCCATCCCTATGTCATTGTTACATCCATCCATCTTCCCCTGTGGATGCAATATTTTAAAACCCATCACCGGGTGAAATGCTCACGATCCGTGCGCTTGGATTATCTATCATAATATTTCGTAGGCTCTTATACCAATCACGTTTCTTGCGCCATTGCTTAGAATGGTTTCTAGATCCATTCTTTGGAAGTTGCGTTAGAATTGTCAGAGATACCCATCTGCCGTAAATGGATCCATGCCTCGCAAAGGTGCACCCACTACGGTGCGTTGTTGTCGGATGAGGAGGATGAGTTGCAGGTGGAGAGTGAAGAGGGTGAGGAGGCGCATCGGGATGAGGAGGAGGAGGCACATCGTAATGAGGATGAGGATGAGGATGAGGATGAGGGGTCAGGGGCTTCTTGCCAAGGTCTATTTGCGAGGCCCCACTCGGCTCGGATCGACCCATACCTGGCTCATGCGAACCCAATTATTAAACCCGAGGGACTATGGTAACTTTTTTGAGCGAATATCGTGGGGAGTTCCCCAGCTAATTTTAATTAATCAAAACAGGACATATTTACAAGAGGGGTGAAGCATTGTTACTCTCACTAAAACTGAATGAAAGAACTACGATCATCTCTCTAACTCTCACGAGATGGAGGTAACCACAGGACTTAAACCTTCGCACCCAAACTTGAAAGGTAGCAATTCCATTGTCAAAGATCACCGAATTTCAGTGTTCCAAATCTCCTGTGGCTATGATGAAAAATTCCAAGACAAAGGGTTGAGCGGATCTCATTGCCACTTAGTCTCACAAATTACTAAAGACATGTTCCATTGAAATCCAAGCTTCTTCCAACAAGCAAAGGCGGTGAAGAATAGATGACCAATGTCTTACGGTGTATTGTTAGTGCACAAAACACGTAATTAATTCGGTTGCACATGAAAGTTCCTTCGATGGTTCTTGTATTTAGCCTATCCACAAGCAAGAGCCACAAAAAGAATTTGATGCGTGGGGTGCATTTGGATTTAAAAGCCTTGAAAATTTGATGCACCCAAATTTTCAAACACCATCTGATAGTATCTTGGAAGAGTAATTTTGATTACCCCAAACCACCAAGAGTCGAGGTCTTCGGTGGTACTATGTCGATGAGCATGGTTTGTAGTCAGAGGTCATCAAAGGCTTGAGTTGAGATGGGAAGGTAGAAGAGTGAATCCAAGTCCTCTGCTAACATGGCTTGCGAATCGAGATAGCCTCATTCTTAACAAATGAGAATAACCTTGGAAATTTGAGGATAACACTTCATTCAACCATAGATCCTCCCAAAAAGTAACTGGATCCATTGCCAATAGAGCACTTAGCCACTCCTCTCTAAAGCACCTACAATCTAAGTACATCCTTCCACCGAAAGAACCGTGAGGCATGAGGGACCTTGCCATTGTAGTATCTTTGCCATATTAGATGAATCCAAGGTATATCCAGATGATTATAGAATTTATGAAGGCATTTTAGGAGCAAAGCATCATTTTGGAGTCTCGAGATTAATTATTCCAATGCCACCCTTGTGCTTTGGCTTGGACCATATGCCGTGTTGCTAGATTGTTCTTTTCGGGGTGGGACTATGGTAACTTATCACAACTTTTCATTGGTTCTCAAACTCACGATTGAAACTAATAATTTGTGTGAAATCATTTTGGCGGTGTGGGAGGTCGAGACTCCAGGTGCTCATAATCATCTTCCCAATGACATCTTGGGTGTTTGTGCAGCAGCACTACCCCGGGTTCGTGATAGTTGGTGAGGAGAAGGCGCTCGAGAGGTCTTTGGTGGACGACGTTTGACCACTACTCCCTCATGACCGATTGGACTGATCCACGGGCAGGTCGTTCGAAACGTTTTGGGTGAGTCTTCCTTTCAATAAATTGTATTTCTCGATAAATCGAATTAATTGGATATTCTGCAAGTATTGACATTGCTTCTATATGCATGATTTCTACGGATGCGGAGGGATACGACGCGCGTGAGTGTGCGATGTATTCATCGTGTCGAAGCTTGTGATGGATATGATTTACAGTCACGTCTCTCGCAAAATGTTTCCTACAAGGCTAAGTATAGTGAAAGTTAAAAAAGGACGTCAAAACTGCGGCTCACTCCGAACAATACATGGAGGTAAATGCAGAAAATTACTAATATTCATTTTCTTAGATTAAATATGCTCAATTTGATGTTCTTGTATGGATATGCACTTGATGACATGCGGGTGCCTCTATGGTGGCTGTCGATATGCCTCGAGCTTGGAGTGCGATTGTGGCCTTGTGGTTTGCGCTTTGATTGGGAGGCAAAACACCTCGGCGTCGAGGAGGCGTTTGAAGATGCCATGTCCGGACACCATCAAAGGCAACCTTACCATCCACGAGTGTGCTCGTAGATGGGTATGTTAATCTATTTCTTTATTCTAACTCTCAATACTCGCATAATTTATTGTTTTCTAACTCTTAATTGTAACATTCACTTTGTTGTTTTCTGCAGTCATAAGTCACATAATCGGCCTTGCGGGCGAGCTCGAGGCATATGGTATGGCACACAAGGGCAAGGCGGCGTTCAGCGTCACCTTCAACCAACGACCGCCCGAGGCGCATACATCCTCGACAATCCAGCCCGCATCACAAAGTACACCACGATGGTAAGGGAGGTTCGTGGGCGGACTTGATCCGGTGAGAGCCTCTTGATCCGAGAAACCGTCGTCGATTGGAGAAGGCGGGAAGCATGGCGGTACTTTGTTGGCGACTCTCTCACGTCGCGTGATGTTCTGACTCTCTCGCGAGTTCGATCTCGAGATAGGGCACGAGCTCAGCCCGCCCATAGAACGACGATTACGGAGACCTTGCGGATAACTTCCGGTTATTTCTATTCTATCCGTCCTTCATTGACATTTACATATGTTTGCTTTGTATTCTAATGTTTGGATCAAATATTGTAGGCCCGACTTGCAGAGGGCCGGAGGCGGGCGGAAGAGTCGCGGTGATTCAACTTATGTAGGAGGCCCACCAAAGCGGATGGGCGATGCAAGAGGCCAACAATCAGCAATTGGTCGTGGTGCTTGGTACACATGCGAACCTTGGTCACGCGGTGGCGCCACCAGGTGCAACTCCTCCACCACCAGGTGTTGTTCCTCCACTTCCTCGACTAGCTACTCTTTCTCCCGTGAGTTACTTTCCAACCTAGCTTGCTCTTTTGTTTCTCGTAGTGAGCTAGAATGACTTGATATAAATGCTTAAAACTAGAATGACCTAGAATTACTCGTAGTGAGCTAGAAAACCTTGTACTTTCATTTCTTATTGTTGTATAGAACTTATAATGATAGCGAAACCTAGAATGACGTAGAAATCGAAAATGACTTGGTATACATGCTCATAATCTTGTATTATCATTCTGTTTTAAATCCTATGCGAATCTATCGGCGACATCAAATGAGGGGCCTATGGGAACGACATGTCGCCGCCACTTCAGACTCGTGGGGGATGCGGTGGGCCTGAGGGGATGTCGCGTGGCTCGTCGGCGATGGCGGTGGCTGGCGCTCGGCTCCGCCTCACGGATCGTCGTTCTCTTGGCCGGGGGTGACACAATAGCCACCGGTGTCGGTGGGGTCGTGGCGAGCAGCCGTCGGAGGGGCGGGTATCGCGCATGATTACCCGTGAGTTCATGGACTTAGCAACTTTTATTTGCATTTGGAAATCCACGTGACTTGCATGTGTCGTGTGTATGATTATGTACCTTCACGACTTGCACTTGCACTTGGACCTTCGTGACTTGCACTTGGACCTTCGTGACTTACATGTGCCCGTGATGATTATAATTTGCATGTGATGAATATTAGTATGCTGTGATGAATATTACGCCTATGATGAATATTACGCATGTGATGATGTATATGTGATGAGGTAACATTTGAGGCTGCTGATAAAATTAAAAAAATGAAGGGGCCTTTGCGAGAGTAAAAGCCAAGGCTCTCAACAAAAATGCCCATGATGCCGAGTGGTGGCTTTAGCTCGCAGGCGGATGACGTACACGAGGCTCCTTTGCAGAGTATGGGGCACCGGCTCTCGGCAAAGAAGGGGGCCGTGGGAGCAATGGCGGGGCCTTTGCCGAGGTCAGCAACTCTCGACATAGACGTGGGCCCGCTGACGTGGTCCACCACGGCGCGGATGTGCCGAGAGCCGGGCTCGCTCATGACACAGGACTTTCTTTGCCGAGAGCTCGTGCAGCTCGGCAAAGCGGGGCAGCGACGGCGTGACCCCTAGCCGCGGCTTTGCCGAGAACTATATGGGGCTCTCGGCATATCGTTCTGAGAGGATCTGCTGCGGTTCTCGGCAGCGCTCTTGCGGCTCGGCTGTGCCGAGAGGGCTGCCGAGGGTTCCCTCTAGGCAAAGGCTCTGCCGAGAGGATAGCGGCCTTTGCCGAGAGCATCACGCTCTTGGCAAAGCCTGCGATTCCGGTAGTGTCTGTTGATATAAAATACCTTCTCTAAATTATTTGACTTCCATTATTAGCTCAATTATATTTCTATCTAACTACTCCTCCATCTTTAAATATATGACGTTTAAGACAAAATATTTGGTTCATTTTTGAACTAATTTACTTGTTATAAATGTTATATATTTAAGAACGAGATAGTATATAACAACAAGTATTGAAGAATGGAGGGACTACATATTAACAAATTGTACTACATAGGACAATTGACGTCAAATATTTTTTGACAACCATTGACGTCAAATATTAAAGACGCCAGGACCCAGGACTATACAGCATGGAGAGAAGAGACCACCTCCCCGTCCACACTTCAACGAATCGGCTCAAGAAAATGAGCCGGTGCATGCATGGATAATAAACTAATACTAGGTGAACTCCCCGTGTTGCTACGCGATATGATTGCACTTAGGAAATGAAATTTTAGGAAAAATTAACGATTATTTATTTGATGTTCTTGAGAAAAAGTGAAGATTTGTGCTCTTTTACTTGATTAGGGTAATTTTGGGCCTGCCACCCGGAGGAATGAGAAAGCTAGACCCGGCCCATATGGCTACACCCTTTTCGGTAACAAATCTAGAGGTAGGAATGAAAATGCTGTCGACCTTTCTCTTCCCGGACAACACCGGAGATCCACGCGCGACAACCCGCCGCCGCCCTGGCGCCGCCGCCGGCGGGAGCATTCTTATGGAGGCACGGGTGGTGCAGCAACGCCTTCCTCTCCCTCACTCCCTCGTCCCTCCTCGTTTCTCCTGCGGCGAAGCATAGCGGCGGCGTCGAGGCCGTGAGGAGGTGTGGCGTGGGGTGGCGGCCACCTACTCCTCCAGGCAGGATCCAATGACGGGTTCGAGGCCAGCGAGTAGGCGTCGCGGCTGGTGGCGACCTCCTCCCGACAGCCGACGTCCTCCTCGGGCCGGATCTGCGGCATGGTCAAGGTCGGGCGAGGCGCCTCCTTCTCGGCGTGGCCGGCCCGGCCTCGCAGCATGCGACCTTCTCCTCCACGGTGCAGCTTCAATTCCTCACTTCCAGCTACTGCCGCTGCTCCCCCTTCGTCCTTGCGGTGCGAACATTTTATATATGCGGAGGTGAGGATGCGAGGCGGTGGGGAGGCGAGGTGGCGGCGGAGGTGAGTGGAAGACATGAGTCTGGGATCTGCAGGGTGGCGGTGGTGGGAGGGACGGACGGGACAACACCGTGTTGTAGGATCGGGAGGATTAATTGATGGCGACGCTGAGAGACGTGACGATGAGGATTGAGAGAAATATTGGAGGACTTTTAATGGGTACCAACTATATAATTTATATAGATAACTATACACTAAATGGCCAACCACCTTTAACCGTCAAAGCAACTCCAACAGTCTAACTATTTTGACTTGGCTAGCTAAAATTACAAAACACAGAAAAACTGGATCCAACAGACTAGCCATCCAGTCGCCTCGGTATCCCTCTCGTCATCCCAAGCTCCCCGCTCGGTAGCTTTGACGAGAAAATCCGGCTCGGTATCAGCATCGACGGGCCCACCTGAGAGCGAGGGGCGGAGGTGTTGGATGGGCACTGAGCGCAGCCGGGCTTGAGTAGCACTAGGTCCTCACTCTTCTCGGCCGCCACGACCGTGGGCCGCTCGACGCCGCCGTCTCCCGCCACCGCAATGCGTTGTGTCGACGCCTCCCACCGCAGCAGGTCCCCGATGCGTTTCGGCGAGGGCGAGCTTCGCCAGTGTGGGTCGCTGCCCTGAGTACCTAGCAAGGCTGACCGGCTCCTCCGCAACCAGCTTGTCCAGCGCTCCGGCACACGGTCCTGCTCTGGTGCCCTTCTTGGCGCGGTCGGCCTGCTCCATCGCGAACGTGAGCCGCTCGATGCCGCTACCCCACGCCGCCACAACGCGTTCCGCCGACACCTCCCGCCGCAATAGGTCTCCGGTGTGCTTCGACGATTCAACGACTTCGCCGCTGGCGCGGGCTGCTGCCCAAGGACCCAGCGAAGCTCGCCGGCTCTTCCGTGGCCTGCTCGTCCAGCGCTCCGGTGCCCTTCTTGGTGCGGCCGTCCTGCCCGCCGTGACTGTGGGCCGCTCGACGCCGCCGCTCCCCGCCGCCGCGACGCCACCGACGCCTCCCGCCGCATTCCCGCATCAGGTCAGGCGCACCATGGACAGGGAGGACAAGGAGAAGGAGGAGGGCCCACGCGTCAGTGAGTGGTAGAGACAGGAGAGTTGGATATGAAAAGGGAGATTTAATGCAATTGGAAGAAGAGATATAGAGGGAATTTTTGCTAAATGACTAGGTAAATGTGAATTTAGCTTCGTAATTTAAAGAGCCTCTCTAGAAATCACTAGCTAAAATCCGATTTAGCTAGTATGTAAAATGAAATAGCTAGAAAGGTTATTGAAATCCAATGACTTCTCTAAAATCAACGCCTATATGCTCCACCGCTAATGGGTCCTTTGTCATACTCATGTCGTATCTTCCTCCCATCCTTGCTCCTTCTCGCTCCCCGTCCATGGCGCCAAGGCAACTGTCGCTGCTGCTGTGGCCACCGCGCCGCCGTGGGTGCCGCGCCACTACCCCGCTGCATGTTTAGCTCACGGCCGCCGCTAGCGGTTGCCGCGCCGCCGCTTCCTCCGCCGCACCGCCACCGTCTGGCGTCGCTCCGCCTGACGCTGCTGGCTCCGCTTGCTCCTCACGGTGTCGCGCTGCTCGCTCACGGTTGTCGCGCCGCCGGTCCGCTTGGTGCCGCGGTGCCACCGCCGGCATCGCCGGCTCCGCTGCTGCCAGCAGACGAGCTCTGCCTCCCTCAACTCGCCCTAAGCTCCGCCCGGCTGTCGATTCATCGCTCGATTCCTCCTCATGCCGCCGCCCTCCTCCGTCGTGCTGCCCGCCTGGTCGTCCGCCTCCTGGCCGCCCGCTCATGAGGGAGGTGAGACCCGCGGGAGGTGGGGGCATGAGGGACAATAAGAGGCACTAGCCATCTTTGGCTAGCGAAGGCCCAAGTTTAGCTAACGAGGATAGCTAATGGGGTGTTTGGCTAGTCTGTTGGTATCTTGTTTTTGTTGATTTTTTTATTTTTAGCTAGTCAAACCAAGATAGCTAGTCTCTTGAAATTGCTCTCACAGGAATTATCCTTTGCTAACCAGCTAGCCGTTGCTTCACATGGTCAATATATCCGTCAGCTTCACTTCCAAAATTCTACACGCCAACACAAATAGATACGAGACAAACCATGCATGGGCCCATCTTCATCCTCCATGCCCGGGCAGCACAATTCTTTTCCTGGGACAGACGCGACCCCCTCAAATCTCCATCAAACAGCTGCCAAATTTTATTTAAAAGTAAATTAGTTGGTTGGTCAAGCAACTAATTAAATCCCACGCCAAAGTTTTTGAGTTCTCCGAAATTCATCCATTTTGGTGTGGCATTTATTTGGCAGCATCCAAATTTTTTCACATTTTGAATCCCACCAGAACCTTGGGTTCACCGAAACATCACAAAAAGGGAGATAAATAAAAGGGACTCGACAGGTTGCTCGTCCGGTGCAGTGCACACGCACTCACGCCGTTGACCCTTGGAGAAGAAGTTGATGACGATCTCCTCCTCCTCACCTCACCTGCCTGGCTGCCTCTGCCTACCAAATAGATTATTGAAGCCGCGTGAGTCCGATCCGTTGCAAGTGAATTCTGTCGTCTCCCTCAGTTGATTCTACAGGTAGATATAGGTAGCCTTCTTTCTTGAACCCTTGTCCAAGAAACGAAACAAGATCGACCAAGTAGCTAGATGCTTCAGCTCAAGCTAGCATATATAAAGACCATGGCTCTGCAGGCAGCTGCCATCATATCGAAGTCTCACGAGTATACTCGGTACAGTACTAACGATCGCGGTAGCTGGCATCAGAGATCGAATTGGGTAAGTTCGTGCACTTGATCTTTGCACAGCCGCGATCGTGTTCTCGTGTCCCTGGGATCGAATTGATAGCAGCTCGCCCTGCTCCGGCGTCTGACGACGACGACGACTGTCCTGAGCAGAGCTACACACAGGCAGGAGGACAGGACGCCATGGGTTGCTTGCTGCGGCGGCTGTTCCCGTTCCTGGCCGGCGCGGCCGTCGGCGTGTACGCGGCGCAGAACTACAAGGTGCCCAACGTCCGGGGCTCGTCGACCGCGGCGTCGACGCCGCCAGGCGCTACGAGGAGGCCTACCGCAAGAAGCCTGCTGCCTCGTCCTCTGCTGCGGGTGACGCCGCCGCCGCCGGTAGGAAGAAGAGGGTGGTGCAGGTGGACATTGACGACGACGAACAGTAGGCAGTAGCTATCCATACAGTTTGCCAGTTACCACTGATGTGGTAGTGTTGTATTTCTTCCGCCTATATGTAGTGTGTCTGTGTGTGGAATAATTGGGTGAATGAAGATTTCGTTTCTTTCTTTCTGCGCGCCATTTTGTTCTGGATGTGAGTTAACAGATTACAGATATGCCATCCATCTCCAAGAGCATCTCCAAGACACTCTTTATATATTTTCTAACTTACAGAATTTTAGACTTTGGTGGGAAAAAATCGAACAATAACATCTTCAGTTGGATATTCAATTATAGATATAATCTATTTCGGATTCTTGCTAGCCAAAGATGGAGTTTAAAAGACTCTCGGAGATGCTCTAAAACCATCACTTTATTTAGTAGACTGAAACCAGGCCGGGTTCCTCGCCACAATTCTCAATTATTTCCTATGACGCATCTATCTGTTATGCCACTCTTGCCATTTTTTTTTAGATAACGGAATTACATTCCGCCTCGCAACGCAGCCAAAGCTTCTGCATGACCACACACGCCAAACTTATTACAAAATCTAAGAAGAAGAAAAACTCTAGTACAAGAAGATATGTGTACTAAAGATCAACTAGCAACTATGACGTCGAAGAATTGAGATCCATGGACACCCCACCTCAGCGCTCGGCAAAGTGATAAGTGATAAGTCGCCCGGACATCCCCATCGCATTGCAAACCGCTCACACTCGATCCAAACAGAATGTAGATCAGATCCCGATGGATATCTTGCCGCCATGCGTTATCGGGTCGCCAAGATGCATCGCGACGCCGAATGGTCGCTATTGGAGATGCACCTGTCCCGTCGAAGAGAGATCGCTGCTCACTATTAGAATGTGGGAGCAACGGCCGCCATCGTGTCGGCGAAGACGCCAAGTCGCCATCGATCGCGACCTCATCTTCTCCGCCGTCCTCCTCCTTAGGCAGCCCTGTCTGCAGCTTTTAGCACAAGCAGCCAGGTGCTGCCGCCATCGGGTATACCGCGGTGTGAGGTCGAATCATGAGACACTTCTTGCAAGGTCTCTAGCGAGGTGCCTCATCAACACCTCCAACGAGGGACAACACCAGTTGGCGCCGTTATTGCTGCCATGGCAGAAAGTAAAATTGGGTAGATGTTTTCACAAAAAAGAAATGTTAATGGTTACGTTGATACATAGCTTTGCTCACTGAATAAATCAAGAATCAATTATTTTGATCGATCTCGAGAAAACTAGCCCATGTAGCACTTTTTGTCGTCATGTCTCTCATCACCTTTATCGATTACAAATCACCGAGTGCAAAAGATGAATTTCACGTGTATACTCCCTCCATCCATTTTTTGTAAGGTATAATATAACTTATCACGACCTTTCAAATAACACTTTGATCATTATTATCATGTATCATATCAATGATGATTATAAATTTATAATCATAGTAAAATATATTTGATTACGAATCCAACTATATAAAATTTATATTTTTTAAAAAAATCAATAGTTAAATGATGAGTTAAAGAGCGCAAGGTTTAAATTTGATATGCGTGAACAACTTATAAAAATAGATGAAAGGAGTGCTACATAGGATGAAGAAGATGTGTAATATAAAGAAGGAGTGCTTACGGACAAGAATTCAGTTGCTGGATGGCACCGTTCGTTGACCCTTGAGAAGAAGTTGCTCATGGTAATGAGCGTCCTATGAACTAGTCGTGCGTCAAACTGATGCTAGGTGGATGAGGTTTCGTACGAGATTCTCATATCGATTCCTTGGTGATCTCCTGCCTTTGCTTAATTAGTTCTTTCTTGAACCCCTGTCCAAGAAATGGAACCGGGTACGAGTAGTGCTACCGGTCACCGTGATGGCAACCCCAACCCAAACCTTTCAGTCCAGCATAGTATATAGTATAAAGCATCCGGTTCTCTCCTGCCATCAGCAAGCAGGTAACACTCGCTCATCACACACAGCTGGCTGGTGTTCCGACGATACAGTCAATTATGTACTGTGTTTAGCAGAAATTTGATTTAGCAGAAGGTAGAATCAGTCGTCCGCTGCCAGTAATCAGCTCGGTTGGGATCTGTCGACCGTGTTCAAGTGAGGTGCAGAACTAGAACCAGCTACTGTGGTTGAGAAGCAGCGAGGAAGGAATTGAAGGCGAGATGTTTTGCCGGTGCGGCGGCTGTTCCCGTTCCTGCTGGGCACGGCGGTTGGCGCGTACGCCGCGCAGAACTACAGGGTGCCCAACCTCCGATGCCTCGCCGAGCGCGGCGTCGAGGACGCCAGGCGCTACGAGGAGGCCTACCGCAGCAAGACGCCCCGCCGCCGGCGGCGACGGCGGCGGTTCTGACGGTGATGATGCCGGCAGGCGAAGAAGAAGAAGAAGGTCGCCGTCGCGCGGGTCCACATGGACGACGACGACGACGAGTAGTAGAGCGGTAGCAATTGTGATCGATAGATCGATCGTCCAGAGGATGTGTGAGCGTCGTCACACACAACATCCTCTAGCGTCTGCACGTCCGGGGATCGACGATGCTTGTGTAAGTTTCTTTAATTTCTACATACAGTAACTGCTAGTATTTCTGTGTACGCACTATATACTTGTGGGTTTTAATCAAATGTATGTATAAGTTGGTCCGATAATGGTATGTAAGCATTCTGCGTTCCTGCCGTCCTGCGCCAAGTTGATTTTCTCAGACAGAGTCAGTCTGCTACTCTGCTTGAGGAGGGAGGCTGGGAGTGTTGCTTGCTCCTGGCGTGAAGATGGCAACGGGCACCACCTGGGCATGTGTCTGCGTGCCCGCCGCCGAGCCACCTCTCCGCGCCCGCCCGCCCGCCAGGGCGCGGCCACCCAGGCCCGCTATCCGTATGCCCGCGGCATGCCGCCCGCCGCGCCGTCCGGAGGTAGAGGAGGTACGGAGGGGGCGCGCACCGAGCGAGACGCGTGCGAGGCGGCGGAGGACGGCAGTGACGGCTTGAGCAGACGGACGCCGCCAACTTGGGAGATGGATCCGAGAGGGAGCGTGATAGCGTGGTAAGGAAGGAGTCGCAGAGCTTCATGGCTGCGGCGGCAACAGATGGTAGCCCGGCAGCCACCCAAAGACGGCGAGGGCGGTGCAGGCTTGGGTGGCCACGGCGGTGAGGTCGACGTCGGCACTACGGCCACAGCCAGCGAATCAGCTGAGCGAGATCGGGGCGATTGAGGCCAAATCATGGTGGATGTGTGGATGTGAAACCCTAAAATTGTGTATATACATACTATTTGTGTCCAAATCATGCTGTCTCCTGGCGCTAGGATAGCTATTTTCTGCCCGTCACGCATAAATATAGCCCTGTTTGTTTGAAAGCATTGGTTTGGAAAAGGCGTGATCGACGCCTTGAATCAACTTATCGGGTAATGCCCGCATGTATGCGGATTTTTTTGCCAATCGTTTTGGAAAGCGGAAGATTTGTGGGCAAAAAAAAACGAATTGGGCTATAGTTGATTTCAACCTCCTTAAGGCCCAGAGTCCCACAACAGCTCCACACTATAAACGCAGATGTATCAAAACTAAACCTCTAAAAACACACATGAGGAAGCGATCAGCGCAATGCGGAAAATGGACGGCTCAAGCGCCCACTGGAACCATAAGCTCCTGGCAAATTTGAGAAAGAAGAATGATAGAGGAAGCAGAGAACAAAGCTCTCCTAAATATATTCCTAGATGTGTCACTGTGTAGAAGGATTCTGTTGGACACGGTGGCACCCACGTGAGCACAAGCACGTGCACAGAATGATGCACGACTGCCGATAGCATGTGCTACAAAATGATTCGCTCAAGCCATCTTCACGTGACGTGGACATCAGCAGCATCTACTGGCTACCGCTGATGTGGGGAAAAAGAATGAAGGGGCTCACGGTCACGGCATGACTGGATCAGGAGCAGGATACATATGACAGTGGCACACAGGGCACCAGCGGCTTCGGTCGGCGTGCAACCAGCGATCGAGTTCCTGTGCAAGCGAACAAAAGCGCACCATCCAGCATATGACACCATATCCGCGATCCATCCGGCGGCGGACACCACGGCATCGCTACGCCGCTAGGCTCCATGATCCATTTGACTATGACATCACCTTATTATACTTTTCGGAGGGCATACGCATACATGTAGCTGTCGGAATATCGATTTCAGTCGTCGCACAATTCAATGTATATGCATGGCTACGATTGTAGTAGCCGTAAGAAGTAACAAGTGGAGTACGTAGTAGTACTCAAGATTGTGTTTATGACAAATCTTATACTATAAAGAACGAGTTCTTTTGATGGGTCTCCCCTCCCTTCCGTCTTTTCATAGTTGTGACTTGCATTTGATGAAAGGCAAATCGGCAATACGGGAAAAAATTGCTAAGCCAAATCTAAATCATGACTTGTTTTATTGGAAAGTCAAATCGTGTGATGTGGGAAATAATTGTTAAGCCAAATCATGACTTCTTTTTTTGGAAAGTCAAATCACGTCAAAGAATTGCTAAGCAAACCTAAATCATGGTTTGTTTTTTTTAAAGTCAAATCGCGCGAGACGGGAAATAATTACTAAGCCAAATCATGACTTCTTTTTTTGGAAAGTCAAATCGCGTCAAAGAATTGCTAAGCCATATCTAAATCATGACTTGTTTTTTTTAAAGTCAAATCACGCAATGAGGGAAATAATTGCTAAGCCAAATCATGGTTTGTTTTTTTTTTGAAAGTCAATTGGTTTGGAAAAGGAGTTTTTGGAAAGTCAAATCGTGCAATGCGGGAAATAATTTCTAAGCCAAATCATGTCTTGTTTTTTAGAGTCAAATTCGTCTTGGTTTGGAAAGGGATGTATGCCTCATGTATGCGGCGGCAGTATGGCGCCGATAGAAAAGGAGTTGCTAATCTTTTGATGGGTCCCCCTTTCGTTTTTTCATAGTTGTGACTTACATCTGATGGAAAGGCAAATCGGCAATGCGGGAAAGAATTGCTAAGCCAAATCTAAATCATGAGTTCATGACTTATTTTTTGGAAAGTCAAATCGCGCAATGCGGAAAATAATTGCTAAGCCAAATCATGGTTTGTTTTTGAAAGTCAAATTGCGCAATGCGGAAAATAATTGCTAAGCCAAATCATGGCTTCATTTTTGGAAAGTCAAATCGCGTCTTGGTTTGGAAAGGAGTTTTTGGAAAGTCAAATCAGCGCAATGCGGTAGGAAATAATTCCTAAGCCAAATCATGTCTTGTTTTTTTAAAGTCAAATCACGTCTTAGCTTGGAAAGGGAGTGCATGTATGCCTCACGCACTGGCGGCAACAACGGGTACGGGGCGCCGGTAGAAAAGGAGTTGGTGAAAAACACATTTTGGCTAAAAGTATTCTCTAACGTCGAAAAATGGGTCTCCCTCAATTTTGTTCTACAAATCGTTTTATATGGGTCTAACCGCCCCTTTCGTCAACCGTTTGAATAATTGGTAAGCCAAATCACGTTGTGTTGGAATAATTGATAACCAAATCACGTTGTGTTTTGGAAAGGGATACAAGCAGTGTGGCATGTTTTTTAAGGGATTTTGCAGAATAATCGGTAACCAAATCACGTTGTGTTTTTTTGGAAAGGCTTAGCGATCGAGGTCGGCGGCCTCGGTGGCCTTGATTACATTTACAACATTACAATTATCACATGTCAATATGGATTACTATGATCTACAAATCACGCGGCAATATGGGTCTGCACTAATCACGCACCACTATGTTCCATTGCTTTCCAACACGCCAGCGTCAATATGTTGCCGTCGCGATTCTCCGACACCGTGTTTCCCTAGTCGCAAGAGGTAGCGCAGATTTCTCCTCACCTCCACACTATCGTTGCAGCCTTGGTTTTTAGACATGTGCTAAAAATAGTTTTTATTGTGATTTTTTAGATACGTGCGTGTGCACCTATATTTTGCTAGTTCGTTTAAAGAAAAAAATTATGGCAGATCCTTTGAAGGTAATTCTAACTATATCCGTTAATAAAGACAAAAAGAAAGAAATAGCTTATGGCCTCTGTTCTGAGTCGTGGCTACGGGACAATCTTGTGAATTTACACGAGAATCCGCGGTGGGCCGATTCTCAACACCGCCGTAGAGCGCGCGTACCAAAGCCGGCGTTGTCGTCTGTTTTGGCACCTAATTAAAACCGCATGTTTATCTATTTTATAAAGCTGTTATATGGGTGTTATCATAATTGTAATCGTCAGGGCAACACCAATATATATAGTTTGCTATCTGACACTCTCCAAGCTAAAATTTGGCAACAACTTGGTTGGTAAAAAAAAAAAAAACCGTGGTCCAACAGAATTGCATCTAGCATTCTAGCTCTACATCTCATCCGACTTGTCAAGCTTCCACTCAACCTTGCGAAACTTGGCCAGCCAATTTGCATAGCCAAAATGTAAATCCCAGTATGCGTAGTAACTGCCAGAATGGAGAGTGCGATATGGAGAGATGTTGCATTGCAAAATATCGTCTTGTTTGTCTGGCTTATCAGCCACCAGCCAGCAGTACTTTTCTCTCAAAACAAATCAGTATCAGCCACCAGCTAAACGAACAGACTGTATATACAAGAGGACGTTGGAGCGGTGAGGTGAGGTGGTGTGGATTTTTTAGAGAGGAAATCAGCCGTTGTGATTTTTTAGAGTGGAATAAGGTCACCACGGTGGTAGTGTCATTGGCACACTTACCAAGTCCGCCACATCGCTCACATGATGACCTCACTCTCAATGCACAGGGTCATGGGCAGTTTCAGATAGAATGTAGCATTTAAATCTTGCATGTGTTGTGATCAAATGTAGGGTCATGGGCTCTCAGTGGAGGGTCGTGAGCATTGTTACACTGTGTCGACCTAGGGTCATCACCATGACTCGAGATCTTCTCTTCCTTCATTCATTTGGTGTCATCAAAAAAGGTTATGGCAGTCAATTAAATGTCGATGACCCTGCCACTGAGACTGGCCTAAGCAACATGTATAGAGAGAGGAATCTTTTTGCCAACTTAATTGGGCAGAGAATCAAATACTAGAGAGCTAAAGATGGGTACTTTCTCGGACATGCTTAGGATTCTCGAAACCCACAAAATTGCGGTTATAGTACCATTTCAGCATAAATATATGACTGCTGATGACTGAACCCACCAGGTTCAGGACTCGATCGGTGGGTCGTCCATGCATGTGCTACCTTAACACTTTTCAGATGATGCGCGCGCACCCTTTGCTTTCTCCGATCCGTGCGTGCATGGAACGCATTTCATCCAACATAGTACGCATGTAATTTGCTCTGGATCGATCGTGTGCCTTTACGCCGGGCCACTACTTTGCTCTTCCGCGCGACCAAACTGACATCAGCGTCCCTCGTCGCGTCAGCTAGCTGCACGATGAGGCGGACGGAGTAGCCAACGCACAAGCAGAAAGGCTGCAGGTGAGACGGACGCTATATCGTGCTCGATCTCTATCTGCTCTGTTAACGATGGGGACAACCAATTGCGGGAAAAGCTGCAGAGACCATCGACGACGGAGCGAACAACTGAAGGTGACCTCCGTCTCCGATCCGTGTATCGGAGAGGCGCGCGCCCAGCCACGAGCTGCTGCGACGCCTCCCATCCCCTGCCTCTCCGCATCTCATCAGATTATGCTTGATCTCGATCGGTTTCTTTAACCATATCGGTCGAGATCATGCATCCTCAGCTCCAACAAGAATCAAAAGCGGCAAAGCTGGCTCGTCTGAGATCCACCTCGCTCCGATCCGGATCAGAAAACGGGCGCTCAATTAACCACTCCAAATATATACAAACCTGCCTCGCTCTCGCTGCTAGTGGCCATACGCAAAGTCCGCTCTCTCTCCTTTTTTGTAAAGGTTTCCCACCGTACCGTCGTCATGATCGACCATGACCGCCACCACCAAGAACGCACTAGCTACTACCGTAGAATATTGCACAGCGACGACACCACCAAGCACAATCGGACATGTATATAGGAGCTAGCAGCTAGCGCTAGCAGTAATAAATAAATAAGTGCAGAAGTCCTACGAAATCTACATGTCAATAGTACTATAAATGTATTTGTGTTACGGCACCACCAATGGTTATAGATACATGCTTCCTATAGTGATGTCCACATTGGATATAGCATCTCCTAATAGATCATCTGCTCAACAGTATTGCTATAACATTAATTTGTGTGGGTCCTGCTCCAACACTTATCCTCTTCTCCTCCTTCCATCGCGCCTCCTCTCTCTCTTCGACTCTCCTCGTGGCCATGGCGACAGGCCGGGCCGCGCGCCCCAAGCCGGGCGCTCGACTACCCACTGCGCCGTCCTCCTCCGGCCGACGGTGTGTCGGGCCACGCTCCGGTGGCGGCACCGCGGGATACTACGCCTGCGCCTCTCCCGCCACCTCGGCTCGGCGGATCGCGCCCGTGCCCTTACTCGGCAACCACAACGACACCGAGGGCCGCTGCTTCCTCGTCGCGGGCGCAACTGAGCTCCGCCAGTGTTCACTTCCTCGCCCGTGGCGGCGCGGCCGAGATCCGCTCGCGAGCAACAGCACGGCTGAGATCCGCCTGCCAGCGGCGGCGCCGAGGGCCACCTGCCGCCTCACCCGCGGCGGCGTGGCTGAGCTCCTCCCACCGTCGGCTCCTACGACCTTCTTCCCGCAGCGGCTCCTTCGACCTCCTGCGCCGTTCGCACCCCGCCCCTGGTCCATGCTCCGGCCTCCATCTTGCTCCCAGCCGACGGCGCCCGCGGCTGCCATGATCCGGCGGTTGCCATGGAGTAGACGGAGAGAGAAGAGGGGGAGACTGAAAGAGAGCAGAGAGAGTTACGGGCCGCGCGCTCGTGCAACTTCTCTCCTGCCTTCTCTCCTACGTGCAACTTCTTCTCTCTCCTACCTGGATGCTTGTAGAGAGTCTAAAGGCATCCATTGCGGGTGCCCTTAGCTAGTGTTTCTGGAACAATGTGCCACATCATCTATCAGTATTCCTTTGGTCCCTAAATAAATGTATTTGTGAGAGAAACACACTTCTGAAGCAACATTTATTTATCTAGAAACGGAGGCAGTAGTGATTATTTCTGATGCAGGCGGCGTTCCTCTGTGAGGCTGTGACCTCACTTCAATTCAGCGTTGAGCGAGCGGGCGAGCCTCAAAGGCTTTCACCACCGATGTAGCGCGATTGGTGATTTCACCGTGGATCGACGATGAGCACATTCGTCGATCCTTGATTCAACGTGGGCACGCATCATCCATCATATCATAAGACCAGTCTCGGTGCAAGTTTCATGAACACGTTACCTGGGCGAAAACTAGGTAAGCGTATGTGGAGTTTCATGAGGATGAAACTCTTCTCACATCTCATGAAACTCTCACATTCTCTTTTCGCCACATCAACATATTTAATGTTATGGAACTCTCTATGAAACTTTACTGAGACTGGCCTAATATCCATGTCGTGTCACCAATCACTAGTATTTCCTCCGACCCTAAATAAGTGTCAATCGGAAAGCATGTTTGTCAAGAAACACACACTTTCCCCACGACAGAACGGAGGGAGTAGTGATTATTCATGATGCAAGCGTGGTTGTGACCTCACTTCACTGTGAGCTGAGCGAGCGAGCTTCAAAGGCTTTCACCACCAGCGCAGTGCGATCCATTTCACTGTGAATTGACGAGCCACACGCACATTCATCGATCCTTGATTCAACGGACCGATCCAACCATGAATCGACAGCCAACCATGCAAAGGCAGCAGCAAGAACGACAAGAATATATATAAGATCGACAAGGACACCATGCATGGATCGATCGCATTGGAGCTGGCTGCGTGCACAGCCACTAGTCCCGGATGAAGTAAAGTTAATTAGTAAACCCGCTCTATAGAGTCGTCGCTACTTTTTTTCCTTGGCTGGGCGTCGTTCCATCTGTTACCTGCTAGCTGTTACAGTATCCTCCGTTTCAAAATACTTATCGCCATTAACTTTGTCTGCAACTTTGACCATTCGTGCCTTATTCAAAAATTGTGCAAATATAATTTATTTTGTTTGCTATATGTTTTAATGTTGTATGTATTTTAAGCTTGACTTATCGTTTTACATGTTTGCGATAATTTTTGAATAAGACGAATAAGTCAAAGTTGCAGAAAATGTCAAAGTATTTTGAACGGAGAGAGTATTATAGCTGCCCACTTGTTTAATATATGCTCATATATACATATATGACATATACAGATATATATCTAAGTATTCAGTCCCAATCGAAGGATCAAAACAAGGCTCTTGGCTGAGGTAGCTCGACGGATCAAAAAACGCGAGCTGAACAATCACCCCTGTCCCAAAAGCTGTTGTGTGCATGCATGCTGCATGCCTAACTTAGTAGTGGCCAGTGGCCACCGATGCATGCTAGCGGCTTCTCCGGTCGGTCGCCACTCGCCACGTCCTCCTCCACCGGCGCGTACGTGCAGCTAGCCCGGCCCGCCGGTCGCTGTCGATCGTCGTCGTCGACGACGACGACAGAAGGAACGAGCTGCAAGTTTATACTGCAGCTAGCCAGTGGCGAAGCTAGGAATGGCCGGTAGGAGGGCTCTTTCTTCTTCTTCCCCTCAGCCTCTCCTCTCTTCTTCCTTCTCAATTTTATTGGAGGGCTTGGTGAGCTCTTATGGTGTTCTTCGCGATAGGAGGGCTCTAGCCCCTGACCCGGATCTGGATCCGGCTGGCTAGCGCCAGATATGATGATCATGCAGTACAGTAACCAATCGATCCCACAATGTTTGTCCAGCACACGTCGGCGTGGTCGACGACAGACCGAGAAACTTAACGAAGGCCAAAAGTTCGATCACCGCCGCTAGCTGGCCCGCCGGCCGACGGCCGCGCGTGCCGACGGGCCGGCTCTCCAGACCCGTACTGAGTTTTGTGGCCCTGGTGCAAAACACAAGTGGAGGCCTATATTTATAATATGCAATTAACCAAATGTATTTAGATATCATAACTACCATGGACATTCATATTTTAAACAGTAAAGGGCAAATCCTCCTTACAAATATTCTTAGCTTCTACTAAAAGCATCATTCGTCTAGCATTCTTGAAATGAAATCTTCAATTATATCTTGAGTCCGAGCAGCCCGTTCAAGGCTTTGTTTCTTCTTGCGCTTTTCATTACCAGATACATGTATTATATTTCTACTAGAAGACATGATAAATAATATGACTTCTGTTTCATGAATTAGAAAATAGAAAAATAAAACTAATTAACAACCTATCGATGATAAATCATAAATGGAGATTGGAGCATTAACTAACAGCAACTTTAATTTTATAAGAAAATCTTTTGTTATTGATTGCAATTTGCAAAGAAAAATAATGCAACGTGTCATCACATTCACATACCGCAATCTCGCTTGTTGGCTTGTTGGCTTTTGTTTCTTCTTGGTGTGGGCTGTGGCTACCAACGTAAATGCACGCAGCCCGTAACGCCAAAGCTTCGGCGAGATCGTGGCGCGCTCGGTGGCGGCGGCCAGCGTGTGGCGGCGACTTCTGCTGACCGGTGTCGTTTCAGCCTCGCCGACTACGCGGGATTGGCGGCACCGTGGAAACCTGGAAAGGAAGGACGACCGCGCACGCCGGAATACCTACCAATCGATATGGACCAGCGATACGTCCGGATGGACTCCTGGACCAGCGTATGGGCCAAATACATGGAGAATTGGTGGCCTAGTAATTTTGGTGGCCTGGTTCCGTCGGCCCACTTGCGCTGGGCCTTATACGGGCCTGCGGCTCTCCTCTCTTGCTTCTTCTTCTCCGGTCAAGTCGCCACGTAACGTTACCTAGCTTTTCTCCAATCACCACCGATCGATCCACGACGACACGAGAAAGCGCTAGCATCTAGTAGCAAAGCACCCGCAACCGCGCGCCCCACATCGTTCCACATCATACCGATGACCTACAGCAGGATGCACACGAGACACGACGAGGTGCCATCACCTACAGCAACACATTATATTACGCGTGGCAGTTATAATAGCTAGCCCATTATCCGAATCATCCACTGTCTGCAACAGGATACGAAGATGCATGATCGGTCTCTCCGTGCCGCCTCTTGTCTCTTTGCTCAACTCAGCTCGCTGCGTACAGTGTCACGCACTTCTCGAAACGGCGGCCGGCATTTTCCTCCTGTCCTACGTGCTTTTCTGAAAATGTGATTAGCTGCGATCACACCTCACTCTCGAGCTTAGCAAGTCTTTGGCCGGTGAGTACAGTGATGTCACACGTAACAACCCGACTTGGAAAGTCTCTGATCTTGCTCATACGTGTGCGCATTAGGCCCGGGATTCCAGTGTCATTACGTGCCTGATCGTCATATTCATCCAGATGAGGCGTGGACTGTGCCTGAACGCAGCCCCTGCACCACACGCATCCAGCCGTCTCCGTCTACCGGGGAATCGAGGATGCCTGTCCAGGTATCACCGGCAATTTCCCCATTGTAAACTGCGATCTGCTGCAGCTGT
>CP053457.1:149408173-149488237 GCA_022644695.1 Cenchrus purpureus
TTGTTTTTCTTCATTCTTGTTCTTGTTCTTCCGAGATATGTTGATATGTTCTTGTGATTGTTGTAAATATGTGACTGTGATTCTTTCTATGAATATATGATTCTTGTTAGAAATAGATGATTGAGAATATAGGTGTTGTGAATATGTGAATATGTGGTGATAAGTAGTGGGGAAAAGAAAAGAAAATGAGAAAAAGGTCGGATGGAGTAAGATGGGGTGACGGAGATGCGTTGTGTGGGTACCCTCTTAGTACCGATTATTTGACGTGGTAGTAAAGGGTCTCCCTTTAGTATCGAAGTCTCAAATCGGATCAGATAACCGGTACTTAAAGGGTATAGACCTGGGTACTGAAGGTCCTTTCTTTAGTGGTGTACCTCTGTGAATGCCTTCGAACCTCTGGGACAAACAACTAGCATTTGTATTTTTGTAGTTTTCAATATGCACAAATGTTAACATTGGGAGGTAGAAAATTATGAAAATTGCAGCACCCGTACTGGGTCGTAAATTATATATAAAGGTGGACATATGGCACCACGGGAAACCTAACAATTAATTTAACCATATTTAGAGGGCGTTTCATTCAAGGAATGGTAAACGTAATCCAATCACACTGCAATCAGCATCAGAGTAGTAGGCTATTACAGTTTTGGTTGGTCAATGTAATTAACGCTATATGCTCAAAAGAAATGTAATTAACGGTATTGGAAAGAAGAGACTTCAGGGCACGAATTCGTTGCGGCTGTAGTGTCCTGCTTGTTCACTTCGTCTTCTCCATCTATTCAGTCTTCACTGCCTTGCCCACGAATTGAAGAGCTCAACTCAGCCGAACCATTCTCCAGAAAAACTGGTTCAAGTCCATGCTTAGCGTTGTTCGTCCCTGAGTTCTTCGAGATTGAGAAATCGAACTCACCGTGCCTCCAAATCAAGACAATGACCATCAAAATCGAGCTCTCATAGTTTGAATCGAACCCATGTCTAGCCCAATTTGGTTCCGGCGCCCCAAAATTGAGTACCCAACTTTTCTGTTCCGCCTTCTCCTGATATTGTGCTACTCCGCCATTGCTGCACAACGGAGCTTTCAGTACAAGAGCAGGCACCTCGAATCAGCATCAAATTGCATGGTTACCCCTAGCCAAATCAGCCTCTGCTTCTTGAGTGGAATTCCTACCTTTCCAGGGATTCTGTCATCGCCCGAACACTGGTCGTAATCATGTTTTCAAGCGAACGGTGAGACAACAGATGTGATTACAGCGACGGACGAGCGGTATCAGCTCTGAATTACGCTAAGCACTAGCGCTGTGAATGATCACCCGGGCCAGCGACGTACCCAAACCTGGTTCCATGCATCATTTTCCTATCGCCCACGGGTATTGTGCTACTCCGCCATTGCTGCACTGAACTCTCTCGTTGCGGTTGCAGCCAATACCATGAATGTCGAATATGGGCTCATGGGTAACTCTTGCGTTAGCGTATTTCCTGGCGCCTTCCACTCCAAAACAAGTTTTTTTCTGTATTGCTTTTTCTTTGCTAACAGTGACGTGGAATCTGAAAGCGCTGTCTGTAAGTGGAGGAAATGTAATTCTTTGTGCTAGCCTTTTAAAGAGAGAATTCTATGTCAGTGCGTGCATTTCCTCCGTAGCCGTATATATATGACATCATACACACCTCTCCAGGCACCATCACAATTCACAAAGAACTATTGAGAAATAAGTGCCTTCTGTTCATTGGTCAGTACGATTTGTCATACCACGGTAACTAAGAATTATATCTCGTTTTAAAGGCACCATATGATATTAGCTGACTAGTATGGCAGTATGATCTGTCATACCACAGTAACAATGAATTATATATCACCATGACTAACCTTTCTGAAAAATATCTCGTTCTCATCTATGAATGTGATCAGGCCATTATTCAAGAACTGATCGATCACTCCAGTCTATTTCTCAACCTGTTATTCACATAGTAATTTAACATTGGCAGTCGCAACCACTTGCAGCAATATTAATTTGAGAAGCAAATATATATGAACAAGATCTGTTGTGCAAGTGAAACCATTTTGATTTCTCTGGTTTGGGAGAGGGTTTCAGCATAAGCCACTGCAGAAGCCAGCTAAGAGTCCCATCCCTGTTATTCCAGCAGGAAAAATATAATATAATATAGTAAAAATGTATATATATTGAAGTTAGATCAATTGACAATTTCAAAATGTGATGGTGGTGATATACTAAAAGGCGTGCTAATAACAGGATTAAGCAAGATGAGCAAAATAAACAAAATATGCCTTCCATTCATATAAGAAAAACTGATCTTTAGCTGTAGGTTGATTATTATCTGGTGCGTAGCATTCACATAAGAGGGAGAGATGTGTCTTTTCATCCCTCTATATCGCAACTTACTCTACCTGATCTCACTATTACATTGTTTGTTGACCTGAACAATGGCAAACAGAGCTCTACAAGCTCCTCCTGTCCATCTAGCTAAACATTAAACTAATGAACAGTGACGAGATGGAGGAGACTGTTACTAGCTGGTATGACTAGAATTTGATATTTGTTTCTTTCTACTCCATTGCATATGCTCCACTTGGGTTAGTGGTGAACATAACTAAAGGGAAAAGAATTAAGGTGAAAGTGTTACAATGATGGTGCTGCTGGTAGTAGATTCTATATATTATTATATGTTGTCGTGGACTCTTTCTTCGATCATGCATGTTTTGCAACTTGTGAATATCATCTACTACCTACTCCCTCTATATCGTTTTACATGTCGCCGCCGGTGCAAACGAGAGGAACTATAAATATTTGTCACCGGTACTATGCAGCGGAGGCATTTCTCTTTTTTACCCCCAGTTTTACACCAAACCCCCAGCCTCCTCCACCATGCAAGGAGAGCGATGCATAGCCTGCCGGCTGTGGCCAGAAGAGATGGATCATTAGACAAAGGACAAAAGGTAATAGATTGTCTCCTTAATTTTTCTAAACTGTCCAAGACGTCTACTATTTTGATATGGAGGGAGTATTATATATGTCAACTCACTCAGAGCATATCCACACTGCTATCTTCATAGCTATTTACAAGTCCACACCGCACCACTTTATGATCGTTCTATGTATGATCCGTCCTTTTTAGCCTTACCTCTCTACGGTTGGATAGTTTGGATTGTTGGGAGTAGCAAAATACATCATTGAAATGATTATGAACTATGCACATCTGCCCTTAATTTGGAATGAGTGGCTTCTGGAATGGTATATGCTGGGTAGACCAACTAGTCAAGAAAGGATGGAGTTGGTGGTACACCCTGATAGATCATACGGATCTACTAGATGCACATCTAGCCGGGTAGACACTGTTACTGTGTCTGTGTTCATGAAACAAGAGTAACGAGAGAGAACAGAGAGAGAGAGAGAGAAATGGAAGAGAGATACCTTCTCGCCGGCTGAGCCAGAGGTGGTGGAGTTTGAGGCCATCGCGTGCGGATCGCATGCGCAGGCAGCGGCGGTCGTGCAATGACGGAGTGGCGGCGGCGGCGGAAGCTTCCTGCTGCCACGCTCACCCTCAGATCGGATAGGGTTTGTAGGTGGGGAGTGTGTGGCGGCGAACCTCGTGTGCGAGCGCGCCCCACCTCTTTATAGCCAGCAGGCAGGGCCCACCAAACCATTAGTTGGGTTGGACGCCCCGATCGTGCAGATCCGGATTCGATGGGCCGTTGGGCCCATGTGAGAGAGATCAATCTAACATTCTCCCTTGATCTCATCATATACTTTAACTTTATCATTTACACTTTATTCGCTCCATCACAGATTAGTACATAGAGCTGCCGATTGCCGATAGACTCAAACAGCCACAACATACTCTCCATTTTGGAATAAATTCGCTTCCTTTGGGCCACTTCATAATCCAGAGTTATAGGCTTTCCCTTAAACCCATGCCGGCTAAGTGTTCCTTGAACACATTGGGTGGTAAGCCTTTCGTGAGCGGATCCGCAACCATATCCTTTGTCCCTATATGCTCGAGACTTATGGTTTTATCCCGGATTCTATCCTTCACAACATAAAACTTTACCTCAATAGGTTTGGAAGCATTACTCGACTTGTTGTTGTGAGCATAGTATCTTCGGCTGATTGTCGCAAAGACATCTTTAGTGGTTTATTAATACAATCTACCACTCTCAAGTCGGGTACAAATTTCTTTAACCATATCACCTGTCCAATAGTATCATGACATGCTATAAACTCTGCATGCATCGTGGATGATGCAACTAACTTTTGTTTGGAGCTTCTCCACGAAATAGCTCCCCCTGCGAGAGTGAATATATAACCAGACGTGGATTTTCTATCATCTCTATCTCCCACATAGTCTGCATCTGAATACCCTTTTATCTCTAGGCAATCGATCTTACGTATGGCATAAATGCTTTGTACTTGCCTTACCATAACAATTCTTTCTTTACCATCTTCCAGTGCTCTATGCCTGGATTATCTTGATATCTACCGAGTACTCCGGTGATAAACGCTAAGTCAGGGCGAGTGCACACTTGTGCATACTGTAAGCTTCCAACAGCTGAAGCATATGGTACCGCTTTCATTTGATCGAGCTCATATTGATTCTTGGGACATTGGAATTCTCCAAAACTATCGCCCTTTACTATAGGAGCAGGTGTTGCTTTACTCGTGTGCATATTGTACTTCTTTAGAATCTTTTCCAAATATGCCTTTTGCGATAATCCTAAAACCCCATTCTTTCTATCTCGGTGAATTTCTATGCCTAAAACATATGAGGCTTCACCAAGATCTTTCATATCAAAATTTGAGGACAAAAACTTCTTTGTTTCTCGTAGTAGACTGACATCATTGCTAGCAAGCAAAATATCATCCACATACAAGATTAGGAAAACATATTTCCCATTTTTAAACTTTGCATAAACACGGTTGTCCTCTATATTCGGTTCAAACCCAAATCTTTTAATTGTATCATCAAACTTTAGATTCCAGGGATGCTTGCTTTAATCCATAAATGGATTTCTTTAGGCGGCATCCCATATGTTCTTTTCGTTTACAACAAAACCTTTCGGTTGTTTCATGTAAACATTTTCTTCAAATCACCATTTAGAAATGTCATCTTTACATCCATCGATGTAACTCTAAGTCAAAATGTGCCACTAAAGCCATTATTATTGAAGGAATCTTTACATGAGACTAGAAAATGTCTCATTGTAATCTACTCCTTCTATGTGTATAGCCTTTTGCCACAAGTCGTGCCTTATACTTTTCTATATTCCCTCTAGAGTCACGTTTAATCTTGTAGACCCATTTACAGCCTACTGTTTTGGCTTCTTTAGGAATTTCTACCAAGTCCCATACATCGTTGGAACTCATCGATTTCATCTCATCTTCCATGGCCTCCAACCATTTCGATGAGTGAGCACTTCTCATGGCCTCTTCATATGAGCGGGATCACCCTCCATATGAGCTATTTACGTATTATAAACTTTATAATCATCGTGAATAGCTGATCTTTAACTCTTTGAGACCTCCGAGGGCCTCTTGGCACATTATGTGCCTCAACATCTGTTGGCACATCATCGGGGTGGCTGCGTCTCATCCTCATGTGCAGCAGTGGATTCATTGGATCTGAAGGACAAGTTCTAGGATCTTCACTCATTATTGCTACGGTGGAGTTGCACAGTGTGCTTGCACCACAACCTCGGGGCTTCGGTGCAGGTACAACGGTAGTGAGAAATATGGCTCACGAATCATCGGATTGGTGCACACACCCGCTTCTCCTCAAGATCAATTTTTGAACTACCGTGCTCCCCTTGATCATTTCATCTTCTAGGAAGACATCATGTCTCATTTCTACAAACTTTGTATATCTATGCGGGACGGTGAAACGAAAAACCCTTTTGACTTTCGAGGATACCCAATGAAGAAACAACTACTTTTGGAATCTAACTTTGCAATGTTTGGGTTAAACACTTTGGCCTCACCGGGCTCCCACACACGCAAGTGGTGTAGAGAGGTACTCTTCCGTCCATAGCTCAGACGGTGTTTTTGGGCACCGACTTGCTTGGTACTCTATTGAGAATGTGAATAGCGGTTTTAACGCCTCCATCCACAAACCCAATGGCAAGGTGGAGTAACTCATCATTGCGCACCATATCCATCATTATGGTTACGCCTTCAGCTACTCCATTTCTGAGGCTCGCATCGGCATTGAATCTTGGGCTACTATGTCATTTTCTGTAAACTTTGCAAAAGGTCGAGAACTTGGCCAAATGGGAGTGCCAACCATAGTACTCCCCCACGGTCAGATCTCACTATTTTAATTCTTTTATCGAGTTGATTTTCAACTTGACTTTGAATATCTTAAATTTATCTAGTGCTTCCGATCTTTCTTTAATTGGATAAATATAGCCATAACGAGAGTAATCATCTGTGAATGTTATGAGCAGTCATAGCCATCCACGCTTTTCATATGAAACGATCCACAAATATCGGTGTGAATTATCTCTAAAGTTCACGTGCTTGCTTTTACATCTTTTTAATTTGCTTTACATAATTTTCCTTTAACGCAATCTACACATTGCTCTAAGTCGAGAGAACTCTAATGGAGGAAGAATTTCATTTTAACGAGGCTCTATTCTCCCCTCGAAATATGGCCTAAGCGATAATGCCATAATTTCGACGACGTATCATGAGTTCTCTTTCTTTTCTTTTGTACATTCTTCACCTTGAAATATGGCCTAAATGATAGTGCCATAATTTCACGATGAGTTATCTTTCTTTTCTTTTGCATTACGTAATGTGGATACATGTTCATTCATATCACAAAATAATGTGGATACATGTTCACTTTTTCACGTAAGGATAATAAATAAAGCTCATCACGAAGGTAAGCAATACCATCACAAGCATTATTACACCAAATGGCACATTGGCCTGTCCAAAATGACATTCAAAACCATCTTTGTCCAAGCGTGAAAATCAAGTTTACATTCAACGAAGGAACATAAAACATCTCTAAGCAAAAGTATAAAACCATCAACTAGCTCGAGAGATCGCCAGACTTCAACACTTAGACTCTATTTGCGACTTCAACTCATCTTTCACTTCTTTTCATTATCCGGGTCAAATGGAATCTCTATAAAAAATTTGCAACACGAATAGTTGCACCATAGTCAATCTATACTAAGTAGATTTAGAAAAAAACTGTATACAAGGATTCATTTACAAATGAAACAATGGTCTCACCACTCTTTATTATCTTCTAGAGCTAATAAAGCTGACTCTTTATCTTTTCAAGGTACTCTCCAAGAATCACACTCTTCAATTGAGTCCAAAATAACGAGGCTCAATCGTGTTCTTTATCATAACCATACACTTCATGTTGGCGCGATCCACCTTTTACTATTGAGGTCATATGACTTTTCCAAAAGAGCATAATCCCTCTTCTTTTCTCCCATGTAACATCGTCATCAATTGTAGCTCTTTACGGTTCCTTTGGCTTAACGCGGCTCATGGTGTGGTGACTACCCGGTCAACCTCACCAGTGAAAGTCAGCGACCCTCGCCATTCACATGTAGTTGTCACCTCGGGGTAGGAATATCCTTGATGCATCCCATCAAGTAGTACCCTCTGAAACCACAATAAGTGAGATCCATAACAACAATTGCATGCATTAATCCAACGTTGGTCAAAATTAAAACATACAATTGTTTATGCAATTAAATCTATATCACCGTTGGGCAGAAAATAGAAATAAATGCACAAAAGCAACCATTTAATCATGATAGTGTTATTAACAACGTTGGTCAGAAAATAACAACACCATAATTACCAGAATAATCACTTTAACATGCTCTTTTAAATTTAATTTTCCCGTTGGTTCCAATTAAATTTAAAAAACAAGCATCACTTTAAACAATTCGCAGCGGAAACATGAATAAAATTCATGAAAAAACTTTATTCGGAAGCAATATTCATTAAATTCACTTTTCTCTAAACAAATTATCCGTTGGTTCAAATTTGAATAGATATCAAAACCATACAAAATTCACCAAAATTGTTTGAAAATTCATCAAAACAAATTGATAATCACTGCAACACATATTCATTTTGAACCACACGAGAATACCGTGCCTACTATGCTCCCCACTGCCCGAGGGCCCAAGAAGAACCGCCAGCCGACGAGGCGGCCCGTTCCTCACCTGGGCCAAATCGCCCATCGGCCGTGGTCCGATCGCCTCACCGTTCGATCGGATGGACGGCTTTTCTTTCGCTAGATCAAAACCACGCGCCGCTCCGGAACCCTAGCTCATTTCTTCTTTCCTCCTGATTCTCTCGACGCTTAAGCGGTGGCGGGTAGTACACTGCAGTGACCGGCGTCGGCCGGCGGCGAGGACGAGCGACGCCTGACACACGGCAGCGTGACCTTCCTCTCCTCTGTCCTTTCTTTTCCCTCCCGGTTTCCCTAGAACTGCCAAGAGACACAGAGGTCAGTGGTGGAGGGCGGTGGTCGGCCATCACGGCCACCTCGCCGACGCGTTTCACACGAGGGTGAGCGCGCCCGTCAGTGGCTCAGCGATGGAGGGTCCGGCGAGCACGTGGCCCGTGTCATGGCGCGGGCACACCAAAGTGATGCTGTCGGCGGTGGTGGAGAGGTAGGATCCACTGTATGTCCTCCCGCGCCTTTGATCCGAGATCTAGGGTTGGGTTTCGATCTGCTTTTCTACGATTTGACTCGATCCGAATCTTCTTTCTCCTTTTCTTCTACCCACGACGGATCTACAACCTAGCAGCCCGGTACCATTGATAGATTATACGGATCTACTAGATGCACAACCAGCCGGTATACACTATTACCGTGCGTGTTCATGAAACAAGAGTACCGATAGAGAGAGAGAAATGGAAGAGAGATCGAGACCTTCTCCTACCGAGAGGTGGTGGAGCTTGAGGCCATCGCTGAACTGCGCTGAAGGTCTGCGCTAGCAACGCAGGCATGCGGATCTGCATGGCGTGCGATCGGTGCGATGACGAGTGGCGGCGGCGGCGGTGCTTCCCGCCACTCTGCGCACCACAGGGATCGGATAGGGTTTGTAGTTGGGGAGAGTGGTGGCGGCGAACCTCGTGTTGCGAGCTTGCGCCCACCTCTTTATACCACGCAGCGATGTGGGCCCGCCAACTGTTAGTTGGGCGCCCATCGAGCGGAGATCCAGGTCCCATTGGTGGAGAGATCAATCTAACACCCATCACATGAACATGAGATATGTGTCATGAGCGTGTGGAGATGAAACGCCTCGTGGGGTCGTGGTTGGAGATAAATGATATCCAGCTTCCCAGCTGTGGTAGTCATCAACAAACGTGTAGCAGGCGATTGCGAGTGTCGATTTTGCGAGAAGGACCATCTGGTAGGAAGTTCTCGGCATGATGGAAAAGGAAGACGAGCAGTAACTGCGCGTACCATGACAACACGCATGGAGACACATGATGGTGTTTGGTTGGTGAAATATAAATCTTGTTTGATTAATGCCCGTCGCGTCCACATAATAAGATACCGGGACAATAGAAATTTGATACCCCTCCTCCGTAATGAGATACCAATTCATTGATATCATCATCATTCTTTGAGATCTTGATCGACTCATCTGCGACTTCTCTCTCAAAACCTCTTCCCTTCATCTGCATTTGCACTCCACGTGCCTCTAGGGCTCCTTCCACAATAACTAACCTCCACCCCTTGATCACGATCTCATGCATCCTCGATTCTCTCAGACACTATCATTGAGTCCATTCTTGCGTGGCCACCAGAGCAGCATGTAGGATCAATGGCCCGTAGAGAAGGGGGTTGAATATGGGCCTTCTTTTGAATCTCTAAAACATGTAAAAACCTTAGCCTACTAGCTAGTGTTGCCCATCTAAAAAGGTTTTTCTCTACTACTAAACACACTAACAAGAGTTTCCTTAGCAAATATCACACTAAGAGATATGGAACACCCTAGTCAAGATAAGAGGCAAACAAGCAACTTAAGGAGAACTAGAGCGAGGAAACTTACGGAAAGTAAGTGTTGAAAATAAATGCAATTAAGTAGAGAGGCACAAGAGACAACGATTTTTTCCCATGGTATATATCGAGAAGTTGACGCTTCCTCTAATCTACATTAGAGCACTCACTAAGAGTATTGCTCCCCTCAAGTCACCAAGACTCAAGTGCTCACTAAGAGTACCGCTTCCATCTCCGAACGGTGGGTCTCGAACTGCACACCAAGCTTTCTTGAGGCTCCCACAATCTCCAAGAGCTCACCAAGAACCCCAAAGAAGACCGCCTAGGAGCCGTCAAACCCCAAGAGTAACAAGCCCACACACCTTCACTTGACCTCGAGCACTCTAAGCCATGTATGCACCTTGAAACCCTTGATCACTAAGAAAGAGCTCCTCAAACAAGAGGAAGAGAATCCCAAATGAGCAAGAACACTATCTCCTTCTCTCCTTGGTCTTGTAGATCTTCGTGAGTGGCAAAGGCAACTCAAGAGACGCAGGGGGGTCATATATATAGGCCTAGCAAGGGTGGCTAGCCGTTGAAAAGACCACGAAAGTAGTAATCGGATGAACCGACGGTCCCCGCGCAAGCGCTTCGGATCATCCGGCCACCACAAGCGCCGATATAGCCGTTGAACCAAGTGACCCCAATGCACCGACGCTATGTTCCGACGCACCGCTTGGCCTATCCGGTCAAGACCATCCCACTGGTGCGATCGTAGATTCAAACACAGCGTCCGGATGAACCGCCGAGTAGTTCTCAAGGCCGGTTCATCCGGTCAAGAAGAAAATCTTGGCGCTTCAGATGATTTGAATGCAAGCATCGGATGAACCGCTGCACGCTCGGATCATCATCGTGCTGAAGCCATTGAAGCTCAATCATCACATTAAACCCTAAGGCACCGGATGAACCGATGCTAGGACCGCTTGTTCATCCGACGGTCACTTTTGAATTTTCCACCAGAACTCATCCGACGCAACTAGAAAAAGGGGCGCTGGTTCATCCGACGCTAACTTTGATTTTAACTCATCCAATTCAAACGCCTTTGAGTTTTCCGTCGATTCTTTTGCTTCCAATGTGTTTCCATGAGTACTTTGAGCTGTTTAGCATCCAAGGAACTTGAGTGTGCATATTTTCATGGCTTTTGGTGCATGGTCAAGCTACTAGTGCATGAACCCTCTTAATAGTACGGTCAAACACTACAAACTAGCAATCCAAGTGTCCTTCATCTCCTTGTGACACTTGGAACTAACAAAGTCCTTAGCCTTGTAGTATTTGTCCATTAGTCGTCCATACTTTCAAATTGAGGGGTCTCTTTTCATTCAATACTTATGACAATAACCCAAGATATAATCCGCTACAAAACAAAGGTTAGTCACGAGTATATGGTTGTCATTTATCACTGAAACACACCCTTACCAAAGGTGCGAAAGGGCCTAGATGGTTACACAACAGTGAGAGGTACTAGCACCGTGAAGAACAATAGGCCTGCTGCGCTTGCGGATCGATGGGCAATGAATTTGGTCTGGGCAGCATCATACTTTGAAATTTGCAGCAAAGCTTATGGCTGATTGGTTTTATTTCCTCTTCTGCTCACACGCAGATACAAGGGAATAGATCTATCTGTTTCAGTCAGAGATTATGGAGAATGATCAAGTTTGTCTTACACATATGCTAGCAGAAATGAAATCTGTTCAGTATTTTCACTTTGGATCAGAAGTTTCTTGTGGATCCACTGCTATGCTAGTAGGGATTTGCTAGGTGTTCTTTAGAAAAATTATGTTTTCCAGGACGAGTGTGCTCTGTGCAGGATCTATTATTAATATGGTAATCAATACCATTACATCCTGTAGAACCAACCAAAGCAGGGAATCAGTGATCGCACTGCTGCCAATAGCAGTGTACTCAATTCATATACCTTTTGCGTTACCAGTTGGTGAACCAAACACTGTCTAAGATGTGAATGATCTTGGCATGTAGCTAGGCCATCCACTTGTAAAACAATTCCACTACTAGAAGGTTCCAGGATATGTTATAAAAGAATCAGATCATGCCCAATCAATAAAATAATTACTGCAATTTCATTGCTCAAAATACTATCCGCTCCAAAGTGTTCTTTAATGAAATAGGAGGAGTTTTGCCCTACTAGTTATATATGTTAATTAAAAGGTGAAACAAAAGGAGAAATTTACAAGGAATAGGGAGGACGAGGAGAAGTTAGCTGAAGCTATCTAGACATTGTTCTATAGAAGGAAAGTACACACTTTTGCCCGATGTAGCAACAGAGAAAAGAACTCTTGAAACCCACTTGCTTGAGTCCAAACATGGATCAATATGCGAAAATCAAATCATTTCTGCTCCCAAGATAGGCCTATACCATTGAAGATTCATTGTGAACACTGTAAAAGCCCTCTGTAAAACAAGACTCCCAAAAGGTTGGGAGTGATCTAAAACATGCATGTCTTCTCTGTTCCATCAGGACACTTCCAAACTCTTCATTTGCAGTTTGCAACTCAGTGTTTGTTTTGGTTATATGCGGTTGCAGAGACCGGAACTAATTCCATTTTCTAAAAAATGCCCAGAAAACTCAGCTCCTGTTTCTTTGAAAAGAAGTCTAGAAAACTCCAAATCCTTTGTGTGGAGAGTATTTGGCAGTCCCCATTGGCGTGGAATCGATGGTCTCAGTATGTCTAGATACATAGCTAAAGTTATAAATCTAGAACAGTCAAAACCACTTGTATTTTGGGATGGATTGAGTATGCATGAGGAATGTATTTTACATCTAGTGAACTAAATGAATTTAATGCACATGAGATCAATATAAAATTTAATTTTATTCATGGAGTAGGCATAAATATGTTGAAAGTGTTGTATTGGAAGCAATCAGATGTCTATTGTTATTCCCCTCTCCCTCTCTTACATTACATGATGCAAACATGTTTTACAGTGCACAATACATAACGGTTTTCTGCTAATGGATAAAATGGTAATTTGCTCGAAATATAAAATGGCAATTTGCTCGAAATATATTAACCAGTGAGATAAGGTTACATAAAAGATTTCATATATTTTATTTCATATATTACAACAATATTATTTTCCATAGTTCCAATCATACCTCTACTACCTATACTATCTATAAATACTACCCATACTACTGCTAAAACCGATCATATAGAATTAATTTCAACCTTGGATCCTTCAAAATTGGTCTTTTTATTACATATGAGTCATTTTCAAACGTAGTATATGGTAGTATTGTGCAACGTAAAAGACCAAGTCGAAAGCATGGAAACACAGGGTTTATTTTGCCTCAGATGAACCAGCATAGCATAGTGATTATTTTGGTGCATTATTCATGCTGTGGTACCGTTCAGGTCTATTGCACAAACGTAACTGCTGGTAGAATATCACCGCTCATGTCCGTGTTAGCAAACTACCAGGTAATGAGCAGGTTTGTAACGAGCAGGCGAACCATGCAACACCTGTAGCCCAAGATCAATGACTACAAACGAGTCGGTATAGGTTGTTATATCGACTCACCATCCGTCGGTATAGAGTTATACCGACGCACCCTATCGATCGCTATGGAGGCGTCGGTATAAAGTTATACCGACGCGAGGAGTTATACCGACAGATGTTCGATTGCAATATTTTATACCGACGGACACTTTTGTACCAACCGACCTTCAGTTGCACAGCCTTTATACCGACTGAATGTCTGTTAGCATGTTTTGCACACATTAACTGTAGAAACGACATCATTATCTTAAATCTTTAATCACAAATGCATCAACTATCAATCCATCAACAAACAATAGTTGACATGCTCACAATTATCATTCAAGACAACAACAATTGTACAATTTTTGATATTTCAATCAGACAACAGTTCAACAGGTGAACAACATTAGTGCAACCACAAAATCAAAACACTCCTCAATCAGGTCACATGTTTGGCTTACAAAATGATTTATCTCTAGGAATGGTTCAATGCCAAATAACATCCAAAGGAACCAATACAATGTTGATCTGCTTGCTGTCAACATGCCTTGCCTTCCAATGTCCATGGGCCATGCAACAGCAGCCAATCCTACTTGGCACCAAAATGCCTCCTGGTTCTTGTAGAATCCATAGTCACAAGCATTCATTCTATCTGGTTATAAAAAAAAATGGATGTAAATAACAAGCATTCATTCTATCTGGTTATAAAAACCTGGATGCAAAGAGTCACATCAGTATAATTCATGACAAGATACACCAAAATGAATTATCTATGCACCCAATTATGATGATTTCCTCTAGTGATGTGCTATGTTCTCTTTAAGTTTACCACCAAAACCATTGTTGGATCAGTACCCTAAAGCCAGACCGTAAAGATCAGTACCTAAAGCAAGAAAAAACCTACACTAAATCAACATGGGCAAGACTGGAACTTATGCAATAACAGATACAAGTGAGTCATCTATCACAATAAGTTCATAGCAATTCGCTAGCCATCAATGAATAATCATATGGTTCAGAGAAATGTTGTAATAATCCATATGGTTCAGAGAGTAATCCCAAGTGCGGCAAGCACATTTCATATTGCTAGAAAATCCTATCATTAACTTGAAATCTTTTATCAGCTGAACAAATCTACTACTAAATTTTTTTCAACAAATCTACAGGAGCAATGCTAGATATCCTAGGATGTTGCACATGCAAGGAATAAATTATTTCAGAGTAATTGTTATTCAAAGTGCTAGATATTGTACAGGAGCAATGCTAGATATCTGCATCAGTGAGATAGCATATCTGCTGGAACATCCTTTTCCAAAGTCAAGGTAAAGATTCCTGCAAATAAGAAAATATCATAACAGTGAAGCTTTAAAGTTCAAATGATGTGAAGCTTTAAAGTTCAAATCATTTGCTTATTGCAATTTAAATACATCCTGAAGGAGACCGATTTACAAGTAAATGTGTCGCAAACTGGTAGATCAAGAAAAGGCAGATGCTTATTAAGATTATTTGAAATCCTACATGCCTGCATGCTCACTTATCATAGTAGGAATCTAGCTTTGTTACACAATTTTTTTCAGAAATCAAATGAGCAAATGAATGCAATTTGAGAGAACAGAAGAAGCATATTGAGAGCCCAGGTAGTATCTCTTTATGTGAACTATTCTTAGTTGTGTTGTAACTATCAGATCTACTGGAACATCCTTTTATTCTAATTACGCCAAGGTTAAGATTCTGCAAATACTAAAATATCACAACAATGAAGCTTTAAGACAATCTAATTCTCATGTTAAAACATGGAGCAATTTGAAATACATCTAGGACGAGTTTAGAGACATGAAAGATTTACTTCAAGTCTGTAACTGAATGTTGGTTGTGCTAACTGGTAGAGGAAGAAATATACCTTGCTTTTCAGTTGGTGACTTTCGTGATGAGATCCTTCATCAGTTCGTCAAGGAGGCAGCTGGTTGAGTCAAAGCAGCAGATCAGCAAAGGAAGGCCAGAGGAATAGGCGGAGGACGGAGCCTCACACGGTCCATCAGATCCAGGCTGGGGAGCAGCGGACGTGAGGACCGGAGAATCTGAATGGATAAAATTTCGGGTCCAGCTCGAGCAGCAAATTTGCCTGTGTACACGAATTTGGGTCGCGAGCGCATATGGTAATTATACCGACGGATAGTTTCGTCCCAACACTAGAGATATAGCGACGGCTGCGATGGGAAGTGTAGATTTTATAACAACGAATGTGCAGATGGTACAATGAGATATGACGATAGATGGTTAGACATGGACTTATAACGACGGACGGTTTGATGGTAATTTCATACTTATAACGGCCACGTCCGACGGTAATCTGGGGTTGTGGTATAGTGAGTAGAATGGACTAGAGTCTATGTCATTATGACTTATTGCTTGCACCTTGACATTATCGGCACACTGAAATCAGACACCATCCCACTCCTTCGTAACAAGTGTCCACAGTCCTGATAATTGTGCAGTGATGATTTCGAGCTAGTTGGTACTCCGATCACATAACAATCATAGGTACCGTTGCATCCAAATTAAGAAGAACATATTTTGGCTAGATAGCACGTAAAGCCAAGAAGATCAAGCAAGCACAATAATGGTTGATTTGTGGATTGTTATGTATAGTTATTGAGAGAAATATGTTCTTATTTTGTGATAACTAGTTGTTGCTTCATGTTTCGGTGATTAGGAGGGTAGTTATAGTCAGATAATATAATCGGTGCTAGAAGGACAGGCACCGGCACATAAGTCTAGTCACGTGTCCACATATTGTACTGTGCTTGCGATTTGCGTGTGCATAACGTGTTGGGGCGGCGAGCCTGATCCTCTTGACCGCATAACTATGAATTTATGATCCTTGTTGAGATTGTGCAGATTTTATTAAATTTAATAGTGGATTATCCACCACATTTTTGTCACACCCGGTTTTCAAAAAGGAACCAAGTGTTACCTATATGTATGCTAGATCTAGTTCCATACATATAGTGACATCATTAGTGAATAATGTAAACAATATCACGAAAGAAAAGAGATTATCGAGATTTACAACAGAATCGGGAAGCAAAAGGCTCCAAACTTCACAGTCAATCGATCTGGGGTTATGACGCCTAGCACCATCTTCTGACTTCATACACCTTCTTCTTCTTCGAGCAGCGGTTTAGCAAGGATGAGTACACTTATGGTTGGTACTCAAAGAAGTGGGGGAGATGCAAGGCCATCAAGGATAGGCTAAGGTTTACGTTAGCATTTTAATGTTGGTCAAATTTTAATTAACAAGCACCTAGTTACTAGATGTAAGTTCATACCAACCCACTTAAACATTTAGAAAACATCTCATCTCAAAACCATAAGAAACCTCGATTTACTTCCATCTTTAAGTTTGATTATCGAGTTGTACACTTTACCCACGTAAAAGTTCTCAAGAACTTTGAACCCAACCATGCTGTGCTTTGCAAGGCACAATACCACACTTCCGAGGTGATTGGCTAGGGATGCTACTGAAGCCTTTACAAAGATATGCAAAGACCAACAACCCGCATGATAGTTACTGATCGAGGCGGACCATAACCCTCCCTAGTGGTCAAGCACCTTAGCAAAGGCTGCTACCCAAAAGGACCGGGCTATACCCCTGCAACCCGGATCTCCTCTGCTTCCTTTCGGATAAGGTCATCGAGTTCCACATCGCATACCTAATTAATTGGCTAAGTCGAGCCATATGGACTGTGGTTGCACTGTTTTTTGGGTGGTTCTCCATGTTCGATTAAATTAAGTAATCTTGTATTAACCAAAAGCCATCATTCTCGCATAAAAGCCTTTGTCATAAAAGACCATTTTGCAACCATCCCAAGGTTAAAGCAACTAAGCAATAGTCTACCCAAAACATTTATTTAAACCGGTTGTTCCAAGGATTATGGATAAAAGTCTAGGTATGTCCTTAAAAAGTTGTTCCCATCAAATTTATGCAAATATCATAAAAATGATAAACTTAATTATCATGCAATTATATAGGACAAAATAGAATATGCAGGGGAGAAGACCACTTGCCTTTCTCCAACAAAACTACTCTTATGCTCTTTTGATACTCTTACCTTGATCTTCAAGACTTCCGAACAACATGATCTTCTACTCAAGCAAACATAGGCACAAACATGCAAAGCAGACAAACAAGAACAACTAAGAACAATACACCAATCAAGAAAATAGGTTTAAAAAGAGGATAGGTTTGGTTCTAGGAACGCAAACGCAAGAAACGCTAAGAACGGAACTATCGTTGAAAAGGCACATCTATCGAGAGATTTGGATTATAACACACACAAGATTATATGCTTGATATATTTTAATTGAATAAAGAATGTGCATAGGTTATTTCCGTAGAAATACCCTATTTATAATTAAGCAAATTATATTTATATATAAAAGGACGATGTTGAACTTAAGACAATTTTATTTATAATTATTCAAGTATGATTTATGCAAATTAAACATTTAGTTTTAGAAGAAGCATGTAAAGCATCTAAGCGTGTAACTTTATATTTCGAGTTGGAACTAAACAAATTATAATTCAAAACACATTTATATTCATATTAGTCAAATTAACATTTAATTAAGAAAAGCCGAGATAGCCTATGTTGCTTTTTATTTAGAAAGCAAATTGATAAATATTAATCAATTTAACATTTATATTAGCTTTTTAATTGAAAGGATTATTAGAAATAAGTATTAATCCAATTTAATATTTAAATAAGAAAACTGTTATTAGGTCCTAATCAATTATTATTGAGAAAAGACATTCCAAAGGTATCAATCAAATTAATTCGAGATAAAATTCTTAAAACACATTTTAGGGTAAACATCATGACTAGCGTGTATTTTATTGTGAGACGAAACTAACACAACAAGAACACACTTAAACGGCTAAAACGTGAGATCCAAGGATTAAATAAGGATTAGGGATCTAATCATGATTAACGGTTGATTGGAAGTGAGATTTACAAAGCAAAGAGTAGATAGAGATATGACTTAGATTATCGCTAGATAGATATCTATATAATATGCTTCTTTGAAGGAAAAGAATATATATGACATAAGCATGATGTCATGTCACATCATCAAGCAAGGAATGAACAGATCGTGAATTACACTAGTTTGTTGATTATGTTTAGTCTACATGAACATGAAGCACATGCACGCCATCGGGTCTGCATGCATGCTTGCAGCTAGCTTCCGTCATCGTTAAACAGGATGCATGACATTGGTTTTGAAAAGAATGATCATAATGAAATAAACGGAGGCAGCACTAGTCTCACCGGCGCGATGGTAGAGCAGTTGATGGACAGCGGATCAAAAGATATTGGCGACTTCAGTTCGATCGAGTGCATGGCAAAGGATGAAAACTATAAGTAAGCATTGTGAGGTCGATCAGCAAGAATGACACAAGTTTGCATGCATGCAACAGCTACGCATGTGCATGTGGTGGCGGCGTGAGAATGAAGATAACATGCTAGTGAGCATGTACTCTAGGACGTAAAAGCGTAACTGGACCAAGATGAGGGTCCTCACCTTTATGTGGTGATTGATGATGAACGGACGTGGAGCCGCTGATGAGGCACTAGCTTGGAAACGACTCCAAGGCTTCGGCGGACAGCAACAGTAGCAGCCATCTTTAGCGCCATGCTTGCCGAGCACAAGATAGACTGAGCATTCCACGGGCCGGGCGGGTTGGCCGGGCCGAAAACCCGGTTTTTCGGGCCGAGAAAATCTTGCCCATGACCGTCCCATGGGACGGTCGGGCCTCGATTCGGGCCGGGCTCGCCGGGCCGGCTTAGCGGCCGCGCGCATTTTATAGTGTAAAGTAACTAAAACAGCATTTCGGCCGGGCTCGGGCCAAAAAATTTTCGCGGGCTTCAAGATCTGCCCACGCCCGTCGAAAGTCCGTGGGCGGGCTGGCGCGGCGGGTCGGGCCGGGCCAAAATGCTTAGGTCTACGGCAGCAGCGAGTCTGCTCACACGGAATTAAGGAGATGTTGAATCCTTTATTGGAGAGTGAAATAAACGAAGATGAGGGTCTGTAGGAGGTGTGCTCGTAGCGGCAACAGATTTTGGAGCGGATGACGGAGATGGCAGGCAATAGCTCAGGACTTCAAGCTGCAGGTTCGGTCGGCGCGGCAACAGGGAGATGGTGCAGTGGCCAGAAAAGCTTGCAGGCGGCCGACGACGATGGCTGCGGCATGGCCGGTGGTCTTTACATGGGCGTGTTCTTCCGACAGGGAACCTGTGACAGGAACTGGCGGATCGAATGCGGTTCGACTCGGCGATACTTACGGTGGTGTCGCTACGTGGGTATGGCGGACGACGACGGATGGCCGGAAACGGCAAGAGCGATGGATGACAGCAGCGCGGCTCGGTGTGTGTGGAGTTTCTCCGCAACTGGATGGCGACGAGAACCAAAGGCAGGAGGCGGCGACAATGATGCCGTGGTTCTTGTGATGGTGCCAGCTTGGCTCCATGGAGCATCTGTGTATGAACCGACGGTGAGGCCGACGGCGCCTGCCTGGCTTCGACGCTTGACGGGCAACGAAGATGCAGCGAGCACAGCAAGGCGAGGAGAGGCTAGCACCATGGTGCAAGGGTGAGGGGATGCAGGGGGACACGGCGGCTCGATCTCTTGGTTTTATAGGCGCTGAAGAGGGGAGCCAAGGAGGCTCAGTGGGCGGTTGAAGGCAGTGACAGCCGGCCATTGATGGCATTAGTGGCGACGGCCGTTTCGATGGAGTGAAGGAGGCGACGGTTTCGTGTGGTGGCGCATGCATGCGTGGGAGGCAAGTAAGCTCGGCAATTAAGCGGCCGATGGAGGTGGAGCGTTACTAGAGAGAGGAAATTGATGGCGGCACTGGTCACTACAGATTCGGGGTCTTCGCCGAGCAGATCCTCGCGAATGCCCTTTTCCTCGGTGAAGCCAGAGGAAGCTCGGCGAAGGCCTCACGTTGAAGCTCCACCGGTGAAGCTCCTTCGCCGAGAGCTTTCTCGACCCTCTCGGCGGATATGCGCCGAGGGCGCCTGGCTCTCGTCCGAAGGCCCTCCTCCGGCCGCGCCCCGCCGTTAGGGTGGGGCCACTCCGCCGAGCCAAATGTTATGCACTCGTTGAAGAAGGAAACGGCGACGACGACTATGATGGCCATGACGGCGATTGAAGAGTTGAAGACCACCGATGGTGATTATGGTGGTGGATTAATGGAAAGGAGTAAAGAGGCGGCAGTTTTGGGAGAGAAAGACGGGCGTGCATGCGAGGCGTGCATGCGAGGCCAAGGACCATGGCGGGTGGGGCGGCGGCAGCACGCTGGTGACATGACGCGGGCGGACGTGCGGCAGCCGACTCTACGCATGGTCGGCGGTGTTCGGGCGACGAGCCGTGGGCGCCGCGAGAGCTAGGTGCGCGCATGCGGAGCGGGCGGCGGGGCGGTTTGGGAGCAGCGCCACGAGCGCCGGCACGCGGGCGAGCGGCGTTGTCGCGCGAAGGCGGCGCTGGTGGCCGGCGCAACGTGCGGCGGATTGCGGGCGCGCACGAGATGGCAACGCACGCAGGATTGGTTCGGGCGACACGGTCGGATGCGGCCGAAAGGTTGGGAATGGTCGGGCGCATAGGCCCGGTTGTCGCGGCACGCGGTAGGATGCGGGGCACGGAAGCTGAGCATGCGCGGTGGTACCGCGGCCGCAGGCAGCCGGTGGCGCACGAGAGCTAAGCGGCTCGGAGCACGGATGAGCGCCGGTGCAGTGCACGGTGCGTGGCGAGCCAGCGTGCGGCGCGAGGTGACCGAGATGATGCGGACGCGAGGGCCAAGCGGGTGGCGCATTGTGCGGTGCACGAGGGTGCGTGGCTCGGGTGTGAAGCACAACACACGAGCTGGGCGATCACGATGAGGCTTAGCGCATAGGCCGAGGATGGTTGGTGGCGGCGCACAGACTCGAGTCTAGTTCTGGTTGGGTGTGAGACAAGGGAGACGGGCCTAACAAGCGAGGTCCACCTCAGCGATAGGAGAGAGGGAGAGGGTGAGCGAGCCGATGCCTCGATTGTTGTTGTGTCGAGCAAAGATTTGGGCCGGGAAAGATGGTTGGATGGACTTGAAAGAGATAGAGAGGATGAGTTGGACCATAAAACATAGAGATAAGTAAAAAGATTTAGATTATATTTTGATGATTTTGAAAGCACTAACTCAAACAAAACAAATGCAATCCAAAATGAATGCAACACTGAGAAACATTTTATTTTATTTAGAAAACCAATCAATAGTTTTCCTTAACTAAATTTAAAGAAAATAAATGTTGAGCAAAATTTAAAATTATGAGAAAATCATTACTTAATTATTCTTCTTAATAACATCCTGAAATCGAAAATTTCAAGGTGTTACATTTTTGACAAAGTTGATGGTTTTCCAATATAATATGATATTTTATACTGATGGGGTCGTTTCTTGGCAGATCAAGAGTTCTATGCCTGTGATACAATGTGTTGTTTTGACGGTATATTAACTGACTAAAACAAAAATTGTTTCTTCGACAGTACCACACCAATAAAGAAAACTATTTTTACTGAAAATGTACGTGGGACTTTAGTGGCTATATTTGAGCTTCTCAATGGTGGCTTCAGAATCTGGCGACTGGTGGCAGATTATGATTGAGCAGTGCTTTCAGGCTGAGTATGTTGGGATCTAAGGATGCTGCAAATGATCGGCGGGGCAATGCCTAGATCTGATTCGTCCTGCTGTCTGCATGAGGTGCGTCACCACCTTCTCCTGACGACTGCTACCCTAGGACTTCGTGCCATCATCCTCCAACCAACAAGTCCCTCTGACAGACTGCAAGCATGAACACATCGGTCGGACATCGTGCTCGCCTATTTCCTAATGCCTTCCATTCATATATAGGAAATGATGTACTTCATTTGTGTTTCTCTCTGATTATTCTTCACTACCATGCCTCACCGCTCCAATACGTACTTGTTCCACTACCATGTCTCTCTGATTAGTGGCAGGCTGGCGCAGACTAATGGAAACAACGCACAAGTAAGGGGGCGCCCGCAATGTATAGACATGCGGGCTTATATACATGTGCTTGGTGGGTGATCATATAAATGCGTGATATAATAGTCACCACCACTTTAATCCTGAGAACAAACAAAGAATCTCTGTTAATTCATACCATCAAGAATTTACCGTCTGTAAAATTGTTTTGATTAAAGCTATCAAATATTAGCATTCGATGTGGTACAGATAAGGGTAACTCAGATCTCATCAGACTTCGTGTGCAAGCTCTCTGAATCAAACTCAGACCTCTGAACTCAAGGAGAAAGATAGACAATAATTCACTTGTACTTCAACACAATATTGCGACATCAACACTTCATAGTAGAGGATCTCTTATGTATCTACAGCTTGATTACTTCATACTCCCTCTATTCCATGAAAATAAGTCATCATTCTATACGTAGTATGTCCATGTGTATGTGAGAGTCAGTTAATTAGCCCAAATCTTTCGATACTACTTGAAGACTCATTTTGAAACCTCCAGGTGATGCCACATATATAAAATCCTAGGTGAACACTCTAGAAAAGAAAGAAATCCTAAAAATTCTCACAAAAGCAAAACATATGGTCAATAAGTAGACTCAAATAATCATCACAACTATTGGATCTTTTACGTTTTTAAAAATTACCCACCATGTTATTATGAAAATAGTCTAAAATAACCCCTAAACATATATCTAAATTGCTCATCTCTGCCATTACATAAAATAAACTAAATTAACCCCTAATCTTTAATTCACCGCATGGGAATTAGAAGTTTATATCTAGAAGACAGGGTTAATATGGAATTAGGGATATTCAAGAAGACAAGCCGGTGTGGTGTAATAAGAGGTAGAGAACTGCTTTGCATCCACAGTGAACCTGCACCTCGAGAAAGTAGAACCACTCACCCATGCGGCGTGCGCTCAGTGTTGCAATCACCCAGTGGACATCAGCAAGGCTGACCGTAAGAAGCAACAAACATCAAAATCGGGCATAATTCTGATGGCTGCAGATCAGAGTTCTGCCACTTGTTTCCGCTGTTTGATGCATGAAGCTGTTTGCACTACTAGAGAATCACACATATATTCCAGTTTTTTGATTTGTACCGGGTATTTTTGGCCCCGGTACAAATAACTATATTGTACCGGTTAGAGTCACCGCGTACAAATGCCCTCTCACGGGGCACGTCGGCGTCATCTCGCACCCACCGGTATAAATGTGGCCCCATTTGTACCCGAGTTGAATTCAGCCCGGTACAAATGAACCTCCCACCCACGTGCACCGTCTCCCTCCTGTCCCTAAGAAAAATCGGCCTATCTATCTCTTTTCTTCAAGGAAAAACTGGCACTCTTCTTATCCTCCCGTCCTCTCTTGTCCTCTCGTTCTCTTCTTGCCTCTCTTCCTCCATCTCACCTCTCTCCCTCTTCTCGCAGGCGGTGGTGCTGCGGAGGCCTCCCGGCGCGGGCAGTGGCGGAGGAGGCCGCGCCAGGCCACGGCCGCCCGGCTGGCCGCTGTGGGCGGGGGCTAGGGCCGGCGGATGCGAAGCGGCGGCGCGGGCCTCCCGGCGCCGGGCCAGGCCGCACGGAGGATGCCGGCGGCACGGGGCCTCCCGGTGGAGGCGCAGGCCGCTGGGCCTCCCCGTCGCGGAGGCTAGGCCGGCGCGACCACGGCCGCGGCGCGCGAGCAGCCGCCGCTTCAGCGGGCGCAGGCGGCGCGAGACCGGCGGCGGAGGCGGCGGCGGATCCAGGCGCCTGTGCCTTGGTGAGGCAAGTTTAATTTTGTTTACATGATTGTGGTGTTGTTCTTGTGAGAGACAAGAATCGATTTTGAATCATAATTGTGAAGAAATTTTGTGTTGTGGATCTTGTGAACTTTGTGCATGTAAATATTGAGGTGAAATTTTGTAATGTGAATAAGATGAGGTGAATGTTGTGTTGTGAGATGAGATGATGAATATTGTGTTTGTTTGAGATGAGATGAGATGAGATGAGATGAGAGATGGAAAAGAAGAGAAAGAAAAGAAAAGAAAAGAGGAGGAACGGCACGAGAGGAGGTGACGGGAATCACATTTGTACCAGGCGTAACATCCCGGTACAAATGTGAGCATTTGTACCGGTGGGATACCGTACTAATATCATCTCTCATTTGTACGGATGCTTTGTACCGGTTGGATACCAGTACAAATGAGGGTTACCAACCGGTACAAATACCTGTTTTTCTAGTAGTGTTGGTATCAAAGATCTGGATAACATAGGCACCATCATTAATTGAACGAGATTATTAGGGTGGCACTCAATGGTTCACCATATTAGTTTTGGACAGTGGGCGGGATATTCGTGAAAATGACGGTAACGGGGACTTCAATGAAAATGTGTCATACATGGTACATGCATCTGGGTCGTCGCTTGTGCATCCGATGGATGGACTCAGCCAGGTGCATCCCAAACTGCTCTCAGCGTACAGGTCATAATTTCGACCCAGTGTAATGCATGATATACTACTGCTCTAAGGTTACCTGCTCATCACTTGAAGGGTGCACAGCACACACTATGAGTGTTGTGCTTCCTAAAAAATACGAGATTTTTCTGGAAAGACCTGCCTCTAGTATTCCTGAAGCCATTCATTCGAAACCATTATGAAAAGAGGCCTCCTGATCTATTTATCTTTGCAGGGCAGCCAGAGATTGTGTTCCCACAAAGAGTGCAAATGTCCAAGATAGCCAAAATATGTACTAGCAAAGATGAGGAGCACTGATCTGGAAGTCCAGCTGCACACCGAGAGTCAAATTCTTCATTTGGCTTGTGCTGGTCGATAGGCTCAGCACCAAAGTGATGCTGACCAGAAGGCACATTCACTACGAGAAAACCTACGTTTGCAGTGCGTTAAAATCTTTGCCGTGCATTATTTCGGGCACATGGCAAAGAGCTTATTTGCCGTGCATTTTTATAGGGCACACGACAAAGAAAACGCACGGCAAACAAGCTCGTGCCGTGCTCGAGAAAACGACGACAAAGATTTTGCTTGCCGTATGCTTTTCTCCACGCACGGCAAAGTATTTTCGCCCCCTTCCACACTCCGAACAAATGAAGCATCGTTATTTTTAAAACACTTTGCCATGTGTTTTATTTATAACGCACGGCAAACTCATGTATTTGCCGTGCATTTTTTGCCTAGACGCGGCAAACCCGTGAGTTTGTCGTGCGCTTTCTTTCATGCGCACGGCAAAATATTTTTCATCTTGAAGTATTTTTTCGTAAGTCCCAAATCCAACTGCTCTTCAAAAATAATTTGCCTCACCTTCAAATCTTTTTCTACTTTATACATACAACATGTGATACATCATGTTAAAATTTGGTAGAGTCTTGTAGTCATTTGTTGTATTTAACTAATTAATTGCATTTCAAACAATTTTTGAAATAAGTCAAATTTGAACTACAAGTGATTCAAATAATAGAATAAAGTGAGTGAAAAATGATATTTATGTTATTTAGTCCAATTTAAGACTTTTTCCATGAAATCAAAATAAATTTTGAACATCTTGACCAGGAAACACGACCATGATCATGTGTCCAAATGATTTGAAAATTCTAAAAAATGCAAATAAAGTTTAAAAAATATGAGATTTGAAGGTTGTAGTAAAAATATGAATGAGTTTTGAACATTTTGTCATGTACAATGCTTAAAAATCGAAACATCTCCGATGAAGTTTCATAGAGTTACGAAAGATATGGTTAGATTTGTGTTTACACGACCTTCAAATTGAGTTTTACTTCAAAACTTGTTTCTATAAGCAATAGACAACATAACTTAATTTGTGTTAATTTTCTATTTTTTCAAATTGTTTGATAATTTTATGAATTATATAAAATTGTAGAAAAAGTTTGGCATCGCCCTATTAAAAGCGCACGACAAAGATTCTTTGACGTGTCTCTTTTTGCGCAACGCAAAGATCCTAAGTCATTGTGAGCTGGCCCAACAGCCACCGCGGCCCACCACACTCCGGTCATTGTGAGCCGTAGATCTGACGATCTAACGGCCCAAATTGATGAGATCTTCTATATAAAAGCCTCCTCCCCTCAAACCCTAACCTCACTCTCTACCCCTCAGCCTCCTAATCTCCCTCACCCCTACACCGCCACCGCCCAAATCCAGCGGCCCCGACCTCTCGGAGGAGGCTCTGCCCCGGTGGCGGAGGAGGCCCACGCCAGAGAGGAGGGCCACAGGCTGCACCGAGCCAGCGGCACCGGGAGCGCCACTGCATGGGTGGAGGCCCCGGCCGCACCGACGCCGATGGAGGAGGTCATTTCCCTTCCTCGGCTACCTCTACCTCTCCTCAACATCCCTCTCTCTCGAAGCCCGCATCGGGTGAGGAGGTCCGAGCTCCGCGGTCGACTCCCAGCGTGAGGGAGGATGACGACCGCCGGCCGGCTCCCAGAGCCCGGAGGATGACCTCCGCCACGGCGCAGAGAGGCCCGAGCTCCGCCGCCGCCGCCGCTGCCACCCTCCCGAGATCCACCCGGCGCGAGCCGGCGTGCGGGGGACGACGGTGGATCCAATGAGGCGGATCTAGCCACCATGTGCCGGCCGCCCCTCCCTCTCCTCGGCGACGTGCTGCTGGTGGTGTTAGCCGGAGCAACCGCGCGCGCCAGCCGATGTGGTGGTGGCCGCAAGATGGCATGTCCTTCTTTTTAATTTTTTCGAAATGATTGTCGTGCGTCTATTTTGGTGCACGGCAAATTTTCAATGTATTGTGAAAATGTTTGTCGTGCATCGAATGTAGCTCATGGCAAAGCTTTGCCGTGCGAACGATAAAGCGGCAAAAGGCCTTTGTCGTCGCAGATCGTTGCCGCGGTCTTTGCCGTGCGTGAAGTGAAAAACACACGGCAAAGAGTTTGTCGTGCGTTTTTGAGGCTTCACCGCGCACGGCAAATGGTGTTTCCGTAGTGATTGGAGCTAGACATGATATTGATCTCTATGTCATGTGCAACTCAGGAAAATAAAGGAAAACATCGAGCACCTATTCTTGTCCTGCCCCTTTGCCAGAGGATGCTGGAATTTGATTAACTTCAATTGGGATCTTACATTGAGTTTGGAGGACAGGTTTATACAAGCAAAAAGCAACAATGGTCACGAATTCTTCAGAGAACAGCGATGATAGCTGCATGGGAACTTTGGAAGATAAAAATGATAAAATCTTTGCGAGGCATGATCCTACTCTGGCGCGCTGGTTATGTAATTTTAAAAGTCAAGGACTGTCGCAATCAGCTAGATTTAAGGCTGACTCGTTGAATAATTTCTCCTGATGTTTCTCATTCTAATATAGCAGTCTACCATACTTCCCGTAAAATCTGTCATTGTTTGTTGCAAATTTCGTAGGTAGACGATGAGAAGATCAATGGATTTGGAGCGCAACATATTGAGTTGTGCAGGTATATATGTCATGATATTGGTTCTAGAAAAGTTACACGGGAGAAAATGGATTATATAGAACAGGTGTACCAAGGGAACCAAGAGAACCATGGTTTATATATAGCAACGGCTTTCAACAGACTAGAGATGTACACCTGCACGCATTCTCGGAATGCAGCACAACCATGCCTAAACACAACTCGATCGTCCACAAATTGAACAACTTGATTCTCAAACGCCAGCTCTCCTCCCGGAGGATCTCCAAGAACGTGGATGGAAGGAACGGACAAGGACAGTTTTTACTTGGACGATCTAGACTTCTAGAGATATTTGATTGCGTAGCTTTACGTGTTCCAACAGGTAAGAATTCAAGGAGTCCGTAGTCGCGCGCGTATGGAAGTAGACTTCCTTTTAATCCATCCAATGAACTGATGTCAACTTTTCGTTGAGACAACCAGCGCATCAGAGCATATGAACTTCGCACCAAGCTCAAGTTGAATTAATTTATTTATTCAGTGCAAACAAATCACTGATCAGGCACTGGATGCAGCAAACAATGAGAAGCATAGTTTGGTTGAACTGGAAAAGGTTAGAAAAAATAATAAGTTCATCTATACTATAAAGAACGAGTTCTTTTGTAAATGTTTCTCACCAGAAAATCTACCCTCTTACCCCTCACAGGAGGTCCCGCCTGTCACAAAAGGCCCCACAAAAAAACGCCCGAAGGACGACCATTGCGGGGAGTGTTAACCAGTTTTTGATAGCTAGAAAATACTTTTTGCAAAAACGTTGATCTTTTTTCACCGGCTGCTTTTTTACCCGCCCCCATACCTGCCGCTGTCGTCAGCACGAGGAGGCGCACACCCCAAAACAGGATTGCTAAACCAAGACATGATTTGACTTTCTAAAAAAAATAAGACATGATTTGACTTGACAATTATTTCTCGTGTTCCTGACTTTCCAAAAAAAACACAACCGCCATGGGTTACCACAATTTGGACTTGAATCTTAATGATTTGCTTTTCCCACGTGCGGCCTATCACGCGTCAAATATAGATGGCAATGCAATTTCCACTAATTACTTGATCAAATGGTCTCTACTAAATAATCACGATTTGCATTTCTTTCCTTTCTTTCCCCAGGTCTCTACTAAATAATCACGGTTTGCATTTCTTTCCTTTCTTTCTATTTCTTTTTCCTATCTTTCTATCACACATCCATGCATGCATCCTATCCGATCCACCAATCAGGTAGCTCAATTTTTCTTCCTCAATTTTATTCTATCGTTCCACCAATCACGTTGCTCCTGTCACCACGCATATGCATGCATATGCACATTTTTTTCCTTTGGGACGACGACGCAGCCGCTGCCTTCGGGAAAATTGGAGGAGAGGAAGGAGGCGATTGAGGCGGGGAGAAGGACCGAAAACGCCGCCGCCATCCATGACGCCGCGCCAAGGGAGAAGACCGGTGCTCTGTGACGCTGCAGTACCGCGAGCTCAAGATCGCTCTTGCTCTGCTCCGCATCGCGCCGCTCTGCTTCCGTTCCGCGCCGTCTCCACCGAGTTTTCGTCTCCAAGCCACCAGGTGAGCACCGAGAACCTACTCGCTTGGGTGTTGCGGGACTGTCGCACTGCCTTGTCCCTAGGTGCCTTCTGCGCCACTGTGCAGCCGTCGTCGCCCTCTGTGTGGGCCTTCGTGCCATGCGTTTATGCGGGTGCCGCTGCCGTCGACAGCCCGCGGACCGCACACCTCGTGCCTTGTGCCCACACACCGTAGCCTCGCCGCCCACCATGCTGGTGCGCACTACGGACCCGGTGAACCAGATGCTCACGCGACACTACCATGTCGCGGCTGTGGTTTGGTCACCACCCGTGCGCATTCCACCCAAGGGGCTCAGGCCTTGGCTTTGGTTGCCCAGCACGCTGCAGTGGCTTGTCCGCTTCACTCTAGCAGCGTGTCATGTCGTTACCCTCTCGTCGCCGTGCGCATGACGCCAGGCCAAGCCTTTCTTACCTTAGCATTGTCGCTAAGCCACCCAAGCCTCGTCACCGTGTTGATCTTGTTAGCCGCGCTGTCGTCTAGCCATCGCCAAACATCTCTTTGACGCCGCGGAAGCCTTTCTGAAATCTTGAAGAACCCATTAACATAGTATTTGATCTTATTTGGCTCTTATTGCTTCTTCTTTGTATAGATTTGCAATAGTGTACGGCGGCAAGAACGTATTGTTCTGCCCTAGCTCTTTTCGCTCCTTATGGCCGAACGAAATGTGAATACACATGGGCACAAGAGGCAGAGAATTGGTGACCGTCCAGGTTAGTTTCATGGTGGTTGTGTTTGATGATGGCATAGTTTAATTGTGTGCAGCTCCCAAATATTTACATGTTTTTGTTGTGCAGCTCTTGGTACACCACCTGCTTACGAGCATGGTTTCCCACTTGGTGGCATGATGTTGAACAAGATCGCCCAAACACAGTCGGAGATCAAAATGGAGGAGGTTGTGGTTATGGATGATCCGATCATGCATCTTGTCAAGTATGCTTGGGATCTCAAATTGGTGTTATTTATATTTGCAGTCTCCAAAATTGAAAAGAATCAAAAGAGGAAGGGAGAATTATGCTGCAAAGAAGGATATGATAAATGCGAGGAGGAGAGAAATACGTAGACTCAAAAGGACTACAAGCGAATATTCCTACTCCTGGTAATGGTGAGTTTAAATGCTTCATGTAGATGTAAAAGAACAGGGAATCATTAACAATGAGGACAAAGGTATCTGGCTTCGACTTAAAAGTACTTATGAGAGACCGATTAGTAACATTTCTAGGTAATTCACATATAAATAGAGAGAAGCTATGTCATAAAGTTTATGACTTCGTGTTTGGAATAGATCGTCAGGTGGAGAAGCAGAGAATAAAATAACGGAAAAGGTGAGAGGAGGTCTGATGAAGTTAGGGTCTTTGATAAATGCCACAAGACGTAATAAACGGCACGCTATTTCTGGTGCGATCGTCAAACTTTGTTACTACTATTGTTAAATTAAACTCATTCATATATTTACATATTCTTTTGGTGGCTCAATTGCAATGGAAGAAATCGATGCGATTGGAACGGTGCACTCTGTGTTAACCAATCCGTGTCCTTCCTTTCGTTGTTGATACAAATCTATCTACAACCGAACAAGGTTTGTTATTCTATGTGCGTCTTTGGCTATACACCCATTGAAGGTTTGAAGTGCTTTATGGTATAGATATGACAGATTAATGAGTTTTGATTTTACATTTGCAGCAAGCCCCCTAGAACGAACCAATCCATTGCAGTAGGTGTTGTTACACGTTCGCATCAAGATGTGCCAACCAAGGTCGGTATAAATTTGAATTGATTATAAATTGGTATCGCTTATTTGTGTAAATAAGTTGATGCATTTATTTATTACCTCATTGGTACCAATTCACTGACAAAACAATAGTTTACCTCCACAAGGATCAAGGATTTGGTGTTTGGGAGTCGATGATCCTGATATTGCATTAGAAGGTTTGCCCTCGAATTGTTATTGAGTTTTTGACTAATATACTCGTGAACTTATAGAATTTATATTGCCATTCACATTGTAGAGGAGGATTTAGATTGTCACAATCCAGATGAGGGTATGATGATGACTACCAAGATGATGATCCGAGAGTGTCCTATGAGAGGTAATTAATAGCATTGCTTATAGTATAACATTCTTATAATTTTTTGAATCCAAAGTGAGTATTTAACTTACTTGTTGCTTATGGTCATTGTTGTACATTACAAGACACGTCGAGATCCGATGGTTATTATAAATCAAGATCCATACCATCTGGGTGTATAAGGACTTACCAAAAACCACCTCACGCAAAGTGCCAAATTGTGAGTATTGTGGGGCTTTGAAATTCTAGAAAGCACGGTTTCATTGCAGGAAAAGGAAAGGTTAATATTTATGTGCACGAGTTGCCAATTGAAATGCATCGTTTGTTTGAGAGTCACGATAGTGATGCCAAATATTTTAGAAATAACATACGTTATTTCAACTCGCATTTTTCGTTCACATCTTTTGGTGCCACTGCTGACCAACACCACAGCCAAAGGTATGTATATAATTCTATGTATTATTTTATTTGTGTGACATCGAACTTTATGTTGACTCTCCTTTTATTTAAACATAGGTACTGGGATTTATGCATTCAAGGTACATGGTCAAATATATCACAAGATTGACCAATTAAAACCTGGGAAGGGACCACGCACATGCTGTATTTTTATGACCTGAGATGAGAGTATGGTGCATCGAAGAAATAGGTCTCCTCATCTTGACCAGAACTTGATCGTGGAGATCCTGGATCTTGAGCACAATAGCTATGAACCCTTATTTGCATAATTTCAAAATCCTAGGGCAATCGTGAAATATCGAAGAGTACAAGATTGAGTTAAATACAAGCATCTCTTGATCAAAGGAGGTTTAATGCACTGCAATGGAGACCAAGTAGCTGCGATATGGCAAGATGGTTCGGATGAGCAACGAAAATTCAAGCGAGTATAATGATTTATGCAAAATCTGGGCACGCCACCTTCATACGTGCTTATCATGGTTGCTATGACCCATTAGCTTACCCGCTCTTCTACCCCGGTGGCGAGACGAGGATGGGAAGATAAAAGGTGTTGTTGGAAGAAAATCATGTTCCGCGATTCCCGAGAGTAAAGCGTAAATACACCCAAAAAGAATAAAGGTAAGTTCTCTAATTTTTATATTATTTTGATTTAATATTTATATTTAATATTAAATGTTGGTATTGTTGTTTATATAATATAAAAAATATGTATATAATTATAATGGTTACAGATGATTTTGTCGACACATCTAATGTGGTGGTTAATGGAAATGGTAAACCGAGAGGAAGAGAAAGACGGTGTCAGTTCAACCCTTATCAGTTGAAGATTCGTAATAATATAATGTTGTTTCCTGTTTCACTAACATTGTTTTCAAAATCCATTTAACTTCCTTGTCATGTAGCAGCCATGGATGCAGATGTGAATGACGATGGTAATGGTGGTCATGATAACGACGGGGTGAAAATAACCAAGATGGTGGTATGTTTTTTCACCATTTTTCATGCACTTGTATATACACATCCAATTACCTTTGTATTTTCCTTAATACATATATATTGAGAGTTACATGTGACCGAAAATATGTATACTAGGTTCAAGGCTTCATGTCGACTCGGAGTATTATTGTTATCTAATGCAAATACGAGATGGTGTGTTTAATGTATTTTTCGTGGAGGACGTCTCTTCCAGTGGATTGTTGATATGTACATAAAAATTGAATCAATGCTTTGATTGGTACTCCAACCACGATCACCAAAAAAATTATTCGAGCGGTCTATATCAGGTTAGTGAATTGTAAATTGCACGTACCTTATGAGTGATATATACCAAAAATTATATGGTTTTATCCTAATTTATGAGGGGACGTTCACAGTGGTATCAGATTGCTTGGCACTTGGTGATTACGATGCAAGAAAGGTTGGTAAACGACGTATTGTCGTCAAAGGATTTTCCAAGTTCGGGGATGTTCATTCACGTTTTATGGATGCTATGGCTTTGGTAGCACTATGGGCGCCCTGATTTTTCATTACCATGACATGCAATCCATATTGGCCAGAAATTACAGAACAATTGCTACCGCCGACCCTCGCAAGACAGACTGATTGTGGCTAGAGTCTACCATGCTAAGCTACGTGATCTCCATGACTTCATGATCGTAAAGGGTCATTTGGTAAAGTTGCAGCTTGGGCACATGTCACGAGTTTCGTAAAAGGGACTACCACGCATGAGCACTTTTTATTGATTATGGAGAAAATTCTAAGTTGAATGGACTGATGATTTTGACAAGTACATATCAACCGAGATGCCCGGATCAAAATAAATATCCTGAGCTTCATAGGTTGGTATGCACTCACATGATGCACGGTCCCTGTGGAACGCTTAATCCAAAGTGTCCGTGTATGATTGATGGTGGGTGTTGTTTCAACTATCCACGTCAGTTTTCTGACCAGACGCAGCAAGGGAAAGATGCATACCCAGTTTATAGAAGACGGGATGATGGTCAACTGGTATTCATGAGAAACCATTGGTTAAACAATGATGGGTGGTTCCATACAATCCTAAACTTTGATGCGTTACAATTGTCATATCAATGTTGAGGCTTGTTGCAGCATCAAGTCTATCAAATATATATACAAATACATTTTCAAAGGACATGACAGCGCTTCATTCTCTATTGAAGTGGGTACGACCGATGGACCTATTGAGATCAATGAAGTTAAGCAGGACAGAAAAGCAAGATGTATTATCGCAATAGAGGTCATCCAATTATATCGACTTTCCATGGTATAGCATGTATCCACTGTCCTTCAAATGCAAGTACACCTCCCTGGAATGCATATGGTACCTTTCAATGATATAGATAGCCTTGAAGAGGTTGTTGTGCGTGCATAGTCTCAACGCCTCTATGCTAATCGAATATTTCAAGATGAACATCAAGATCCCAAAGCACATCAATATTTGTACAGAGAATTTTGGAACATTACATATGGGTCAAGTCCGTAAATATTGGAAACCGAGAGAAACAATGTTTCCAGATTGGAAGGTTAGTCTATGCTAATCCAAATTGAAGGTGTGGTACTACCTTCGCATTCTTCTAAATCATGTTAGAGGTGCAACGTCGTACGAGTCGCTTAGAACTGTTAGAGGTGTCGTATGCCCTACCTTTAGAGATGCTTGTGAGAAGCTCGGTCTTATTACCGATGGATCTCTCGATGAGGCAATGATCAAGCATCACATTTTCAAATGCCTTGTGCATTAAGGCGCATGTTTGCTATCATTACTGTTTTTTGTGAGTATGTTGATATACGTAAACTCTGGGACAATCACTTTGAATCGATGGTGAGGACTACTGCCGCAATTTGGAGATGATCATATAATATGTACGGTGCTGAGGGATGTAGCAGACATTATCGGTCAATGGGGAAGGATATAAAGGATTTTGGGCTGCCCCATCTTGACGAATCGGTACCCTTTTCACGGTGCATATTATATTAATAAAAACATTCTTAAGGTTTTTTGGTAGTATAGGTATTGATATGGTACAAAACATTAATATGGTAAAGTGGACCACTAACACATGATGGCGATATGATGTTTGTTGAATTAAATTATTTTATGTTGAGTTCAAATATTTTTAATTATGTTGTTCAAATTAGATTTCATCTATGCTTATAATCATAATTAATTCAGATTATATATGATGATAAAATTATATAACATTCAGTTTAATATTATTTGAAATGACAATTTTAATATGGGATTTTTTATGTGTACTATATATACTATATTTTCTTGGTACTTTTTATGCAAGTTGAGAAAGTTTATTTAAGATTACATACATAACTTATTCAAATTACTTTATATTATGACAATATTAGAGATTATGTATGATGAATTTTTTCACCCAACATACAGATGCATCGAGAGATTACTATAGGGAGCTAACAAAAGAGAGGAATGTTGTTTTCAACAAGGATGATTTGAATATAATAGGATCATTGAATCTGAACAACGTTTGGTTTCGATGCAATTATGGAGCATGTGATTAATAAGAGAGGTCGGGTTTTTTCGTTGACAGACCTGGAGGTACTGGCAAAACTTTTTTGTATAGGGCTTTACTTGCCAAGGTTCGTTCTATGGGATTGTTGTCGCAACGCAACATCCGGTATTGCTTTCTATCATGCTGTGGGCGCATCTGCCCACTCAAGATTCAAAATCCCTATTAAACTTGGTGATAATACTGTCTGCAACTTTTCTAAACAGAGTGGTACAACAGCTCTTTTGCAGACAGCATCCTTAATTATTTGGGACGAAGTGGCCATGACGAAAAGACAAGCTGTTGAAACCCTTGATAGATCTTTGCAAGATATAATGGATTGCAGTGATCCTTTTGGTGGGAAAGGTTGTTGTATTTGGAGGGACTTTAGACAAGTTCTTCCACAGCCACGTGGCACTCGAAAGAATAATTACAGATGCAACCCTGCAGAGGTCGCATATATGGGATAAAATACATAAGATCAGGTTGTCGCAGAACATGAGAGCACAGAGTGACCCATGGTACTCTGATTTCCTTTTGAGGATCGGTAATGGCTTAGAAGAAAGTGATGCTAATGACTATGTGGGGCTCCCTGAAGACATTTTGCTTGAGTATGAATCCGAAGAGTCTATCGATATTCCGATAAAGCATGTGTTTCATGATCTGAAAGGTAATTGCACGTCATTAGAGTATATGCGAGAGCGTGCAATCTTATCAACTAGAAATGAGCATGTCGATGCTATGAATGATAGGATGATCAAATAGTTCCCAGGAGAGGAACAAGTGTATTTCAGCCATGACACAGTCGATGACGACACTAGCAACACCTATCCACTTGATTTTTTGAATTCTATCACTCCTAATGGTTTGCCACCTCATATCCTCAGAATCAAGAAAAACTGCCCTGTGATCCTACTTCGCAATCTTGATCCGCACAATGGTCTTTGCAATGGCACCCGTTTGGTTGTTAGGGGTTTTGGTAACAATTCAATTGATGCTGAGATTGTTAACGGCCAACATGCTGGTAAGCGGGTTTTCCTTCCAAGGATACCTCTATCCCCTTCTGAAGATGTGACGCTACCATTCAAGTTGAAGAGGAAGCAGTTCGATCAGCTAAGTTTCGCAATGACTATCAACAAGGCACAGGACAAACCATTCCAAATGTTGGAATATACCTTCCTGAACCGTGTTCTCTCATGGTCAGCTATACGTAGCATTATCTAGAGGAGTTGGGCGTAATACGACGTGGGTTTTGGCCAAACCTAACACTCTAGCTGATCCAACCGGTAAGAAAACTAAGAACATTGTGTATAGGGACGTTTTGGAAGCATAGAAATATATGGAGTTCGACCAAGTTGACATGGTAAAGATTAAATTATTTCTCATGGTCAATATTTTTTATACACTATATATTATTTATAGCTTCTCTGTAGAAATTTGTCTATAGTGGTAGATAGATCTAAATTATACTGATTAATAATGTTTACATTTAATCTATCGTATTGCTAGGTTGGTGATGTTAAAAGTTATTGGTAACCTTGCAGTTCATCTACTACACCGCAATCTAGAGACCAAACAAATTTTAAATTAGAGCCAAGTTTTGATTTTACTATATTGCTACTTTGTTATTTGTTAGTTAAATTATCTATCTTGTATCAAATAAAATAAGTGTGTTTTCAAGCATTGGCAATGTCGTGATCATAATTTATGCATTTTAATTAATGTGGTTTTCTAGACACGCATGTCGCACGTGCATTTTACTAGTTTATGCAACAACAAAGAACTCTGACAAGAATTAACATGGAATGAAAGCCCCTACCAACCAAGGTAGGAGTATACTACACTGTTTTATATGTGAGCTACAACCTGAGTCCCTTTGCATGTTCTCATTTGCCATTGTTTTGTTGTAACCTTTTCAGTGTTGTCATGTTCACAACATCATAGAGAGCCTAGCTTGGAGTAGCTACACCTATATATATCCTAGTGTTTGGTCCAATTTGTTTGAGGTTCGTCCTTGTAGCATCTTAGCGAGAAAAAGCCAAAATCTCAAACAAATATAGTGAACTTCTTGTGCAGCTTCTAAAAGCAATCCTAGAAAAGTTGAGTTCATATATAAATACGAAAAGCTTAGTTTCCTGTGCTTTTCGAAGCTGAGTAACACCTGTGGCCATATCATTACAATCATCTCGTTGATCTCATGACATCCCATCCCGTAGCTTTTTTGTGAATGAGAAACATCAGGATAGTCCATGGAAATGACGGATGGCGGCCTTAATTAAGGACGATGTTATCATTCCTCACAAAGCATGGCACTGATGAAACTCTTCCTAGGCTCCTGATCATTTGTGTGTTCAGATTGGCGATCCAGATCTGTCATGGACCATATCAATAATATGGATGTAACGTATATCTTTGGATTGTAACGTCTGGATCCTTGTACTCCTTCCAATGCTCTTTGCTCCACAAACCAGTCTTCTAGCTGCACACCTAGACGCACATTACTCGCTCCCCCTGTTGTCATCACAAAATATAGTACCGGATTGTTCATCTCTGCGTTGTTAACTCGCTAAAAAGAAGTGATTTATTTACTGTAGTCAAGCACAACATTAGCAAAATGATTATGTTGTTATATCAGAAAGTTCAAGCCCAGCTATGTCAAATGACACACTCTTTCCATTCTGAAGCCTCCGTGTAATGCATGGTGTGTGTCCTGCGTCTCGGTAGGCCGTCTACCAAAAGAACAGCTACCAACACTATGGGGAACACATCCAAAAGTGGCGGCAGCCACCAGGAGCTTCAGTCCTGGCAAAAAAAAATAAACTAGCATTTTTTTTTAGAATTACACAGTACAACGCAGACGTTCACAACACGCACACACTCACCCCTATGAATACACGTACGCAAACCCTACCCCTATGAGCAAATATATATAAATTGTAAAATTGCTTGCTTGATGCGCAGGCAAGCTCTCCTTTGCAGACGTTCTGCTCTCTTTAGTCACCTCATTCTTTCAAACCAAACATCCCTGTATATATTTTACTAGGAGGTGATAATTTGAAAATGAAGAGCAAAGCAGGCTTGAAATTATATATGAGTATTTTTAGAATAGTTGAATAAAAGAGAGGCATCCCTCCAGATGAATTGTACGGTGGAAAGATAGGAACTACCTAGAATCTATGTACCTAATATTAAAGTGCGGTAGTTTCCGTCAATCCACTATGGTTTTTCTGTCAAAAAACGTTCTTCACTTTGTTATTAATCAACCCGGAGTACTAGGAGTTACACAGTCGTAGTTTTGTCTATTTGCAAAAAAAAAGTCCCTTCAAGCCCGTTCCCTGCTAGCCTCACCGTCCACACTCTTCTATGCGCACCGGCCCATCGAGGCCCTGACAGAGTGCGCGTGCTTGCTGTGCAGATCCCACCAACCCCTCATGGCACCGAGCCACGAGGTGTGCATCGGCACAAGTGATCAGCTCTCGACGTCGCGCCACGCTGAGGCCCTACATATGGAGGCCACGTGAGCAGGCGTACCCCACCAACCCGGCCCTGTGTGCCACCTCTTCTCGCTGTGGCGGCCTCATGGCACCGAGCCAACAAAGAAAATTGGCTGATGCCGCCACGCCACTAAGCGGGGTGCGTTGACCGACGTCGAATTGCGTGGCTTTCTCACCGTGAGCTTCGAGAGACCAAACAGGCGGCGTGCATCTGCTCACTCGGGAGCACAAATCGTGAGCCGCAAGGAAAGACCACGTCCCAATGCCCACACACACAATTCCACAAGTCTGTGGTCTTCCTCCATGTGCTCATGCTGCACCTATATATGTTGCTAATCTCGGTCCCCCGTGTCTGGATCCGGAGGAAGAACAGGAACAGGAACCGGCTGGGAGTAGATGCGGATGACGAGGGACGTGCGAAGACGTACAGGTGGCTGGCGGAGTGGAGGTGTGGACGATGTTAGGTATGCAAGAGGAGGAGAGAGCAGCGGCGCAGGGGCTGATAACGTCGGCCTCTGGAGCCTGGTAGGCGGAGATCAAGAAGAGGGTGTAGTAGTTTTCTTTTGTTTTTGAGAGGACGATAGTGAGTAGATGTATGACGGGGAGGATGAACATGATGTCCGACAAGGTCTGATTTGGGTCAGCGACATCCATTTGCAGAGTTAGGTAGATTTTATAGGTAATATTGTGCTAAAAAGTTATTATAAATAATACGTAGTAAAAATTGTGAGCTGTAATTTAACTTCATTTATTAAATAAACATACGTCAGATATCTATAATTGAAATTTTGCAAATGAACAATCAAAACTTAACAAACAACAACAAATTATTAGCCAATTTTATGCCACATGTACGGAGACGTTTCAACACTTTTTCCACTCCTATACAACGCATGAGCATATTTGCTAGTAATCTAAAAAAAATAGTACCAAATAGGTGAGATAAAGTACAAAAACAGTGAACCCGCACCTAATTTCATTTAGTTTTATCAACTGGTACTTTACAATATTTGGATGTACTTTGGGCTTTCATTTTAAATTACAAAAAATAAATTAAAATGATTGTTGGTCTCACTATTTTTGGTACTTGGTCCACCAAATTGTTTCTTTTTAGGTACTATAAGTATTTTGTTTGTTTAGAGCGTTGGATTTCTCAGGATGTATGCCTCTTATTTTTGTTCAATCACTCTAATCTCTATTGTAACAAAGCTCATATTACATGCCATTCCTATTGTTCGGTGGTGTGTGTGCAGAAAGCTTACTGTGTGGTCGCTCGGTGCTGCTAATTAACTTAAATATTTATGAGTTGTCTACTGATCCACAAGATGATAAATAATAGGATTATACGTGTGTCTGCATGTGGCCTCAATGCATTGTTAGGAAAGCTGGAACAAGCATGGTAATCTCCCCTTTGAGTTATAGTTTAAGGTGGAACAAGCTGGAAAACAAGCATGCTACTCTCTACGGGGAGAACGCAATGCCGCATCTTCAGTGATGGTTTTGCTCATTTGAGAGTTATAGTTGGAAGCAGTGGGAAATTCAGGTTGCGTACATACACCCGTCCACGTGTGAGGTACGACATTGTCAGTCGTTCAATTCTTAAAGCATTCCCAATGACCATCATCTCAAGAATCTACATCTTTTCCAACAGTTTTGATTAGTGTAGTATATGGTTAAGACTATTTTGTATGCACTCCTAATGTACTTCTGGTTTCAAGAATAAAATAGGCATTTAACTGAGTTCTATGAAGAATAGCTGGGTCTACCAATATCTGGTAGACCCAAGTATATATGCTTCCAGGTTGAATGTTATTGTAGATAATGTGAACCTGGAAGCTCACATGTTACATACACAATGTAGATTGGTTCCCGGTAAACCCAATAAATAGTTATATATATTTGTGCATGATAAATTTTAGTTGGTGAGCTGGTGTAGAAGCTCGAAACACCGGCCGGAAAACACACATGCTGTAGAGAGACAAGAGATCTGGTGTTGTCAATGGGATTGGGATGGAATATGAGTTGAGTTCTTAGATCAATAGCTGCTGAGTACCTCAAAAACAATTGGGTCTGCTGGGATTTCATTGCAACTAGGTGATACCCCGCGCGTTGCTGCAGGAATTTTTAAACAAAGTTGTAAGATGAAAATTTGAAAGTATAAACTAAGGTGAAAATATGAAAACATTTTTTACAAATGGCACTATATATGAGAATATGTTCATTTTGTTGAGAGAAAACGATTGTTAAATGATTGATCTTTCACGTACTTCTATTGTTAATTGGTATTTTGGAGCATGGTACCAAAAGATGTATGGATGCTATAGTCACAGAAAATCAGTGGAAGACATATGATCTAGTGGATGACGATGTGGCTTGTGAGGTGGATGGCTTACATGTTGAGAGAAATATAGTTAATGCCTCTTAGTGGGTTCCATCTATATAGTTGTATATGATAAGTTTGTTGCAACCACGCAAAATTGTGGCAATATGTACATGCTATTAATTGCATCTCGCTGCAAGAAAGGATGCAATAGCCGCCTATCTATTGCCACAATGCACCAAGATATTTGCAACCAAATCAACAGTTGCGATATTGCTGTTCCGAAACAACCAGCGCTAATATGGTTGCCATAGCACCTTTCTATTGCAACACACAAAATGCTAATGCAACTCAGAATTGGCATAGCAGTATTCCCAACCAATTACAACACAAATCCTAAAATAGCTACATTAGTGTCACCCTTTTGCAACACGAAACATAAATATTGCAACACATTTATATGTGTAGTAATGCACACATATTACTACCAAATCACTGTTTTTGGAGCCATAGTACCCTCCCTATTGCACCCAAATGAGTGGTGTTCCCTAAATGTTTTGTGGTTATAGGGAAAAAACCTAGTAGTGTATTCTACATATTGACAAACCTTGGGAGAATATTCTAAGGGAAAAGCTACACACCATCTGTGCGCTTGTGGTTCATAATTGGTGCACTTAAGTGCCGTGAACAAGTTTTTCTAGCGTCGTTACTCGGGGACAAGCCAATTTTCTATGTTTAACTTTGTATAAATTTAGCTGGTTACTAATATCTAACTTTTTGTCTCAATAATATTTCGTTTCAGTTTTTATTTTTATTGTCTAGATGGCTCTTGTCTACCATACTATGGAGGAACTAGACAATCCATATAGGCACATCGAGTATTTCATGATGTTATGCAATACAGTACAACAAGAAGGAGTTCCAACTGCTTAGTTCAAATGGAATCTATTCCCATACTCTCTTGCCAATGAAGCAAAAAGGTGGAAGGAAATTGGAATCAATTGATGAAGTAATTTTGCAAAAAGTTCTTACCCATAAGCAAGATTCAATACATAAGGAGGCAAGTGATGATCACCTTTGCATAAGGAGAAGATGAGGGGATAGATCAAGCTTTGGGGTAGATTCAATGTATTAATCGAGGAAGGACTAAAGCTAGGGTTCTCCGGTGATATAGTCTTGAATACCTTTTATTTTTCCCTAACTGTTGAATACATGCGGCTTGTTAAAATGTGTGTAAGAGGAGATCTCATGGAGAAAACACTCACACAAGCTATCCAAATCCTAGAGATAATTAGTAAAGGGAGCAGCCAGATTGGGAAGCATTAGTGCTGGGTGAAGCCACCACCTGCTAATAAAAGGATGCTAAGCGCATTACTGCCGGGTGGAAGCATTAATGCATCACATTTAGTACCGGTTGGAGCTCCCAACCTGTAGTAAAGGGTGTCAGGGGAGCCACGGTGCTAGCCGTTACGTGCGTGCAGTACTAATCCTCATATTAATTAGTACCGACCAAAATGCACGGGTGCTAGCCGTTACGCGCGGTACTAATCCTCACATTAGTGCCGACCAAAATGCAATATTGGTACTGAGCTTGAGGAGGAAAGCTCAGTTTTCCAGTAGTATGCTCAATACACACGTATATCCAAATTCGGATCATGACTTACATGTTTCCAAAATTTAGGATCATTTACGGATTTTGGCAAGCAATCTACAAGACAAGGAAATGATCTGGGGACAACTTCAAACAAGTTTAGGACAGCTAGGGCACATTAATTTACAATTTTTAGACAATCTTATATATAGTTTATCAAAGCTGAACACATAGAAAATATAGATTTTCTCCGCATGAAATGCTTGAGATTTGTTGTTTCCTCAATCACTTTTTGTTGACCGCTAGATCTCCTCCCAACGTCTCACGACACTTCTACTATATTGTCTTTTTCAGGTCCGCCAGCTGTTCCGACATCCGAACCCGGACCTGAACCATATACCTCTGGACCCGCACCCTCAAACCCGTTATGTGGGTAAGCAGTCGAAAGCACCAGAACCTTATTGTTTCCTCTCATTTCCATTCCCAGAACAAGGTTTTGACAGGAAGATGGCACACTAGATCTTCACGGTGATTTTGGAGGAAAATAGGAAGAAGGTGATAGGATGGAGCACAATTACCTGCACATCAACAGAATCCTGACGTCCGGTCTAGGTTGCTTCAGGTCTTCTCCTGGGATTGGTTCTTTGAGGTCATCCATCTCTCCATCTCTCTGATTTCTATCCCTTTTCTGTGTTGTACTCGGATTGAACTCTCCCCTTTTGTTTTTATTTTTACCGAGACCCTTTCTGCACACTTATGTAAATAGGTTGGAGGTCATCCATTTTTTGCGGGGCGCCAAAATGGATTCCCCCTTTAAAAAAATTTGGGTCCTTTTTTAAGCCCATAAACCCATTTTTTAATTATGTTGGCCCACCAAAACAAATTGGTCTGTTAAAATATTGACCTTAACGGGCTTCAATCTTAACGGTCTGGTACATACCCAGAACTGAGCCATTTTGCTGCATCTGGAAAGTGATTGAGATAAAATCAGATCTCAATCTGGATTGACGAGAGAGAGAAAAAAAAACCAATCGTTTTTTGTATGACAGCAATTGAGAGATGTCTCTAATCTCAAAAAGAAAATTGAGAGATGTCTCAATTTAGAAAATAATATGCCACCAAAGTTTACAATGATTACCATAAGGTAATCAGAATAAGCATCGATTATTTAGATCGAGTGAGTAAAATACAATACAGAGTACTGTAAACAAAGAGGTAGCGGACGCTTATTCTGGCCCATGTCACATTATGTTCCTCTCTGCTTAACCGTCATCATGAGCCCATTCTTCATTTGCAGAAAGCACGACACCTTTGGCGCTATGCTCTGCCCTTCCAACACCTCCATATCGAAGTTCCACACGACGGCGGCAACGACGGTCTTCATCTGCGCAATTGCTATGTCCTTGCCAAGGCACGTCCTCGGGCCTGTGTTAAACGCCATGAATTTGTGAGACGGCACGTAGCGCAGTTTGGCACCGTCTTCGGAGGGCCACCTCTCTGGGCGGTACTCATGGCAATCCTTACCCCACAGCGATTCCATTCTTCCCATGGCGTAGATGGAGATGATGATCGTTTCGCCGGAGCGCAGCTGGTGACCGCTCGGTAGCACGTCGTCAGCCAGCACCCCTTTGAGCTCGAACGGGCCTGGTGGGTACAGCCTGAGCGACTCGAACAAGGCGGCCTGAAGGTAGACCAGTTCCTTAGTCTCCTCCGGCTCAAAGCAAACCATGTCACTCGTCGTGGCGGCCTTCAGTGTCGCAACAGGTGCCAATTCCTTGCGGATGCAAGAGACGACACGAGGTTCTTCGCGAGGTTGTAGAATACCCACGGTAGCGTGTTACCAACCGTGTCCCGCCCTGCGATCATGTAGGTGAGGAGTATCTTACTCAGTAGGAAGTCGTCGTTGGTGTACAGTGGGTTAACAGAAAGAATGTCCATGGCCTCCACGTTGTTGTCACGATCTGCGCACTTGGTTTTCCACTTCTCAGTCATCTCCTGACGAAGCCGTGTAGTACTGTGTGCGCCACGGCCATCTTCCTCTCAGGACCAAGGTTTAGCCGCCTCATCACCTTCCAGAAAGAGATTGGAACGGTGTACCGGAATAAGGCGACCTCCATGACGGTGTCCATGGCGGCCGCAGCATGCATAGGCGGCATGCTGACGGACAGGCAACCCGGATCCACGCCAAATATGGACGTCGCAGTAAGGTCGAACACCAACCTTTCCGTCAATTCCTGCATGTTGAATCGGGTCCCGGTGCTCGACGCGCGGGTCAAGAACGGGAGGAGGCCGTTCTCCACCTTGTCAGGGCAGCAAACTTGTCATCAAGGCAAGCCACCGTGGGTTGCTCAGGATGCTCTGGAATATCGCTCGCTCCTGGCGCCAGGCTTCACCGTCGACGGTGAAGATGCTGCCGCTGAAGATGTCGAAGATGTCGGAAAACTCCTCTCCTTGGGGTAGTTTGGTTGGTTGGAGGTGAAGATGTGCCGGACGTTTGCTGGGTCAGCGGTGACGAAGAACCCGTGCCACTTCCTAGTGGCCCTCGCGCCTTCAAGTTATACCCGAAGGAGGCAAGGACGACGGTGAGTTCGTCGTGGGCGTTGAGCTTGCGGAATGCGGATCCTGCTAACGAGGGAAGGGAGCACGCCAAAACCGGTCAATCCATGGGGTACAACGGGTTCCTCAACCTCCATGATGTACAAGTGAAATGATACAGCAACGACGACAACTACGAGTGATGACATGACTATTTCTGGTGGCAACAATAAGGAAGGCAACGCCATTGCTTGCAATAGCAACAGTAATTGCCTGCGTGCTGAGTGTGTTATTATGTGTGGCATGCATGAGTACAACTTGTACTGTAAGTGAGGACGTACGTCTAAATTTATAGAGAAGTTTATGCTCTTCCGGACAGGGAAGCACGCAGGCATCGACCTCTAATTTTCTGAATGATAAAATACGTACTGTACAGGCCATGTTTGGATGCAAGTGTTTGGAAACATGCACGTGCAGATATTGGTTGGTGTGGTTGGTAACCTTTCGTTATTGCACCAGAGACCGCTTAGATACTGCCTTGGTCCCAAGTCATTATTTATTTTGGCTTTTATAAATGCATAGCTATTGCTACCGACATATATGTACGTCCAGATGCGTAGCAAATTTATGCTCTCTCTTGGTAAATGAAGTCATTTTGACAAGATTTAAGTCAACATTGAGACTATAAATCACGAATAATAACTTTTTAAGTCGTTGAGTTTGGAAACGTGAAACCTACAGAATAGATTTTTCTTGCAAAATAATTTTATAAAATTATACATATGTTAGTTTTAATATATTTTTATAAAAGTAAGAAGTTAAAGTTTTTACTTTGGATACCGTGTCATTGTCGATTTCATTTACCAAACTGGAAGTATCTTAAAAAGCTAAAATTGACAGTAATTTAGAGCAGAGAGAGGAACTAATTACCAAATGTGGTGATGATGTTGAGTGGGTGGCTTGTGACTAGTGACCTTGAAGTTCGTCTCATATATACTAGTACACAAACAACGTTCCATTTTCGACAAATCTGGATAGTTTAGATTCAGACTGAAGAGGCTTTAGATCTAAGTCTTAAATTTCACAAGCCTAGAGAAGTTTTTAGTCTTGGTTGGTTTTACAAATCCGAGACTCGGTTGGTGTTACAGATCCGGGACTAAAACCCGTTTAATTGCTGAGTGGCCGACCGACCGATTTGTGTTGTGCGCCCAACATTCCAACGCGGAGCACACAGTCGAGTTGCACCGGGAATGAATTAATAAAATTAAGAACGTCGAGTGAAACCGGAATGAATTTAATAGAATTAAGAATGTCGGGACAAATCCCTACGCGTGTCATGTATAGGGGTTGTAAATGGAGCATGGTCCTCATGTCTCCTTCACACGAACTCTAATTATTTTTAGCTCAAAATAGTATAATATTATGGTCCGACTTTCATTGAGCTCATCCTTGAATTTGCTAGCTAGGCTAAATTTGAAGATCTTTTTACCACCTGCATACTGCACCCGACATATCGTTATCCCGACATATCATTATTATTTCTACGAAGACATGAAGACAACATTGGACATTATTGTTCAACAAATTAGAGAGGAAAGGAGACATCTGACACGGTGACAGTCTGAGGCAACAAATTATGCATGTAGTAACTCAGTCACTACTAGCATGATAACTCGGCAAGCATACAGTAATCTCAGGGACGATATTGGCACAATGACATGTCTCTCCAGGTTCGCTTGTGATTCGCGTGTGTCAGCACGCCAGGACCAGGCCCCTGCCCCAGGACAGCTGTGCGAACGGTCGCATATTAATAAATTTCTAGGCCCGTTCCTGTCCACACTGGGAGGAGACATATGGGCATATTGCTGCACCATGCAGCAGTGCCGGATCCCAGATCCAACATCACAGGAGCTAAATTTAATCCGTGTAGCCCCTTTAATTTGCAGTAAAGGAAAAATACTCTCGTTTCAAATTATAATTGGTTTAAACTTTTTTAGAGCAATTCATTTTATATTTGACCAAAATTTAAAGACAACCACAAAGATTTATATATAGCACCGAATAGATATGTGTTGGCGGTTACAAAGCCTAAACAATAAAAAGTAGGCCTTTGAGCCGTACAATGTCTCCGTACAAGATTGGCTCACTAGGGCTTCTAGGGACTGAGTGACTAGTGAAATTGAATCTGCCCACCAAGGGGGCTCGCATGCCCTTTTTATGCGCGGTTCGGGTCCCTGTCATGTGGGATATGCTTTCACCGAGGGCTTCGCCGGGTTATGGAGAGTGGGACACTAGGCTCGCCGATCGTGTTGGTGGGCCGACCAGGCCGGCCCTCCTAGCGACCTCCTTGCTCGCAAGGCCAGCCCAAACTTCATTCGGCGCGTAGTGTGGGCCTGGCCTACCTCGGGCGGAGTGGGCTGCGTCCCATCCGGGGCTAATGACGTGGCACATCTCAAATGGTTCCCCGCCCTCTCAAAGCCATTGAGGGAGGTTATATAAGTTACTGCGGTAATTCCCTTCCCTCCTAGTCCGCTTTCTCTTCTCGCCTCTAGGGTTTCTTCCTAAGCACCATGCCGCCATCTACCCTTCTCATCGTCTCCACCACCTTTCCTTCTCGCATCGCTTTCTCAGATCTCCTCGGCCTCCCGGGCTTTTGTGTTCTCAATTTCTTCGCCCCAACTCACGGAATCCTCGAAAAAGTGATCGACTCTCCGTCGGCGTAAAACTGACCACCCCATCTCCGTAACACCACCGCGTCTTGTCGGGGTGAAGATAGAGAGATCTGCTACGAGGCGTGTACCTCAACCCTCACCGCTCGATGTTGTTCCAAAGAATGGCCTATAAGGACCGGAAGGCCTAGAGAGCGTGGGTGACTCGTTAGTTCTACCAGATGGTGTCGTATGGTTGCCGCATGGTGTCTTCGTTCAGCCCACGGACCTCGTGGCTCGACCCAACTTCCCCGGACGATGTCGCCCGTGCGGATCACCCTCTTGGGTGTCGTGTCTTGTCGTTTGCCATCAACGACCTAGTGGAAGAGTTCACGGCTGCGGGGTGTGGCCTCGAGGCGTCGAGAGACTTCTAGTGTAGGGAGGGTAGACTCTCTTCCACCGATTGTAGTGGGGCCTGCAGGTGAGTTCCCCTCTTCTTTCTCCACGCCTTTGTCCGGTTTCAAAGTTGAGTTGACCCCCGGCCGCCTCTTTCCTGGCAAGGACATCTCTATCATCGAAATCTAGGCCCGGTCGTCTAGATGTTGGGGCCTTATATCAAGAGGGAGCACGAGGCCCCAAAGGTCCTCGTGTTGGGCACTAGGATCAACCGGATCCTTCTCCTCCGGGGAATCGATACACCTGGAGCATCTCGAACCCATTGAGAAGAGGAAACACATGGGTGACGCCATGTCCTGAGTTCAAGAGCTCCCGAGACCGGATGGGGGTAGGAGGTCGATGGGGAGCCCGTCAAAAGGCCTTCCCTAGAGGATAGTGAGAAAACTTCCAATATTCTCCGGGTGTCCCACATCTTCTCCACACCGCCACGCCCGCCTGGAGGAGGGGACTCTGGACCCCTTCCAACCCTCGCTTCATGGTTCCGGTTATCGACACGAAGTTTGGCTTTGACAAGGACGAGGAAAAGGGGAGGATGTTGAGGAGATCTATAAGTGCATGACTTCCCAAACCTTGTTCCGCTATCCCTCCGCCTCTTTACGGCGATTGACCTCGCCTCGTGTCTCATAGACCACGAGGCTTCACTAAGACACGGAGCGGAGACTTTCCCACGTGGAGGAGGGAGACGAGCGATGACAGTGCCCCCTCGTGACCCGCGCCGAGGTCTAGGAATGGGTAAGGACTCTTCTACGGGTCAGCTTAGGGTCGGATCAATCTCGCTTCCCGTGAGGACTTGGTGGGCGGCCCGCTCACTAGGAGGCGCTGCTTCGCGGACAAGCTTCTATTGTCGTCCCACCCGACCGCTCACAGAGCACCTCTCCTCCGGCATCATGATGGAGGTGCTGGCCTCCCTCCTCGGGGTCAAGGTAAGTCCCTCCCCTCCAATTGCTTGTTATGTTATGCACTCTACATCAAGTTTCCTTAGATGGCCTGCTCACTCACGCTCGTCCGTAGGTCTCTATCCTGGCCAGCGGCCTCATCCGCCTACTCCTATGGCAAGTCTTCCTCGGCCACCCGGATTCAGGAGCTGGGGACCGCCTTGGCATAGGTGACCACGGACAAGAGGTCGTTGAAGGTTGGGTGAAGAGGCGGAGGGGTCTGAGCCAGGCCACAGCGGCGCGCCGCAACGGCAAAGGAGGCACAGATGGAGACTGGAGGAACTCGGTCCACCTCAATTTAGCTTTCTAAGGGGCCTCTGTAGCCCAGGATGCTGCCGAGGCAATGGCCACTGCTCTAACGGAGATAGGGTGGTCTGGACCTCCCGAGCATGACTCGGAGGATCTCCTCGCTAGTCAAAGGTGTCTTTGGCAAGGGATCTCCGTCGTGGTGAAGGTGCTCGGGGCTTCACCGGTGTGTGCACAAACCACCTGGCAGGGGCCTTCCTCGTGCTTTCCCGCACTCCTGCGACAATGTGTCCCGTGTCAAGGACGTGATCGGGACCTCCCACCAAGCGTCTGCTTTCCACAAGGAGGTCAAGATGGTGAAGTCGTCCTCTCTCTCCTTGGCCAACTTTTGGCGGTCCCATGGCGTCGAGCTGTCCCAAGCCTTGGCCTTTACCGCTGCTGAGGCGGCCGCCTCTCGAGTTTCGGGGAGGGGTTCCTTGTCCGGGGCAGGGATGGAACCAATGAGAGAGCAACATTTGAGGGATCTTTGCCGAGTGCCTAGAAAAACACTCGGCAATGAGCTTCTTTGCCAAGTGCCTAACTAAACACTTGGTAAACATTTTCTTTTTGTTGCTCCTTCTTTTCCATAACGTGTTCTTCTGAATTCATATCAATTAAATCAACAATGCCTTGTAAAATTCACTCAACAATATGCATTTGATTTTTCAACTCATATAATTCCATTATTTATGCACTTATAGATAAAATTCAATTTATATAATAAAAATTCTATAATTGCACTTAATACATTAAAATTATCAATTAGTTTTAAAATTACAAAATTTCACATGAAGTGATTTTTGTGCTCTATTGCCTATACAAAAGTTTTGAAGTGAAATCACAATTTGACCGTCACTTTGACTTCAAATCTTATTGAATCCTTCTAAGATGCTTTAGTTTGTAAATGACGTGACTAAATGCGTGAAACCCTCATCTTTTCCCACAACCTCTATGTATGATTTCATTACATCATGACAACTTGTGATTTTCAGACTTCGTTTGTTTTTAGAATTTGAAAACCATTCGGTCACTCCTTTATGGTCGTGTTACCTTCACAAGATGTCCGAAATTTCTTTTCATTTCACACGTAAGGCCTCAAACTAAGCTAAATGACATGAATATCATTTTCTACTTATTTCCTTCTATTATTTGAATCACTTGCAGTTCAAATTAGACTTGATTCAAGAAATTGCTTGAAATGCAATTAATTAATAAATTTAGAAAACAAATACAAAATATACCAAATTGTACCATGGAGGCCACATGTTGTATATGGAGAGTGAACAGTTTCAGATAGAAGAAGAAAACTTATTTACTTGTCGAGTGTTAAAACAACTGAAACAAACTATGTGTCGAGGTGCTAAGAAGAAACACTCAGCAAACCCTCTTTTTGCTGAGTGTTTTTCTTAGTACTCCTCAAATATCGAAATATTTGTCGCCATTGACTTTTTCACAACTTGACCATTCGTCTTATTCAAAAATTATGCAAGTATCATTTACTTTGCTTGCTACATATTTTATTATTGTAGGTACTTTAAGTTTGACTTATCCTTTTACACATTTGCGATAACTTTTGAATAAGACGAATGGTCAAAGTTGGAAGAAAAGTCAGGCGACAAGTATTTCGATACGAGAGGGAGTACTTGGCAAATAGGTTGTTTGTCTATTGTTATTTTTATTGCCGAGTTTTTTAAAGCACCGGAGAAAAGCACTGAGCAAACTAAAATGATGAGATTTCCGGTAGTGCTCTATTATCTCTATTAGTGCTGTCGTCGTTGTTTTTTTTTTTTTTTTTGCATGTACATGTTACATGCATGAATGGGCCGGAACCGATACAAATGTCGTGATCCAGCTGCCCACGTGAAAACCAATTACATGAATATAGTTACCTAAATAAATTAAATTTGCAGATATGTACTAGATGTTCGAAATTTCTTTTCATTTCACGAGTAAGACCTCAAACTAAGCTAAATAACATGAAAATCATTTTTCTACTTATTTTCTTCTATTATGTGAATCACTTGCAGTTCAAATTAGACTTGATTCAAAAATGTCTTGAAATGCAATTAATTGATAAATTTAGAAAACAAATACAAAATATACCAAATTGTATCATGGAGTGACACATGTTGTATGTGGAGAGTATGAACAGTTTCACAGATAGAAGAGAATTGTTGAATGTTAAAACACGGGCAACAAACTATGTGCCGAGTGCTAAAAGAAACACTGGCAAACCCTCATCTTTGCTAAGTGTTTTCTTTAGTACTTGGCAAATAGTTTGTTTGCCTGAGTGTTTTATAGATCCTGAGAAAAGCACTCAGCAAACTTAAAATGATGAGATTTCCTCTATTATCTCTAGTAGTCATTTTTTTTTTTTTTGCATGTACATGTTACATGCATGATTGGGCCGGAACCGATACAAAAGTCGTGATCCACCTGCCCACATGAAAACCAATTGCATGAATATAGTTACCTAAATAAATTAAATTTGCAGGTATGTGCTAGATAGTTGGATTAGGAAACCCTCAAGATTCCGATTCGTATAACAGCGAAGCCCCCAACTATATACATATGCCTAATCGCCCACGTTAAAACCCAACGGTAACAGCGGCAAATTTACGTGGACTCCTCGATAGCCAAACGAACTCTGCCTTCTCGAGATGGATCCATCGCTGGCGGCAGGCCCAGATTGGTCTAGCATGCAGGCCGACATCCTTGCCGCCGTGTTCGAGACCTTCCAGAATAACCCCGCCGACCTCATCCGCTGCGGCGCTGTCTGCCGCGAATGGCACAGCGCCCACGCCTCCGTCCGTTCGCGCCACGGCCTCTTCTCCTGGTCGCCATGCATGGTCTACGCCGTCTCGTCCCCCGAGACCCGCGCCACCGCCACCGTCTTCACGCTCGACGGCGGGAGCACGTACGAGGTCACCCTGCCGGACCCTCCCATCTGCGGCAGGTACTGGCTCGGCACCTCTCGAGGCTGGCTCGTCACGGCAGACGCCGACTCTGCCGAGGTGCGCATCGTCAACCCCGTCACCGGCCAGCAGATCGACACGCTCCCGCCCGTAGCGACCATGGCGCACATCAGGGTCCCCTCGAGAGCGATGCCGGCTACGACTACGAGATTTACTCGTATGACTGGAGACTGGAGCAGCGACGCAACTACCCGCCGCCTGATCCTGTTACGGCCAGCGAGCTCGCAAAGTTCCTCCACATGCGCGCCTTCCTGTCGTCCGATCCATCGCACAACAAACAGGAGCGTGGCTGCATCGTAGTTCTCCTCCACTTGCCTCAGTGCGCCTCTCGTTCGCCCGAGTCGGCGTGGACGAGCGCTGGACCTGGATCGGTAGGGTTACTCCTACGCCGACGTCGTCTACAACGACGGCGACGGCCTTTCTACGCCCTGACGGTCGCCGGGGCATTCACACGTATAGCCTCGCCGGCGGGGCCTCCGCCGCTCGCCAAACGACTGTCCTGCAGGACCAGATGCTCGGTATCATCGGTACGGACACCAAGTACCTCGTCCAGGTCCCCGGCGGCGGGCAGGAGTGGCTGCAGGTGTGGAGGATGATGGAGCCCGTGCCCACGCCGGAAGACAGCAGCAACAACACGCTTGTCCAAGACGGTGTGGATCAAGGTGTACCGAGTGGACATCGACACCCAGACTCTGGTGGAGACACAGACTCTGGGGAGAACACCGACCACGCGCTCTTCATCGGGTGCAATCAGGCGTTTTGGGTGCCGGCGGCCGGCAAGGGCGCCGGAGTGCTTCCCAACCACATCTACTACACGGACAATGAGGAGTGCTATGCGCTCTACTATCCAGAGAGTCCCAGGGATATCGGTGCCTACAATGTCGGCGACGGCAGCTTCAAGCAATTCCGCACACCTCGGCCATGGCTGAATTGGCCACTTCCTTGTTGGGTTATGCCTAGTCTTGGTTATTTATCATCATCGTATTGACATTGATTAATCATAGCTAGATGTTAGCATGAATTTGCTGCTGTAGTTTCAATTCAGTATGTCTGTTTTCCACCGGCTTTATAATTATAAGGGCATGTACAGCGCAGCGCGGCGCTTGAGCGCGTCTGTACGAATGTGATTTTGCAAAAAAAACACCCGCCGATCCGACCCGAGGTCGAATCTCGTTCTCTTTCTAGGAGTGCTGTACCGGTCGAATCTCCTTGCGTGGGAGAAAAGACATCATGCCTCGAACCGTGGCGGCGCTTCCAGCAGCAACATTATTGTAGGATGATTTGGCTTACGACGAAGTGCGGTGGGTTGCTTAGCTTTGCTCAGCGACTCTGGTGGGGTACGACATCGTCACAAGGTGGTGCAAGCAACAACTTCAACATTAAGGTTAAAATTGTCAGCACCATTGAAAAATATTAAAACAACAGTTGCACAAACTGATTGGTCTGTATTTTTCATAGTCCTATCATCTTGCTCCTTAGGGATTAAGGTTAACAAGGCGAAGCTGAATCTATATAGGTTGAAATCTCCATTGTAACAATCCTGGAACATAGCTACTATGTCATTTTTAATCACCACCAAAACATTTGATAAAAGAGCAAAGGCAAACCATCTGGTCCTGTGGCTCCCTCTGCATATAGCAGCTAAACCTAGCTTCTTTGATTTCCTCCTCTGTAAAAGGAGCAGATAAATGCAACAAAGTTATCCTCTTTTTAATTTGATAGCTTTGAGGAATGTCGGCCTCTACCATATAGAATCAAGAGCAAACTCTTAACCTACCTCAGGTTCAGAAATACCTACCGGAAGAAGAGGTACACAATTAACAAGATTAAATTTGGGGATGAATGCACAAAGTTCTTTCATGCAATGGCTATAGTTTCTTATAGGAAAACCTTATTGCCCAACATAAAGATGCAACTGGACAGGATGCTATTGATCATGAAGGAAAGCTGCTCTGATTTGGTCTTCCTTCAAGCTACAAATGGGTGTCTCTTCTCACCCCACCATGCTTTTGATTTGTCATCCCTTTTTCACTCGTCGGTTGATCTAAGCTCCTTGATTGCACTATTGGGGATTCAGGAAGGGCCCCATCGGCGAACCGGTGGGCCCCTCAAACAGCAAACAGGACCGTGGGTCATGCCTTGATCACGGGCCGCAGGAGGGAGAGACCACCGGCTGGTCCGGAAGCATCCAAGTCAAGAAGCCTCGAGAGGGCTAGCCTAAGACGAAAGGGCTCAGGGGGCACAGAGGCTTCCGGGTGTCAAGGGACCTGTGGGACTCGGATGATGCACACATCAAGGAGGGCCCCCAAGCACTATAGATGCACATGGCATGTCGTTAGGTAGTGAGGGGAAAGACTAGGGTGCCCTTAGGGGGTAGGGAAGAGTCTCGTGTCTGGGACATTGTACCGGAAGGGGTCCTCGAGGCCTATAAAGGAGCCACCCCATGTATTCAAGTCAAGTTGCAATAATATCATTCTACTAGTCACTCAGTCCCTAGTAGCTCTTCGAGCCTTTCCGCACGGCTCGAGCCCCACCTTTACTGTTTGGGCCTTGTAACCACCAACATGCACCTTTTACAAAGGAAGAGATTGTGAGTTGTGAAAATGATGCCCTCAGACAAGCACCTGGACCGGATGGGTTTAATGGCCTTTTTTAAAGATATGTTGGGACATTATTAAGGAGGATGTCTACTCCTGTGCCAAGCATTCTTTGAGGAGAACATTGATTTAGAATCGACCAATAATTCCTTCATTACCCTAGTGCCCAAAGTGAACAACCCGAGACAGTTGACGACTTCAGACCTATCTCCTTGCTTGAATTGTAGCATCAAGATTCTTACTAAAATTCTTGCTGATAGGTTACAATTGGTCATCCTGCAACTACTTCATTTCAATCAATATGGCTTCCTCAGATCTCGTTCCATCCAAGATTGCCTTATGCGGTGTTTTGAGTACATTCATCAATGCCATCAGTCCAAAAAATAATCATTCTAAAATTAGATTTCTCTAAAGCCTTTGATACTATTGAGCATACAACAATGATTGAGGTCATGACACACATGGGTTTTCCTTGAAATGGCTCAATTGGATTAAACTTCTCTTCTCTTGGACACTTTTTCTGTCATTCTAAATGGAGTCCTGGCAAACAATTTAAATGTAAACAGGGATTAGGCAAGGTGATCCTCTATCACTCTTCTCTTTGTCCTGGCAGCAGAACTCCTTCAAGTAATAATAAACAGATCATACCACGAGGGTCACCTATTTGAGCCGCTCTCGAAAGGCCATCCAGATTTTCCAATTGTCCAGTATGCGGATGATACTATCCTCATCATGCAGGCAAATCAAGTTCAGTTAAGTCACCTGAAAGAAGTACTACAACAATTTTCAGAATCCACAGGCGCTCTGAGTGAATTATGACAAATCCTTGATTTTTTAGAACTTGGATTAATACCTAGCTTACCAATCAATGTATCAGACGGCAATCCCACCTTGCTTGCTACTGATTTTGGTTGTCAAAATGGTTCCTTCCTTTCACATATCTGGGACTACCAATGGGAACTACAAAGCCACGAATTGAGGATCTCACTCCAATTATGGATAGAATTGAAAGACGTCTTATATCTTGCTCCTCTTACCATCCTATTCAGGTCGTCTGCATGTGAACTCTGTCATCACCCCATCCTGCCTTTATGCGATGTGCACACTTATAAATTACATAAAGTGGGATTTTGGGGAGATCTCTGGAGAACAGATTCACATTGGTTAGAAACCTACATTTCAAATCTCATCATGTTTGGACATCGTTTTGTTATAGGTTCCTTATTTTTCTGAAGTACACACCAGGAAAATTCAGTGGCACCCATTTTGTAAATCCGGTGGCACTGGTTTTGTTACTCGAGCAAATTCTGCTTCTTCCCGCTTTGCTCTTTAGGCTGGGTCTAGTCTCTGTTGTGCCTTTCTAGCTTTGTTTCTAGAGTCAGTAAATCTATTGTGACTGTGATCTTGAGAATCGCTAGAAGAGTCTTGGGACCTAGCTAGGCCCGGTTATCTTTGGAGAATTCTTAGTGGCTCACATTCACCCCCATCAGATCGCACCTTAACTAGTGTTTTTGGTAAATGTCCTATTAGAAGGAACCAGTACGACAAATGTTTGTCTATAAATTTTGAATCATAGAGTGATTTTATTTCAAAGCACGGAGGAAATACTTGCCTAGTTGACATCAAAGCGCCCCTTTAAATGACGAAATAATTAAGTTAGGCGCCGGCCCGTACTGTTGGTACATACATATCCTGTTGTAATAATAGACTCCATGCATCATACATGTCCACATAAAACTGATTCCACGCACGCGTTATAATGAGAATCCTCTACCGAGCCTACAAGCCATATTGCGTTGGGCCGGACGGCAAGTACGCGCGAAGACGTCCGCGCGCGCGTTAGTTTCCACTGTACCCTCCGTGCACACACTGTTGGCGAGCGAAAACTTTGCTCAATCGCGTGTGCGTGTAGGCATGATCACTGATGACGCCGGCCTATAAACACATGGTAAGATGGATAGCACTTGAAGGCACAGACACGGTTGAGAGAACATCGATCCGCAGCCAACAATGGCATCCAAGTCATCCATAGGTTTCCGGGCCGGCATCCCTGTTCCTCGCCGTGACTCTCATGCTCGCGGCTTCGACGCTGGCCCAAGCACGGCCACCAGCACGAGTTCCACGGTCTGCACCGACGCCTGCTCCAGCACCAGCTCCGACGCCGGTGCCGACACCGTCACCGGCGCCATCCCAAGATTTCTGTCCTCCCGGTTTCAAAAACTTAGTCGAGCTGCTAACAGCCACTCCAGAGTAGTATGCTGCAAAGAGGCATTGTTATCAGCCCCAGCATTTACTCTCAGAGCAGTGGTGGCCTGGCGTCGTCCTCGCACCACGCACCTGCGTGTGCTCTGCTCCCACCTTACTCGACTTAGTCTTTGGCCCCATCCACTGCGTGGCTGCTGCCTGAACCTAGATATATATATATATATATATATATATATATATATATATATAACTATTACTATGTAGCCGCCATAGAATACCTTATTTTATAGCCAGGTGACGTGGCTTCAAGTTGTGCTGTCAGTTCGGCCTAATAAATTGGCGAGCCCAGCAAGGGAGCTGGCCGTCCACCACGGTCAACTATTAATTACCTTCATTAGGTGTAGGTAATCCCGACATGCACACATGCACAGTAAAACTATGTTGCATGTATGCCGGCGAGAATTATATGGAACATACTCCGTAAGCTTCTGTACCTACCTTTTGATGATATTTTTTTATCTATAATACCATATAGTAAATTTTGGAGTAGCTTCACTCTATACGGCATATTTGGATTCTTGTAAACTGACACCAGTTTATGTTAACTTCTATGCCATTGTTGTAATTGTCTTTACCGTAAATACTTGACACCCTTGTGGTAATTCTAGTATATTGGATTATAGTAAATTGGGAATCATACTTTTCAAACAAAAAAAGAATTGGAAAATCGTATTATACAGTTGTAAAAGTCCATGGTAAATTGACGATGACAGTCTGGTAATATTTTGGATTCTAGAAAACTTGGCATATAGTAACTTGATTACGCCATATTGGAAAATGCCTAGCGGTAACTCGATGGTACCATTTTGGTAAATTTACGGAATTATTGTGTGAAATGTGTCCATGCAAGCACTGCTCACTTGAGGAAAAGCAAAGCATACAAAGTAGCGGTAATCTCGTAACATGTATGTGTACCCTGCACTTGCACGTGTAAACAAACGAAACCTGGCATGGTCACAGCTACGGAGTAACCAAAATTTAAATTGGACGGACACCTGTGTTTAGTTACTGGACACACGATTCTCAAAAAAAAAAAAAGTTACTGGACACACGAGTGCATGCAGCCATGCAGGGATCAACTACACCTAATGACGCTATTAACACTGGACACACGAGTGCATGCAGCCATGTAGGGATCAACTACACCTAATGACGCTAATTAGTATGTATTCTGGACGGCCAGCTGCATATTAATTAGGCCAGGTCGGAGCGTAAACGTGAACGTGAGTGGCCATGTGTCCTGCCATAGAATAAGCTATTCTATGGCCGGCCATAGAGTATACTCTCCCTATATATATATATATATATATATATATATATGTGTGTGTGTGTGTGTGTGTGTGTGTGTGTGTGTGTGTGTGTGTGTGTGTGTGTGTGTGTGTGTGCACCTGTGTGCTGCCCAGCTATTTACTTACTAGTACCAATACGTGCTTATAGTATGAATAATCTGTCATGCATTCATGTGTCGTCAGCAGGATGTATCCTCGACGTGTTTGTTGTCTGACTTGTAAGTTGTAACGCATGTTCACGTCGCTGTGTGTGTGTTTGCGGCCCAAAATACCAAATATATATATATATATTACGGAAAGCAGAACATATATGTCCAATATAATCCCGCTTTGTGGAAGTATGACTATGGCAAACGATCTAACAGATCCATGCATGTTCTTCTTTATCTGCTTATAGAGTCCCATGTCACAAATTCAGTATTTTGGGGTGGTTGATGCATATCCCTCTCCTTTCTTCTTTTCACCTAAAATGTAGCACCCATATATGTTAGTGGATCAATCTTCTTCCTCTCCTCCCACCACCATCTCTTCTCTCCTTCTTTTGAAGAAAATGAAAACAAATTACCTTTGTGGGCAGGTCGGCATGATGCAGTAGGTCTAAACTACATAGCATAATAGGATGGCGGTGTAATAAACTTTTCCAGCTGCATGCTTGAACAAGGAAAGTACGTACATACTACATAGCATTTCAATTGTGTTTGGAATTGAAGACAAAACGCTATCCCTGTTCTTCCAGTTAATTGAGTGTTTATGTAACTCAGCATGATTATATTTTTTCTGCCTTGCTTCATTTTGACCAAGAACAACTTGTGTGGGCAATCAAATTTCCACGGTATTATATATCATATAACTGGAGTGCTGATCACCGTATGAATTGGTAATCGTTCTATGATGAGTCGGCCTGTGTTGGCCACCGGTTAAATGGCCTCATCACCGCCGGCCAGTGTTGCAAGCTGTCTGTGATGAATCTATCATCAACTCTGACTTGTTGTACAGAACGTCGGTGATGGACTCGGCAGTCGCCACCGCCGGCTTGAAAACTAAATGGTGATGATGCATGACGGTGCTCATCATTACCGGTTTGGGATATAAACTGGTGGTGACGTCGTACCCCATCACCATCGCTTGTGCCGCAACTCCCCAACGGCACTGATAATAAGCTTTTTCTGCAGTGGTGCAAATTCATTTGGCAACGAGATATAACACATAATGGATATTCCTAGTACCTACCGTACATGGTGACAAGCACTGCTTTATATGCAAGAGAGCTGCAAGCTTCCTTTTGTGTAACATTTGTCTTTGTTTCGTGCATGTGACTCCAAATCGAACTGCATGTTCTAATACAAACGGTAGGTATAGCTAAATAATGTTTTATATAAAAGATTGTAGATGAAAGAGGGGTCCATACAGGCACACGGCACGGCTACAAGAACTGCTCTCCCTCATATTAATTAACATTTTTTTAAGACATGCATAGAACATTTTCATTAAGAAGAAGAGAATTACAGTTAAGCCTACAGGATCGAAAGTACATCAAGAGCTTAAGCACATCAGATAAGTACTCATCATAATGAACGTTCGCTTCATGCACATCCAAGGAGGAAGGTTGCACATGCATAGGGTCACAGGCCAAGTACTATAACTACTATTAATCTTGCCGAATGAATTGAAACCATTCATACTTAAAGCAAATCTTATGTTCCTTGCATCCCTTTCAAAGTTCCGGAATCCTCTATCAATCTCTCTCCAATGAGCCCCATCAGTTGGATGGTCTCAGCATCACCGGTAGGGTGAGGGCTTTAGTCGATTGGTAAGGGTATAGGTCTCTAAAGTCCAACCGGGACTAATGATGAGAGACAAAAGGCCCCCCTTTTAGTCCCGGGTGAACGAACCGGGACTAAAAGGTTCCTTTAGTCCCGGTTGGTATTAGGGTTTTCCAGAAAAAAAAAGCCCGTGGCTGCTGGTATTGCATGCTCCAGCTCGCCACCACTCGTCGGCGAGCATCCGCTCTCTCAGCCCGCCGCCGCCATTCATAACAATGGAGAATCGACAAGAACAAATACAAACACGGATGAGAAGTATTCATCACATACTTAACCATCACATGAGTAAATCAATCAATTTCACCACTCACGAATCACAAGTTTGATTCAATTCACAACACACAGGTTTGATTCGATTCACAACACAAGTTTCCTTCACATCTCACAACATCTCACAAGTAAAATCGAAGACAAAAATTGACGAACGTGGGCCAGAGCGTCGTGGGGGCGGCCGGTGGCACTGCGCCGCGCACGCCCGCCGGGCGGCGTGCCACGCACGCCGGGCGAGCGCCGCGCCGAGGCGCGCGCGGAGCTGCCCTCGCCGGGTCCACCGCCCCGCCGGTGGTCGAGCCCGCCCGGGAGCCGCTTGCCGCCGGTCCGCGCGCTGTGGCCTGGCCGCGCCACCTCGGGAGCTGCCGTGGGTCCGCGCCCCAGCCGGTGACCGCGCCCGGGAACCGCTTCGTCCGCGCCGCGCCGGGAGCCGCCACGGTGACCGCGCCTCACGCCGGGATCTGCACGAGAGAAGAGAGAGAGAGATGAGATAGAGAAAGGAAGGAGAAGAATGAGATGCACTTTGACCGGTGGGAGAGAGAAGGAAACCGTCGGTGGGTGGAATGGCTTTAGTCCCGGGTGGTGTTTCCACGAGACAAAGGGACCCCTTTAGTCTCGGGTGGAAACACCACCGGACTAAAGTTTGCCAATTATTTATCGTGAAAATAGCAGTTTGCAGCCTTTTGGTCTCGGTTGATATCACCAATCGGGACTAAAGGGTAGGGATGTTCGCGGGCATTTCAGGCCACGTCGACGAAAGGCCTTTAGTCCCGGCTCCAAAGTCGAACCGGGACTAAAGGCCCGAACCAAAGCCTCGGTCTCTACCAGTGCATGTGATCTTTCTTACATTCTTCTTTGTGCCATCTCATCAACTTAGCATTTGCTTTGTAGCTGAACAAACGCTTCAAATGTGGTATTATAGGAAAATACCACATAACTTCTGCCGGAAATCTCTCTTCTTAAGAGTTGGCCCTCAAGATCACGGGATCTTCATCTTCTTCATCTTGAATCTTATAACATAGCGCTCGCACAGGAGAACAAGAATCCAAATTCTTATATTCCTTACCACAATAGAGGATACAATCATTAGGGTAGACATGTATCTTCTGAACCTACAACTCCATAGAGCAAACAATCTATTTCGCTTCATATGTTGTGGACGGCAATTCATTTTTTTCTCGAAAAGCATGTCCTTCATAATTTTTAGCATCCCCTCAAATGTCTTATTAGACACACCATGTTTTTCCATCCATTGCAGCATTTTCGATTGTAGTACCAAGCTTTTGTGCCCCTCCTTGCAATCTAGGTACAACAATTTTACTGGGCATCTATCATGTCTGCAACTTTGTCGATTCTTTATCATTATCGTAGTCCCTCTGTGCATCCCGTAGCACCTGACCAAGATCATCAGTACGACCATCTTCTGGTAACTCTTCTTTGTCAACATCTTTCATTGTAGTATCGGCAAAAGCTTGCATGCCCAGCCCGAATGTTGTTATCATCCTCCTCATCTTCGTCATCTTCCATCACAACCCGGAAAAGGCATGTTAGAAGTGTCTTCACATGGACAACGCCGCTTCATCTGAACAAATTCATTAAGCGTGTCTACAAAAGATAACAATGTTTCACTAACACGTTGATGCATGTCTTCTCGCATTGATACATAGAGACGGATTTAAGTTATGCTTAGCGGTGTAGTTATGTAGTATAGTAACGCTTTATTGTGTGTTAAAAATATAGAGAATCTTATAGATACATTTATAAAACATGTCTACTAATTTATGAAAAACCAAAAAATAATTCAGATTGAAGAACACCTATACATGATTATTTATGTGTAATATGTGTGTTGCGTTGGATTCGAACCCAAGATTTCGTACCTCACACATAGCTTCCTTACCATCTCACCTACATAGCAAATCTAACTTACATAAGTATGTTTTACTTTTGAGTTTGGCTATGAAGAACCATTACTACACTTATTTGATATGATTTATGACGTTTCTACATGCTAGTCACGATTCAAATCATGTCTAACCATGTATCATTTTGAAACATTTTTTACGATCATGTCAAAAGGTATCTTTACGTGACTATAGACATTGTTTGATACACTTTGTAGCGTGTCTGGATAAAAATGATGCGTTAAATCGTATCTAACTTCGTGTCTTTTGAGATGATTTCAGTAGTGTGATAAAAAATATCTCTTTAAGAGTACTAACGATGTGTGTCTAATATCGTGACACTTTGATATGCTATCAGAATCGTGTCAAAAAACATCTTTATGCACTGGCGTACAAACGCTTTCAGGGTGCATTGCTACTATAACATAACTAAAGAGGGTTTTCTAGAAGTGTAATTAACCTATTTTCTCTAAAGAAATCCATTTCTCTATCTGTAAAGTGGAATAACGAAAAACTATATATTCATTCTCCCTATCTCTCATTTCCAATGCCCATATTTTTATAAACTAACTTAAAATAAAATAATGACCACATTTTCTATAAAGAACTACATTTTCCCTAACTCTATTTTCTCTATCTCTAGCTCTCATAATCTAATAACTAAAAAGTAAAGTTTTATTTTCTCTATCTAGAAAACATAAAACAATGCTTAATAAAGTTAAATGCAAGAAGAAAATTTGCAAGTACCTATTTTATATAAACAAACAATTTTCTCTACATCTGAACTAAAAATATTTCACCTCTTAGCTAGCTCCTCCTGGCTACAAATTAAAACTCCATTTTCTTTATCTTTAAGCCATAAAACAAAGCTTCATAACAACAAATGAAGGGAGGATGAAGAACAAAACCTTAGCAACACTTTGGAGGAGTAAAATCACCATGAATTGATGGAGAAAAAATTCGGCAGCACCTCTCTAAGCTTGAGGAGACGCCATGGAGTAGGAGCTCGAGCTGCATAATTGAATGGATCGGGCAGGGGAGGAGGAGGAAGAAGATGGGGATTTATAGGTGGGGTGTTTAGTCCCGATTGGTTATACCACCTGAGACTAAAGGGCCTCCTTTAGCCTCGGGTGTTAACACCAACAAGGGCTAATGCTTTAGTCCCGATGGTGTTACCACCCCAGACTAGTCTCGGTTGGGAATACCAACGGAGACTAAAGGCCTGCGTCAATAATTGCCTCCTAATTAGCCGTTGGACACTGGACCTTTACATTTTGGGACACGTCGATCCAACGTCTTTAGTCCCGGCTCCAAACTTTTTCGAGACTAAAGGGGTTGAATCGAAAGTCGATTATTATCTACTAGTGCTGCTTCTTGCTTGTCCTCATCTATTAGTGGTACTTTGACTTTTGCATGTGGCTTGACACTGTAGTAATCGGCTTTAATTAGCTTCTGCATGCATGTGCATAAAATTCATTGAAGGCCAATACAGTCAATGGCAAATTTTCTAGTGTTGGCAAATGGCCTATTAGCTGCATGTACCAGTAAAATTACAAATGTGTGTATAATTTGAAGCAGACTTTATTTCAAGCTCACAGGAAATACTTCCTCCATATCAAAATATTTGTCACCGTTAATTTTTTAATACAACTTTGACCATTCGTCTTATTCAAAAACATTAATGCAAACATACAAAAATTTAAATCATACTTAAAGTACTTATAATAATAAAGCATATCACAAATAAAGTAGATGGTATTAGCTAGGTGCTTACATACTTTTTTAAATAAGGTGAATGGAAAACGTTGAAATAAAAGTAAATGGTCACAAATATTTTGATCGGAGTACTTGACTAGTTGACATCAAAGCGCCCCTTTAAAGGAAGAAATAATTAAGTTAGGCGCTGAGAACCGCACGTAGCGTGGTTGGCAATGGCGCTAGGTGCGCGCCTGCGCCCGCCTGTGCTCGAGTCTCGGCTCTCACGCGTGGAACCACAAAAGGATTGCAACATGCCCGCCGCCTATGGAATCACGGTGATCTCATGAAGGACGTGGTCGATCTATTTGTCTGTACAGTTGTAGGTTTGTTTGTATGTGTGTGTGAGTGAAGTGTGGGTGTGCGTACATGTATGAACCGATATGTACTACAGCTTGTACCAGATGAGAGGCTTAAAAAAAAGTTAGGCGCCAGCCCGTAATGTTGGTACAGAACATATCGTGTTGTAATAATAGTCTCTATGCATGTCCACACAAAACAAATTCTACGCACGTGTTATAAATAATGAGAATCCTTTGAGCCAACAAGCCATATATGGCACAACGAGAATGGGACAACGCTCAAATGTCCACGAGGACATGTTCCGTAAGTGGAAACTTACGCTTGCGTTGTGCCGGACAGCAAGTACGCGCGAAGACGTTGCGGGCCAGCGAAAACTTTGCTCAATCGCTTGTGCGCGTAGGCATGATCAGTTGATCACTGACGATGCCGGCCTATAAACACATTGTTAGATGGATAGCACTTGATCAGGCACAGACACAGTTGAGATAACATCCGCAACCAAGTAAGAGCAACTCCAGCAAAGACTCAAAATTGAGGCCTCCAAAACCTATTTGCAGGCCTAACTGTAAAAAAATAGAGGCTCAAATTACATCTCAACTCCAGTGGGAGCCTCCAAATAGGCCTCTATTTTTAGGTGGACCCATCTGTCAGTTACCAATCCGTCCGCGGCGTCACCTCCGGGCCAATTCCTGGCGGTGGATCCTCCCGGTGCGGACTCTCGGCAGTCGTGGCAACCTGCGCCAGGCCCGCCCGCGCGACGAAACAGGAGATGGTGATGCGTGCTGGGGAGTGGCAGCAGGCGGCGGCAGTGAGCTCCAAGAGGTGGCCGGCCACCTGGCAGATCTCGCGGAGGAGCAGGGGCCTCCCTCCCGGTGGCAGTGAGCTCCAAGAGGAGACGAGACCGTGCTCCACCCTGGACGGAGGCACCTCGTGGCGGCGCCCGCTCGCGGCTCGCCCTTGCACCGCCACCGCCCTCCCCGCGTCGGTGAGCTCGGCCCTGCAGCCTCGCGCCGGCGATGTCCGGGTGCCTTCCACGCTCGTGGAGCTCCAGCGCCGCCCGCCCGCCCGCCTCTCCGCCTTCCTCGATGGGTCTCCTCGCCATCTTCCAAGAAAATGCCGCAATCGAATCGCCAATTCGTGCAGTCCTAGCAATGCATTTGTCTCCCTTCTTTCAATTCCGAGCAAACAAATCCACCCCGCGGGGAGCGAGGGAGGGAAGCCGGGGCGGTCGCGGCCGTCGGGATGATGCAGAGCTTCGGCGAGGGCAGCGATGCCGACGACGCAGGGCTCGCCGCGCACGCCATCGGCCGATGCGGGCTCGCCGCCGCGCCGCACTGGCCGGCCGCGGAGCTCCTTGCCCGCGCCCTCCTCGCGGCGCCATCGCCTCTCCCTCGCTAGCCTCGCCGCCTCGCCTCCCACCCTCACCTCGGTCGCTTGAGGGCGCGGCGGCGGTGGCTGGCGCCCGGGCGCGTTGAGGGACGACGAGTACGGCGGCGTAACGCGGGCGTCCCGGCTGCCGATGCGGCTTGAGCTACCGTGCACGCGTCGTCGGTGTAGCGCGGCGGCAGCACGGCAAGGGTGACCGGCGCGCTCTCCGCGACTACGGCGAGTGAGTCGGTTGTGGCGAGCTCTGCGCCATCTTGATTTTGTCCGAATGAAGAAGAAAGAGAAGGAAGAGGCGCATGCGCCGGCGGCAGTGGTGGTGTGGCGCTCAAGGCGCGGCGCGGACACGAGGCTACGCGGCGCGCCGAGGCGGCAAGCGGAGGTCACGGCGGTGCGCAGAGGCCGCAGCGGTGAGGATGGTGGAGCTGCGCCGCTGCGGGATAGAGTCCGGAGGACCGCAGGAGAGGGAAAGGAGAGAAAAGAAAATAAAAATGGTGGGACCCACAGTTTGGAGGGGGGTTTGGAGGCCCTCCAAGATTGGAGGTTGAGATGAGAAATTTGGAGGGGCATGCAAAATGGAGGTCTATTTGGAGGTCCTGCTGGAGTTGGTTTCTTACACCAAACCTCCAAATTTTGGAGTAGAGGCCCATATGGAGGTCCTTGCTGGAGTTGCTCTAACAATAGCATCTAAGAGCAACTCCAACAGTTTTCCATCCTAAATTGTCATCTTTATTTTTTGGCAAAAATAAAAAAAAACTTTCTTCAACCGTTTCGCATCTCAGGTTGTCAGATATCCTAAGTTTGGAAAAACATACTCCGCGTATGCATATATGCGCCTGACTATCGGCTCATCCTTAGTGTCGAAGAGGGCTCATCCTTCCATATCAGAAGAGGTGGAAGGATAAAAAAGTATTTTTGTTTTTTTTCTCAGGGTACCTGATTTAAGTTTTCAAGAGGTGGAAGGGTAGAAACATTTGTTTCTCTTTCAGGTTCCTGATGTAAGTTAGATCTGGATTTGGTAAGTGAATTATGTCAAACTGTTGGAGATGAGCTCTTTTTTTACTTATCATATCTTTTTTGAAGTTGGCAAAACACAAGATTTTCCAAATAAAATTTAGCAAACTATTGGAGATGCTCACATCCATAGATTCCCGGGCATCCCAGTTCCTCGTTGTGACTCTCATGCTCGCGGCTTCGGAGTTGGCCCAAGCACGGCCACCATATAGCATATGACTGCGTTTGGGTGTCAGTATTGGAGCTCCGAATTGAGAATTGGAATCAAAGACAGCGAACATCGTTGTTTGGATGGACATGAATTTGAGAGTTGGAATTAAGAAGCCAATACCGTGGAATCAGCCCACAACTAAAATATCACTTCATCAAAACCAAGCCTCCACTGTATTGGGTCGAATTGGTCCGTCTCCGTCGCTCAAACTTGACCCCGCCCCCGACGGTCAGCGCCGCCTCCTCCATCGGCAAGTGCATGGCGTCCTCCCTGTCTCCCTCCGTCACACGGTCGTGTTGCCCTCCTCTCCCTCCCTCTCTCCTCCACCAGTGACGGCGTCCTCCCTCTTCTCTCCGCCGCGCTGCCCTCCTCTCCCTCCCACCTCCGCCAGCAGGCGCGTGGCGTCAACTCCGACGGGTGCGCTTTGTCCTCCCGACCTCCCCCACCTTCCTCTGCCGACGGTGATGAGGACCCGCTGGGGTTTGTGGTCGATATTTTGATGAGAGGCGTGGGGGATAACTCGATTGGAGGAGATGACGTTCACGGCCCAACTACAACCTTTCCAAGGATGCGCCTTAGCAACCGATACACCACCTCCTATGGTTGTTGCGATCTTGTGGAGCGCGACAACCAGCCACTAGGGCACCCGTTCCTGCAAGTAATCAAAGAACAAGCAAGAGCAAGTATAACAAGTACTGAATTACCAGATATTGAGATGAAATACAATCTATAGTAACCAAGTTGGGGTTCCGAATCGATTAGAACGGGTGGTCTAGCCGACACACGCGTCTACAAGGAAGTAGCAATGGCTAAACTTTCAAGAAAACAAAACCCCAGCGGGTCCTCATCAGTTGGTAATCAGAGCGAGGTTTATCTGTGAGAGACTATCCATCCATAACTATTTTTATTTTTTTCCTATAGTCCAAAAAAGCAAAAAAAATAGTAGATCAGTTTACCTGCAATCCTATAAATTTTTTAAGCCTTCACTAGTACTACTTAGTTAGGGCTTGTTGAGTTTTCAGTTGCATCGGTTTGTATCGAGTTGCTGGTCTTAGTGTCTAATCCTTAGAGTTTTGAGTTCTATCACGTTTGGTCACCACGAGATCCATTACCATCATATACATCGCTGCGGCGTTTTTGCCACCACGGATACATCTTAAGTCCGATTCAAGTGTTTAAATACAATCTGGAAAGCTTATCTTTATCTCTTTCCAACGGATCTAGCCTTGTTGGAAAATCATTTGAGCGTTCCCGCAATTGTCACGGAGATTGGCGATCTGTAATCTGTTGCAAAGCTTTTGTGCTGATTTGTCTCGATAAAGGAGTAAAAAAGTGAAAGAAAGAAATAGAAAAAAGATGAAGAAAGGAGAGAAAAGAGTTTGATCTTGCTGCAGCATTTGTGTGAAAAGAAAGAAGAAAGAAAAAGAGAGGAAAAAGACAAGAAGAGGAAGAAAAAAAATTGAGGGTTGAATCCTTTGTGTTCTTTGTGTTGTACTGGTTGCTCTTTGTTGGTGTCGACCTTTGTGCCTAGGCTCACGTCTCTAGCATGGTTTAGCCTAGGACCAGCATAGTACTATCGTTGAACGATTATTCAGTTTGCTTTTATAACTAACGTGGTGCTAGTCCATTCCTTGTTTCAGCCCACCTATAGCTCCACATATCCGACTACAGCTTGACAGGTTTTGTTGCTGCAGCACCGATACACTTTCTTCGAGGTTGACGTCTTGTTGGTTTCCGTCCCCTCCTGTTTTTCTTAGTAAGAACTTGTAAGAGCTTGTTTTGAACAAGTTGAGTTTGAGAGAATTACACCCAGCACATCCTAGTAGTTGACAGGAGAAAACAAAATATTTTGTTTCTTGTTTTCTACTAATCATGGCAGGTGATATAGAGATTTTTGAGCAGTGAAGCTAGACCCTCACATTCAAGGTATCATTCACGCACTTGCCATTATATCTGGTATGTTTGATCCTCACGCCTACATTGAATGGGAGCTTAAGGTAGATGCGAATTTGATAAGTATGATCAAATGATTTTCTCGCTTCGATGCTTTAACAAATTATGCTTTGACTACTTGGAAACATATTTGTAGGCACAACAAAGTTCCACAAATTTGGAAATATTTTAAAATGCTTTTCCGTGATGAATATGTTCTGATTATTATGTTGATTGTTTGCTTGCAAAATTAGACAACTTGAAGCAAGGTAGTAGGACTGTCAAGGAATACTATCATACCTTCAAAATTTGTGTCATGTTTGGTGGATTACAAGAATGTCGGGAAGATAATATGAGTAGTTTCATGAAAGGACTCAATTCTGAAATTCAAACCTTGTTAATTGGCAAATCATACGACAATATTGCTTCTTTATTTTGGCTTGTTGTGGGTGCTGAAAAGGAAATTTTATTATCTGTGGATACCGCAACAATGATGAGGCCCATAATGTTGAAAATCTGTCCACTATGCATGCCATACAAGAGCAAGAAATAGTGGAACCTACCGCTGATCTACTTTTGTCACAAGATGAATTAGTTGTTGTTCCTTGTGATAAAGAGAACTTGTCCGCTGATGCATCATTTACTCCTATGCCACAAGTAGTGAATATGTGTGATACATTTGAACCATATATATGTCTTTGAAGAAAAGCTTTTTCATCCTATTACTTGTGCACAAGATGAACTGAAATTATTGTCTTCTTTGAATACTTTAGGTTATATTGAATTTGATATTCTTTGTAATCTAAATTGTTTAGAGGAGAAACTTTTGCATATTCGAGTTGAAATACTTGTCGAATCATACATATCACTTTATTGGCAATTATAATTGCAAAGGAGAATATTTGGTGCATAGAATTTATGTATGCTCTAATCAAAATATCCATTTGAGCTGCAATATCATGATCAAATAGAGGGTTGCACTAACACTAATAATGCTTTGCAAAGTCCTTCTAATTTTCTCTTAAACAACAGTGGTCAGCCCAAAGAAGGAGTATTGTTGGTTGTCACTTTGCAACATACTATTCGCTCCGTGTTCGAATATCAAGGCAAGGACCTTTGGATGCCACCGAGCAAGTCAAGACGACCGCAACCAAGAAGGAGAGAATGATGAGGACATCATCGGCTCGGATACAACCATATTTACTACTTTTGATTCCAAGGTGAACCGATTCCATATCATCATTATATTCAATACATTTGATGAGTTGTTCTTTTGCACCATGATGTTTGTTCATTGTCATTTTCGAAATACGTACATGGATCAAAATAGTGTTAGACACATATGGAAGGCATGGACGACCAAAGAAGTTGATTGGGACCAAGTCCAAGTGTTCCACACGTCCTCCACCAGGCCACCACGTCACTTTTAGCCCAAAGATGGAAAGAGATCAAGGCCAACACGTTTTGGGTCTCTTGGATTCGGATGCATGGGGGCCAACTTGCAACAGCAGACGCCACAACCTCATACGGACTCCGTTTGGGACATTCTTTATATGGTTGGAAAGATAATTTGATGGAGCTTCCAATGGCACAGTCGCATTTCAAAAGAATATTTGAGTCGACGGGAATCGACGAAACAAATGGATGTCCAGAATCTGTAAAGGTGTTGTGTCGGCCAGTTTTGGCCCGTGTATCATGTCGGAGACCATAGGGGTGCATCCTAGGGTTGGAGAATGACCCCCAGGTTACAGTGGTCGTACCCTACCCTCTCATATACCCCATAGCCGCCACAAGCAGATCGGGTTTTGTTTTGTTGAAAGTTTAGCCATTGCTACTTCCTTGTAGACGCGTGTGTCGGCTAGACCACCCGTTCTAATCGATTAGGAACCCCAACTTGGTTACTATAGATTGTATTTCATCTCAATATCTGGTAATTTGGCACTTTGTTATACTTGCTCTTGCTTGTTCTTCAATTGCTTGCAGGAACGGGTGCCCTAGTGGCTGGTTGTCGCGCTCCACAAGATCGCAGCAGCCATAAGAGGTGGTGTATCGGTTGCTAAGGTGCATCCTTGGAAAGGTTGTAGTTGGGCCGTGAACGTCATCTCCTCCAATCGAGTTATCCCCACGCCTCTCATCGAAAGATCAGCCACAAACCCCTGAGGTGTCCTCGTGACGGGCCAGCTCGGGTCGTTTTGCTTGAGCACAACTTCGTCTCTCCAAGCCATGCGGCGATCTTCTTCTATCCTGAGCGGCGCAAGAGCACTCACCGACAAATGTGATGGATGGCGTGACGAACTTTGCTGGGGTGTGCGGTGGAGAAGGGTGTGAACCGAATTTCAATTTCATCTTAATTTCACATCCAAACATGAATTGAATTGGGATGCTTCCATGGATTCTAGAAAGCAATGCAAAGTCATCCAAACAATAGAATTCGAATTGTAACTCAATGCAATATCAGGATTGATTTTGGTATTAAAACAAATTCAATACCACTCCAATGTCGACATCCAAACGCAGCCTTTTCGGAAGGAGGATTCCCAGATAGGTAGATACAGCCCATCAGCCCTTGTTTTGCCCCCTGTCAAAGCCCAGCACGCCCAGCCCAGTAGCCCACCGGCCCACAAGTAGTCTCCACCCTTTTGCTTCCTTCCACGGTTCCACCCCTGCCTTTGCCGTCGGTTGTGACTGACTGCGAGGAGTTCGGAGACGCGCACGCCAATCTGCAACTGCAACACGGAAACTAGCCAGCCATCTAGACCCACAGATCTCCCTCCCTAGCTCACCGAGCCGCGCCAATGGCATCCGCCGTCGCCGATGAGGCCTCTGCGGCGGCAGCGCAGCCCAGGGCCACCATCACGCACGTCATCTTCGACATGGACGGCCTCCTCCTGGGTATCCTCTCTCGTTTCCTCCTCTGTTTCCTGGATTCAAAGCGAGTTTCTTGGCTCCCGATGGTGTGGTGTTGCGCTGGTTCTGAGTGCGTCTGGTGTGTGTTGCAGACACGGAGGGCTTCTACACGGAGGTGCAGGAGAAGATCCTCGCGAGGTACGGCAAGGTCTTCGACTGGTCCCTCAAGGCCAAGATGATGGGCAAGAAGGCCGCCGAGTCGGCGCGCATCTTCGTCGACGAGTGCGGCCTCGACGGGCTGCTGACGCCCGAGCAGTTCCTCGAGGAGCGCGAGAGCATGCTCCAGGCGCTCTTCCCATCCTGCACTAAGCTGCCAGGTGAGCGAATGATGACCCCAATCTCTACGTTTTGGCATAATCGATTCAACACTACTGTAGGAAATAATCTATTTTGATGATTTCGTTTGCGCAATGAATTGCTGACTTGCTGGAGAAAAGATAACACGAAAGGAACGAACTTGGCACTGCCAATGGCATTTTTAGTTACTCAGTTCTCAAATGCTTGATTTTAGCTATCTCTCAATCACTCAAAGCTTATACCAGAAATTGAATTGGGAATTGAGATTTGGGGTTAGGTTTGGGGTTACATGTGGCCTTAGGGGGTCTAGAGAGGGAGCACCGGGGAGGCTCACCGGCCGGCCTGCTGTAGAGGCAGGAGAGACAGTGGGGAGCGGAGGTGCGAGGACGCCGTCAGAGCGGGGCAGGCGGGGACGTCCATCCCTGATAGATTAGCGTCGAGCATTTGAGAACGGAGGCTGCGGAGGCAGTAGAGGCCGCCGAAGCAGGGCGGATGGTGGCAGCAGTGGGGCATGGCGCGACCAGTATCAGGCGAGAGGAAGACAAAGAGGGGTCACGTGCGATGGGAAAGGATAAGAAGAAAGAGGACAGGGATCCTGGCTGTTTGGATCAAGATCCAATGGTGACAGAAGGTCATTGATGCAATCTATTGAGGAGCAGATACACCCTTATAATGATGTTTATATTGAATATAGGAATTGGTTCAAGAACAGCAACAGAACCTTTGCATAGCAGTACATACCGATATTTGATATTTCAGTATATAAACTGGTAAACAGTACTAAAAATAATAATTATTGGTCAATCTATAATGTGTATTCAATAATTCATTTCATATGAAAGTCCAGGAATTATTTTAAAACCTTCAAGCAAGCTCCAAACCGAACACTGATCAGAATTGGCCACCTTGCAATCACATACAAAATGCAGTGTTATATGGTGTGTAATTCCATCTTTTACTGAAACCAGCATCCTACTACCTTCATAAACTGGAGTTGATCCAAAGGAAGGTGGTTTCAGGTGTTCCATAGAAATTATCACATTGTTTGTAGTGACCCAGGCGAGTTTTGACTTTCCATTTATTCCTCTTGAGTCTTGAGATAGCCTCATGTAACAAACGACTAATAGCTGTTGTTTTAGGCATGTGTATGTCTTGCTGACTGATGTCATTATTGAAGAAGACAAATCAATTCTTTGCATTACTGATCAAGTGCTTATGATTGCCTTAAGTTATTCTTCAAATGTTATGACGCCTATGTGTAGCATGCTGAATCAGATATGTATGTACATGGTTTGCTTATGGTAGCAGATAATGAAACCTGTTTCTTGCAGGGGTACTACGTTTGATCCATCATCTTCATGCCAATGGAATACCAATGGCTGTGGCAACAGGGTATGTCTTTACATGTTATTTAGTTTTGTCAACTACCCTTTCTGTTCGTTGTCCTTTTATGAATAAGAATCATGTGAATGATCTGTCCTTCCATGTGGCTTACAGATCCCATAAACGTCATTTTGCACTGAAGACACAGAACCACCAAGAAATGTTCTCCTTGATGCATCATGTTGTCATGGGGGATGATCCGGAGGTGAAGGCTGGCAAGCCATCTCCTGATATTTTCCTCGCTGCTATGAGGAGGTTTGAGGTATTGGGTTTCACAATATGGTAAAATCTGTAGTGGGAATTCTCCTTTACGGTACTTTGTCCCTGATTCATTTGCATCGCATTGTTTTCAGGGCAATGTAGAACCCAGTAAATGCTTGGTTTTTGAAGACGCACCATCGGGTGTAGCAGCAGCTAAAAATGCTGGAATGTAAGTTGATGTTAGTTCCGCCATTTTGCAAACCTTTGCTCTCTGACTACAAACTCTGCTTCTTATGCAGGTCTGCAGTTATGGTTCCGGATCCGAGGCTTGATGTTTCATACCACAAAGGAGCTGACCAAGTTCTTAGTTCATTGTTGGACTTTAAACCTAGCGAATGGGGCTTGCCGCCTTTTAATGAGTAGACAAATTTTGTATAATGAGAGAACTCAGTGAAGAACGTGAGAAATTCAAGCATTGACAGCACTGAGATGATACTCATTGATTTGTCTTAGGCCTTGGGCCATTGTAACAATTTGAGTATTCTTGTTGCCGCTTATTCGATTGTGGCAGCGGACTACTTCATATGACTTCACTTCAATGAAGATATGAAAACATTTCATAACGAATCTAGTGGGACTTGTTAAACATCAAAAGTAGTGATATATTTTTTATATAAACTTGATCGAACATAAGATGATTTTACTTATAACAGAACTAAAAAGGACACTCGGAGTAAGCATGTTATCAGCATCCTAGCTGTGTCACACAGTCACTCCCTACTCTTTTTCAAATTTCAGTAACATTACCGAGGCTACATGCTAATGTTGTGCGGGCATTTGTTGACTGCTGGTAAGCTAGTCTTCTCATTACAAACTAGATACGATCATCTAATATTCACAAATGTATTGCTCTTGAAGTTGATATATACATCGTACATTTGAGGTTTGCCGTGCTGAGAGAGTGAAAAAACATAGAATTCCTAGAGATCACCAGCACGACCACATGTCCACCATTCATTTACAGCAGCACCTACCACAGCTTAACCTCAAATGTCAGGCCAGTCTACACAATCCATTGCTATCAGCTCATTACAGTCAGCTGGAACGATCAAAACCAACCAAAAAAATTAAATATTAGTACCCTTTGTGAAGAGTGTATCACACTCATAGTATCATGACAATGAACTCACCCATGTACAGATTTGTAATTGACTCCTGTGTCAGCTTATCGCCAATACTGAGCCCATCTATGGATGGTCTCAACCATTTGTGGGAACAGTGCACTGACGCTTTCATTGATAAGATCCTGGAAGAAATGTATAGCCTCCTCATCATCCAGATCCAGTCGGAATTTCTCCTGGAGCTGATCGATGCGCCACAGAAACAGCAAACATGTCATTTTGACTGCTCTTTGTAGAGTCCACAAATTCAACTCATAGAAAACAAATTTACCTTGAGACCTCCACTTTCATCAGCAGAGATATCTGGAATGCCTGACCGTTCCATCAGCTTAAACAGATTTAAAATAAGGCTGCTTGACTTTCTTAGAATGTTGTACGCTTCACAGCAGTAGGACTTGAATCTCGTATAGTATTGACTGAAACACAAACGCAAGTTTCAACAGTACATAACCATCTATCGAATGAGTGGAAGTGCAAATATTTGATGAAATCATTCAACTAATTACCTTTCTGCACCACCCATGGCCTCAACCATTTCTTTACATAGTTTCATCGGTGGTGGAAATGGCTTTGGATCTCGCCAAGGATAAGCAAAATCAACATGGAAGAGGCGTCCATCATCTGTTAGAAGAAGATTATCCAGATGCCTAGAGAAAATGAACAAAAAATGTTATTACTTGCAAATTATCATTTCTATATGGTGTATCATTGTCAAACGGTCAAACATGGGTACATTAGGAAGAGGACGAAAAACACTGTATAGTATCAGCCAGACTCTTAACATGTCCTGATCATGAACAAACTTCATAATCCTAGCTAAACACAAACAGAAATCACATATATCTTCATGCCTGGGCAATCATTATAGGGAAAAAACAAAGTGAACAGATAAATAAGTTTTTAGTCCCCATCCGATTATCTGAGCTTGCTGATTGTAATATTGGATAACTGCTCTGTTTATTACAAAGCTGAAAACAAAACCTCTAAACCAGAAGGTCACTATCAGAAAGGTATTCAAAACCAGAATGTGTTAAGAAAACAAACCTGTCTCCAACCCCCAATATATATGTAATGACAGAGTAACCAGCACAACTTTTTATGAACGTCTCCAAACATTGAGCTGTTATACCAAAAGGACCATCCTCATCAGGATGGAACTTCTGTAGGTAACTTGTAATACTGCGATGTTCTGATAAGATCTGGGAACACACAATACTTCAATCAATATACCTATCTTTGTAAAGTTTGTAGAAATAAAGCCTACTAATGAACTGAAGCTACAATTTGCAGGAATCTTCATGCAATGGAAAGTATGTATTGCATTTGGCAACTCAACAGTAGCCATTACCAAGTTACCTGTGCAAGAGAACTGGAAGGTATGAATTCAAGCATCCCTTCATCTTGTCCAGTTGCAAGAACTCGATATGGGGTAAGGTGCAAGTCCAGATTTTCTAATTTGAGTAATCGATCCATCAAAGAAACCGTTTGAATGACCTACAATTATAACAAAACGATTATACATGATTCTCCCATTCAAGTCCTATGTCAATGGATACCCTTGAACATGTTACATGTAGTCACCATTTAGAGATGGAAGCACCAAAACCATTGCCCAAAGAGTTGTGTACGGCCTGGAACAAAAGTAATTTGCTATTAAATGTAAAGCAACAAGATTACTTACCAGCTGATCTTGGCGGAGGTCATCTCCCTTTTTGTAAATAATCTTGGATGTTCCCCCGTTTGCTGTCTTAAATGTCAGGCGCAAAGGGTTCAAGGCACTTTTAAATATAGATGATTCTTGAGGCACAACTCCTGTAAGGAGAAGAGTTGGCACTAAAGGTGAACGAATTGGCTGGAATCAGTTCAAAAGAACAAGTCAGTTATATAGATATGAAGCAATGTCTGCAACCACTTTTTTTACCACTAACAGACAATACAGATATACCTCATCAAAGTTTGTAAGCTCACTGAAAACTCCTGATAATAACTGCCTGAGTTTATCAATTTTCTTTTGTGCACTACCGCGTACATTTCTTACATCCTTCATAATTGAACATAATTGAGCAGTGAGGTCTGTCTGCCGGGTTAAACTCTGCCATAGTCGAAACCCATCTTCATCCCCATCCTCCCTACCAACTAACTGTTAAGAACAGAAACAAAAAATATATAAACAATGCATAGTTGCAACTGGGAATGCTATAACCGAGAGGATTATGCAAAAGAAGGAAAATCGTACTTTCATCATACTATTTTCAAGCATGTCATATGTACCGTAGTATCGTCTTGCATATGCGGGACTATGAAGCTCAACTAGTATGTACCACCGAAGGAAGCTAGCAATTTCAATGTTCGACAAAGCTGGAATGCGAGGGGGGCAAAGAGATCACAACATTATTGTTAGCTCTTACCGAAACAGTTTACAGAGAACCTTAAAGCTGACAAAATGTCTGCTAGATAAATTTCTGCATTTCACGCAAGGCTGAAAGTTTACATGGAAGACTCAATCTTGCATCAACATAATAAAACTAGGCATTTTAAGTAGCATTTGGTGCTAAAATAATTCAAACTACAGCCATAGTAATGTCAGTAATATATGCATGCATGAACAAAATGCCATTTTCTTCATCAAATTTTAGTGACCAAATGGCGCAGATAGATTTGTGATCAAATATTTACATATGCACTTAAACATACCACGGTTTACAAGAAAGAGAGCCAGACGGGATTTGTCAGATCTTTCAAACCGAAGAGCTTGCACTAACTGGAGTAAATAGCACAGTAATTCTTCATCATCAGCCCTTTCAAGTACGCTAACAGCGTAACCTCGGACCTTTGCACAAAAACAATTGTTACCATAAAGTGAAATCAGATTCTAATTATTGACTGTAGGAAATGAGATAATAGGATAATCATTTGTAACTAAGCATTTAACTCCGGAATTAAAACTTACTATTACCAATGCATGAACCTTTTCGAAAAGAAAGGAAAGCACACAACTACAATGCTATAACCGAGAGGATTATATCAAGGGAAAAGGGCACATTAGATCATCTTATGCAAATGGTAGAGGTCTTGGATAAGAATCTACAATGCGGTAAACTGCTGACAAACTCTTTACTGCAATGATATCGAGGTATCAAGTAAAGAATGTCTAGTAAATGGTGTGCCAGGTAAGCAAGCAGCAAACACCTACAGCTACAATGCCACCTCCAACACAGGTGAAAACATACTGGAAAAACCACACAAAGAAATTTGCCAAAAGAATGTTATTTTTCCTACTTGTTGACAGCAAACTGCTAGAAAAATTCCAGAATAAGAATGGCATCAGGATTCAGATTAATTCATGTAACTGAATAAAGGATGAAGAAGAAAATGTTATATGTAATATAAGAAAAAACTACAAATAAGTTAACAAAATGCAACCAGAAAGATGTACAAATAAAGGTAGGCAGACTGCATACTTCGTCACTTTCAAAATCCGGTGAGAGAAGCTCTAGTGCATCAGCCACATCAATCATTTCCCACTTTCCAATCAATTCAATAGCTTGCTTAGCTTCCTGCATAGCGTTATCACATTTAGGAATTAGGATTAAGACCATGTAGTGTTCACTACTACGAAAATCAACACTAGATCCCTTCCAGTATACATGTAAAAATGGAATTTGACATGATCGACGACAGATCTAAACAAGCTGATCATCAGGATCATTTCCAAAAGGAGGCTGGGGTCACACTGCAGCGAACAGTGATTCCCCCCCCCCCCCTAGATCCGCCCGTGGACATGATAAAAATGTGACATCAGATATGCGATTTTCAGTACACTTCTATGTGTATCACTTAGTCCAGGCAGACCAAATTTGATAGTACAAAACAAAAGAAGCATTTGCACATATGGGTTTCTTTTTACTAACTTGGTTATCGCTCCAATCCACTGAACGGACAAATTTCGTTAGAGCTTTCTTCTCAGACATCAAAGAGAAACGAAATTTCCACACCAATTGCTTCTCATCAACCTCTAAAGTACGTGTAGGAGGAAACTTGATAATTATTTGTAGTAACCTACATGGTAAGAACAAAATCAATCAGTTAGAAACTGACCAACAGCGCAACACACTTAACATAAATAACAAAGTTTTGTTTCCAGCATCTCCTAATTCATTCAGCTGGAATGCGGTTGTCTCGCAAGTTCATCACAACATGAAACCAAAAGTTAGAGAAGATTCCTCACAAAAGATCATAAGTTGACAGCAGGGAAGAAAAAATTTAAAAAAAAATACAACTTGCACTTACTTTCGCTCATTTGAGCTTGGTTTTAGATCTCTATCAACTATCCCACGAGTCAAGCTCCTAGCAAGCTTTAACTGCTTGTGCTCAGATGGATTGGTTCGTCCAAGTTCAGGGTCCCATA
>CP053457.1:149488337-149686453 GCA_022644695.1 Cenchrus purpureus
ACTAGTGGCGCGAGTTCCTAATTCTCCTTGAGGTTGTCGCTGATGATCACCGTCTTGGCTGGGTTGGCAAGGCCGAGGCAGACCTTCTTCGTTGTCGGTGCGGCATCCAGGGCAGTCTCGGTGCGCTTCTGCTCCGGGATGGTGAGGTCGGTCGGAGTGACCTTCTTGGCCTCGGCGACCATGACGGCCGAGGCGCCGAAGCAGGCGTTCATCGTGGCGATCTCCAGGGCCTCGTTGTCGCACTTGAACAAGGCAGTAGGTCGCGCCAGAGCGGTGAGGACTCCACGAGGGCCGGCATCTTGACACCGAGATAGGTGTAGTGCGGGATAGCCATGAACCTGGCCAGCATGGGGCGACCAAGGATGGCGTGGTAGGAAGACTTGAAGTCAGCGACCTCGAAGCTGAGGTACTCTGTGCGGAAATTCTCCTCCATGCCGAACGTCACTGGCAGGGAGACCCGGGCCACCTTGCTGGGCACGATGCCGAAGAAGGGCTCGTCGCACTCCATCAGCCTCTTGAAGTCGAAATCCATCTTCTTCAGGGTGTCGACAAAGACGACGTTGAGCCCGCTTCCTCCAACGATGAGGGTTTGAGGGAGGAGGGCGCCCTCGACAATGGGCTCGACAACCCAGTGATCTGGGATATGAACCCAGTGATCAGCACTAGAGAATGTGATGGGCTGTTCTGACCAACACAGGGGCTGTGCCAGCTTGGTGTGGATGAGCTGGATCTCGCGGTTGTCCTTGCGGTACCTCCTCCTGCTCGAGCTGGTCTTTAGGCCACCAACGATCATGTTGATCGACCTCTTGGCCTGTTGGAATGGGCCGTTGGGGTTGCCTGTCTCCGGTGGTGGAGGCAGGTCGCGCTCGTCACGGCGGTCTTCCGGCTGCTGGTTATCACGTCGCCGGTCGTCACGGCGATTGTTGTCTCCGCGGCCACGTCGGTCGTCGCGGCGGTTGTTGTTGTAGCGACGCGACGATGACCGATCGCCGCTGGTCGCCGGGTCTTGAGCGGGCGCCCTCTTGAACTACTGGCACTCACGAACGGTGTGGGTGCCCCTTCATGGAACGTGCATGGGCTGTCCAGCACCGCGTTGAACTCCTCGACATTGAACGTCAAAGGTCGGCGTCCATTTGCCGCGAGCACCTCTGAAGGTCGCTTGTGGAACTTGAGCTGGAATCGGCGCCGTAGGTGCCTGCATCTTGGTTGCCGTCAGAGTCAAACTGGTTGACCAGCGCTTCTTCGGTGTCGATAAGCTTGTTGACGACCTCCATGAGGGGCGCGACCTTGGTGGCGCTAGACTCATGGATCTTCTCGAAGACCTTGCGGTCCCTGAGACCTTTCTTGTAGCTGTCGACGACCTGGTCGTCCCGGACACCGACGTAGGTGTTGCGGTTCTCGAAGAACCGGATGGTGTAGTCGCACAGCCGTTCGCCGGTCTTCATGGTCACCCTGCCAAGGTTGAAGGCGTTTCCAGGGCGATTGTAGGTCGCCTGGAAGTTGGAAGTGAAGGCCTGAGATAGGTCGGCCCATGACATGATGCTGCCTGCCGGGAGATTATTGAGCCAGAGCGACGGTGCGTCGCCCATCACCAGTGGGAAGTAAGCCGCCATGTGGTTGAAGTTGCCGCCGGCCGCCTTGATGGCGACATAGTTGGTCGACAACCAGATGTTGGGGTCAGAGCGTCCGTCGTACTTCTGGATGTTTGGCTTGAAGTTGTCAGGGTAGGCGACCGATCGAAGGCGTGGTGCCAACACGGGGAAGGCAGTGATCGCCATGTCGTCACCGTTGTCTCCAACCTGGGCAGCACCATCGTCCTGTGCAGGAGCCATGACCTGGGATCTTGGCTGGCGGTCCGGGTTAGGGACCGGACCCTCAGGGTGGCCGTAGTCCGCCTCGTACTGAGCACGTCGCCGGTTCTCGATGTCGTGGCGATCGCGTTCTTCACGATCCATGATGCGGTGGACGACACCCGAAGGGCCGTACTCATGATCTTAGTCGAGGCGACGTCGAAGCTCTCACTCTTCGCGCTCGCGGTGGCGCTGGTCGATGTAGCCACGAGTGTCGCGGCCGTGCCTGTTCTTATCGAGGTTGGCGCACAAGTCGGCGCCTGGCGCAGCGTTCGCCTGGGGTTGGTTGACTTCCTCCTAGATGGTGGGGAGCTTGCTATGCGCAGGTCGATTGGATCGACTACGCGAATGCCGGCTCGACGTAGATGCCGCGGACTTGGACGCCGCGCTCTTTTCTTCCACCAGAGCTATGGCGACCCGGAGGTAAGCCATAGCCGCGTCGGCCTCGGGCTAGGTGCAAATGTTGACGGTAAACTCATAGCTAGGTGTACCAAAATCGACCGTCAACATACCCCCATGCTTAAACCTTGCTCGTCCTCGAGCAAGTCCAAGATCTTTGCTTGACTTGGAAATCAGCATTGCCTTTCAATGTCTTCCCACTACGTGAAAACCTCAAATAGGTCACGCAGCATTTGTAATGGGCCCTTAACACCCGTTACATGCACCCACATCTATAACGGTTGTTACTTGGCGCCCATTACAGATAAGCACGGCAGGCCGACCGGTTGACCTCATACAACCCGTTACCAATGTGGACTTCTGGTAACGGTCTTCTTAAATGCCTGTTACATGAATCCTTTGTAACGGACATTAAATAGAGCCGTTACACAAGTTAAACCTATCGTAACGAGCTCGTAAAATCATTACGATCAATGCCCTATCGGTAACGGATTGTTTAAGTCCGTTACTGATCACTACCGTATTGGTAACGAGCTATAAATTCCCTTACCAATGAGCATTTGACGCCTGTTACTAGTCTGAGAGCCCAATAATTAAAGTCTGAGAGCACTCTTCACTGCCGTGAAGCGGAGCGCCGGCGAGGAACAAATGAGACGGAGGTTTGTTAATCATTGTCTCCTTTGAGTCTGTCCTCATTGACAGGTCAACTCGATCTCTCATTGCTTCCATTTTGACATAGAGGCACAATCAACACACATATCTTCTGAGACAAAACAGACATCATAAGAGAGATAACTTGTCCACAAAGATGAAGATAACTTGTCCACAGGAATAAAGATAATTATTACAAAAGGTTAACTTGTCCATATATCAGGCTAGGACTTAACTTGTCCATCACATTATTTACTATGGTCGTGCTATCTGACCATACACATCAACAAAGGCATGCCCCTTGAACATCCACAAGCTTGAACTAGATCATGCCCCATCAAGATTGGCTCTTTTTGCAGCCTCTTCGTAAGCAACCATGGATTCTTGAAGCCCTTCGAGCGCACCTTCAATGGGCTCGAGATTTTGTTCAGTAATATACTTGTACGTCCTTATGTGCTTAGCCTTTTTGATGAGGATGATCACTTTTTCATGATTTTTTTCAGACTCAGGTTTCACATAATCTCAAACATTAAGGTTTAGAAGTAACTCAAGCTCGTCAGTGACTCAAAGAGTTTTGCACAACAGGTTAAATATGGTATGAGAATAACATAGTTAATTCAGAACTAATTTGCCTCAGAACATGGAGCAGTATAGGAACAGTCATAGGAAAATTATATAAGAACTTGAAAATTATCCTAGGCTTCATAGTAGGGTGTGACAAGTAAAAGCAGAACTTAGTTCAGAACTGATTTGTCTCAGAACTTGGTATAAGATCATGACAAGCATGGAAGACATCATCATAGGCACTAATTAACTTTATGAACCTCAAGCTCAAGCTAGCTTAAGCTCCATCTATAGAACAAGTAAAAAGGCAGTGAGATTCAGAGAAACTTGCCTCGCTGTCGTTGTGGTCGTTGCCAGAGTCAGAGATGAGGTCCTCTACACCTTCTTCGCCGCACCCTCGACACCTCTTCGTATTTTCCAAACACTTGTGCTCGCAAACGTGAGGCAGGCCTGGCCCCTTGCTGCCCCTTATGCCGGCACGCTCCTCCTTGCCGCTTGGCCCCTTTGCCGAATCAGAGGATCTAGTCGAGGACCCTCGTCTCGGCATTGGGTTCACTCCACCACCGCTATGGCCCCTCTCCCGCCATCGCCGTCTCCCTCTTCACCGCCATCTCGCCCGCACGCTGATCCGATCCGCTGACGCGCGTTGCTTCTCCTCGATCCCGTGCGCGGGTCGTCTCAGCTGGCCCTCGCCGCGCTCATCGTCGCCTCTGCCTCCACGCCTCCTCTCACACCTCCTCTACGCTTTTTAAGGAAAGTGCCGCTTATCCATTTGGAAAGAAGAAGGACTACTCCTCGTCCCAAAATATTTACACCCTTTGACTTTTACAAATCACATTTGACCATTCGTCTTATTCAAAAAATTTGTGAAAATGTAAAAGTATTTATGATATACTTAAAATATATATTATGATAAAACATGTCATAGTAAAATAAATAATACTTTCACAATTTTTTCAAATGAGACGAATGGTCAAACGTGAAGCACAAGTCAACAAATGTAAATATTTTGGGATGGAGGGAGTAATCAATGCCGACGTGGTTAGCAAACCCCGCTTTGTTGGTCGGTGCGCTACCTTCTTTATACTAGGTCGACACTTTTTTTGAACTGACACTTAATTGCTTCCCTCAAAAATTAGGGCCCATAAAGCAGCACCTAAAAATTAATAAAAATACGAACAATTCATAGTTTTTTTGAATAAAATATGAACAAGTGAGGAGGAGCCTAGGCAACTCCGCCTAAGCATCACCTGCAACTTGAGGATAACCAACAGACGAATGAAGCTGACCTCTCCAAAGTGAGGACCATGTGTGGTTCGAGGACCGTGGATGGTCGCTTCCTAGTGTGATGAGTGATTGACAACGCTTGTGTGGACCGATTCTTGGCTAAGTATTGCGGTGCGTTGCGGCTTGACCGGTGTTGGTGCAGGTGAAGAACAAGCGCGAAAGGTCGTTCGGTGAGGCCTCGGTGTGGAGAAGATGAGTAGGCTTGGTTCGAGGGACCCGTGGCCAGCGGGTCAAGCGGCATGGTGGCAAGAATGGCAAGATGAAGTCATGGACGGTTTCTTGGTTGAGCCTCAAAACCAAGATCGAGCCGGACTACGTGGGAGCCGAGTCATGAGTGGCGATTGGCGGAGGCTACACCAAGTTCAGGGTTTCCGGTGGTTCACCGTAAAACCACTGGGTTCCTTGGTTGATCCACAAAGCCAAGACCAAGAACCAAGACGGAGGTGCAGAGCTCCGCATCGGTCGACCGGTGGGTCTCGACCGGTGGGTACCCGACTGGTGAGGAGCACCGGTCGGACCGGTGCGGCGACGCATCTGGAGACTTCAAGCGAGGACACGCGTCGGGATCGCAAGGCTTGCGTGGAGGCTAAGCAAGTTTGCGGTCGCTGGGCATCCGTCCGATGGAGCGATGACAAAGATTTTCGAATTGCCTCGAGGCATGTATCCCTAATTAGCTAGTAAGGGCATTTTAGACTTTGGTTGCCTCCATATAACCCAAGAGGTGAGAGGATGGCAGCCAACTCTTGGAATCCTAGCTCATTTGGTTTTCCTATTTTCCCTTCCTATTTTCCCTAGGATTTCTATAGGACTAGCTTGAGAGCTTCATGGTGAGATCTTGTGAGAGGGATGGATGATCGGGCGGCAAGCTAGACCTTGAATGAACCTCTTTGTGATGTATAGATGATTCGGCGTGGTTCCTCAAGGCTTGGATGTGTTGCTCCCGTTCGTTCTTTTTGGTGATTTTCGGAGCCTTTTCTTGGCGATTTTCTTGGAGCAATTTCGAGGCCTTTCTCTTTGGGATTTGGTGAGGGATGTATGCATGAACCCTTCGTGGTTCTTTTCCCTTTGATTCCCCTTCCAAATCCGTGAGCAAAGGGGCTCGATTTTGGGGTTTTCGGTGTTCTAGGCTTAGAGGAGTTCTTAGCGGGATTTCTTCGATTCCTCTTGATTTAGCAAGTTTTGGTGGACAAAATCTTGGCTATGGAGTGCCCATGAGGTGTTCCTACTATCCCCAAAGTCTTGCACAAATCCGTGGAGCGATTCGGGAGATCGGGAGTTTGATTTGGGGGAGTTGACCCGCGGTGCCGTTCATCATCGAGAGCTCAGTCACACCGGCCGACCGGCCTCTCACCGGTCACCGACCGTGCACTCCAGTTGAGTTTTGCTCGGGTGAACGTTTGGGTGAGTTTCTTTGTTGTCCGTGTTCTTCTTGTTTCAAGTTTGGGTCGGTTTAGAGCTTGGTAGGCTGTTTAGTAGATTTGGGGTTTCTGTATTCCCGGGAAGTTACCGGGTGAGCTACCGGCTGAGGCCGGTGTGGGGGCTTTACTGGAAGTTCCAGCTGCGTTCTCGGGTCCGTGAAGTTGGTTGTTGGTTCCTAGGGCGGTGGCACTCCGAGCTGCGTGGTCTTGGCCAACTTGGGTAGTGAGTCGGGAGATGTGTGTTGGAAGCTGTGTTCATCTTGTTGGAGACTCTATCTCCTTCTAGAAGAATTTTATCGACTCCCATTCCTCCCCCTCTACGGTTCCTGCGTTTGGTCCTTCAAGTGGTATCGGGCGAGTTCTGGTCTTGATTGACTCTAACGTCTAAGATCCAAGGATGGCGTACCGAGGCAGGTTCGGGTCCTCCACACTTGATGGCAAAACTACGGATGTGGAGTAAGCGGATGGCGGCGTTCCTCCGTGGAAAGGTCGATCCTTTGGGATGTCACGGTGGACATAGGCTATGTCCGGTGATGAACTTCCTCGCTCCGGGATCGAGGACATGTTCGACTCAACAACAAGGCGATCGACTACTGTTTGCGTGCTACGTGTCGGCTGAATTCGATCGGGTGCTACGGAGAGCTTGGTAGAATCTGGTCGGTGTTGAAGGAAGCTCATGTTGGAAACGCCGAGTTCGAGGCTCGGATGTATCGATTTACTGGAGAAATGCAATTTCACTCATCTCCCGGTGAGTCCATCGATGCCTTGTTTGAGGTTCACGGTTGTGGTGAACAACATGAGGGCCAATGTGGACGTGCTCCCGTACGATGATCATGATAGAGCCGTCAAGCTCTTACACTCGTTGGATCGTGCGGTTTGGGCGGAAAGTTCGAGGCCATTGTGGAGTTAGAGAAGTATGACACTCGACCGTGAGCATTTGTTCTCGAGCTCAAGTCGAGGTGGATCGGGGCATGACAGCCAAGATTGAGGGCCCGACTGACTCTCATAGTCTCGCCCTCATTGGTGGCTCGAAAGGGAAGTCTAACACTAACCCATCCACCAGGATGTTCTCCTTGTCCTCTTTGATGTCTGTGCCAGATGAGGAGTTCGACGTGCTCGGAGAGGACGAGCTGGCGCTGCTGACAAGGCGGTTCGAGAGGTTGCACAAGCGGGTGAACATGAGGAGGAACACGAGGACATGCTTCCAGTGGCAAGCTGGGACACTTCGTCGCCGACTGCCCCGAGAAGGTCGAGAACAAGGACAGCTACAAGCACAAGTCGAAGACGGATGGCAAGTACCGTTCAAGGCGTGACCACAAGCACAAGCACAAGGGCAAGCACAAGGATGAGCGATCGAGGAAGAAGGAGAGCCGAGGCAAGGCCCGAGCGATGGTTGGAGCGAGCGACGTCGACTCCAGTTCCGCGTACTCCACCTCGAGCTCGAGTAGCAGTGAAGATGAAGGTGATCGCGCAAGGCGGGAAGTCGTCAAGAACACGAGCGGTGAGAGCTTCGCTAGAGACGGTTTCCGCACCATGGCACTTAGCTCGTGCAGAAGAAGAAGAGCAACCAGACTCGACTCGGACTCCGACGACGAGGTGCGTGATGAACTTCCCTTCTTGCGTCGGGAGAATGAACGGCAACTTGGCTTGTTGATAATCGTGATGATATGCTTAGAGAGGCAAAGAAGATGAGGAAAGAGCTTAGGGCTTGAGGATGCTAGGACTAGAGTGGCTGAGTTAGAAACACAGAACTTGGATGCTAAACTTGAAATTGACTCGCTTAAGGCTTCACCTGTTGTTTCTGATGAAGTTGAATGTTTAAGGAAAAGCATGCCTCAAGTGTGAGGAACTAGATGTGCTTAGGGTTGAAGTGGCTGAGCTTAAGTCTAGACCTGCTTTGCTAGGTGCTTGCACTTCTTGCCCTGTTTTGCATGGAAAAATTGATGAGATGCATGCTTACACTGTTTCTCTTGAGGCTAAGTTGAAAGAATCTGTTCCCACTTCTTGCTCTACCTGTGAAATGCATGCTTTGAAGAATCTGGAACTTGCACATTATGTTGATCGTTTGCAGGATGAGAATGATGAGTTGAGAAAGTTGATGGGTTGGTTGTCTGGTCATGAGCCTCAGTTGAGGATAATGATCGAGACATATAAACGCCAGGATGGTGAGGGGCCTGGGGCAAACAAGGTTGGTGAGGGAAGTGGTGAGAATATCCCAGAGCCACCAAAAACCCACCACAAAAATGCTTTTGTCCCTAAACCGAACCATCTTAGTAACCGACTAGACACAACCCCAGCTCCACCCGTGTTTCCTCCACAAACCAACGATTTCCAAAAGCCTATCAAGTTCATGAGCACGTTGGGGAAAGTGTTCTTTGGGAAAGAGAGTGAGGAGAAACCGGTTGAGAAGCCTAGTGAGGAGAAACCGGTTGAGAAGCCGAGTGGAGAGAAACCAAGTGAGCAGCCCCAACCCAAGCCTAAACCTAAGCTTGTGCGGTTTCATTGTGACTATTGTAGGAGAGATAGTCACAAGGGTGAGTTTTGCTTCAAGAGGAGGCGTGAGGAGAGAATGGCGAAGGAGTGGGCTAACAAGGACAAGTACCACCCTTCCAATGGTGTACTTGAGCCTTGTGTGCAGATGCCCAGGGCCAAGGCGAGTGTGAGGACAGTTCCGGTTTGGGGAGAGCGAAAGGCTGCAGGAGGTGCTGCTGGCCGGGCTACACCGGTCAGACCGGTGCAGGTCTGGACACACTAGTAGAAATATTAATATCTATGACGATTTCATAGTGACGTTTCATTTATTCGTCATGGAAGTGGTCTCTACCGTGACGAATTTTGTAACTTCGTCACAGATAACGAGTGACGGTGCCAAACCACTCAAAATAATGACGAAACTCACAAAATGGTCGCAGAAAACCGAACCTATTTCGTCACAGATGAATCATTCCAGTTCTGCCTGTGAGGACCAATGACGAAAGCAAACTGGCTTCACAAAATAACAACGTTATCGTCACAAAACAACTTGAAAAAGGAAAACAAGGATCTAGTCCCACATGCAACCACGTGCAATTGTCGGCCTCCTAGCTTCCTTGCCGGGAAAGAAAGGAAAAGATTGCAACGAGACGCGGCAGCCGCTGATTTTTTTTTAAAAAAAACGTTACAGCCGTGTTGATCGATCGACCACTTTTTTGATGTGGCCTGCTCGATGCGGTCCCTACGAAGAGCGCCAAATTAACGTCGGCTCGCGCCCTGTCACCTCTGATAATTTGGGGAAAACATGGGGGGATGACGCCTAGGGGACTCGTAACCCTGACCTCCTTGGAGGGAAGAGATCAACTTGCCATACTGCTGCTGACACCATCATCGGCTTCTAGCTGAGGCTAGTTTTCCTTTTTCGGCTCGCGCACCACCGGAGACGAAGGGATTATTCCGCTCTGTTCCGTCGAGGGGTTTCAGTTTGAACCCCTTCTCCAGTTCTCCCCTTTGGAGCCGAAAGGGGGAGAGCGTGGACGAGCCTAGAGTCCTCGACGTACGGCGGCATCTGATCAGTCAGTCCAGCCCAGCAGAAACAAGTGCAGGAAAGGTACAAAGAATGAGGCCACGAGTTGCTGTCGCAAAATCTGCTGCCCGTACGCTGGTCGTTGTCGACTGAGGTGCTCCCGTGCTCCGCTGAAAAATAATAAGGGACCAAATAATAAACCACAAAAAGGTTAAAGGTGCATGAAAAGCTTCGTGCCAAAACCCAAATATATATATATGAATAGATGTTGCAAGGATTTATATCCACAAATTTTAAGATTCAGTAAGATTTTGTGCTCAAGTGTCCACTAGACCACTACAGGCTACACCAGTACTCAGCGTACAGTTTTTTTTTGGGAAATTAGTACTACTCCACTATCTGCTTTGCCGGGCCAGGTCTACCAAGCAAGTGAAAATAACAAAAGGCCTGCAAGTATGTATGTTCACAATCTTAAATGGGCTTCGGGCGCCACGTTGGCCCAGCCCACCACACTAGTCTGGGCCGCCTGCGCCACGTTGGCCCAGCTGCAGCGGCCTTCGGAATAAAACCCAAGATGCAAAAAATGGGGCGAGGGTGAGACCCCAGGTGGCGCAAACAAAGTTGCAGCGCCTTACCACTGCGCTACACTCATGTTGGTGATTCGGAATGGTAATAAACGTTAATAATAGTCTTTCATATACCGAGCAATGAGCTTCGCCGCGACCACGTGGCAGCACGGGGTTGGTCGAGTTGCTTCGCCAATACCACGTGGTGCACGCTGAGCTCATTTTCCCCATCGATTTTCTTTTTAATCTACTATTAAAATTTGAGTCTAGTGTTTCTGGGTCATACTAACTCCAAATTCATTGATTATTTTTCTGAATTTTTGTTAAATCACGATCTTTCATGTAAATTCGTTCCTTTGCATATTAATTGTTGTTTCATTTATCTTTTCATACAACTTCTTTTCTTATACTGAAAGAGAATAAATAAAAGATATTTCTGCATAACAAATGGTAACATAACATCATATTTTCTAATGTTATGGTAAACATAAGGTTATAGCCAAGTTTGAGATGCATACGACTTTGAAAATGTAAATCGCCACTCAAATCTTAAAGTTTGTGTTGAGTTATTAGAAACTATGTCAGAGATGTATCCATTTGTGAGCAGTGTATGTCGTTACTTCCTTGAAACCACTTAAATTTTTTATGGCAAGATTGTGGACGGAAAACATGTTGTTATGTCAATTTGTAGAATTTTTTTGACCAAATTCAAATATTATTGTGATTATTATGTTGTACTTTTGACATAAAAGTTTGAATGTTCCTTATAACTCAAATTGCATTTCTTATCAATCTCCAAAATATGTCCTAGAATGGAACGTAGAAGCCTAAATATGGTTTTTGTGAAATTTTTCCAGTCTTATTGAAGGTACACATAGGTCAACTTGGAAATACTTTTGGTAAGCACGCAGAAATTCAATTAAATGATAGAAAATAGCAAATTTATTTGAAAAATCTTGAAACTCCTATAAGGAAACTTAAATATTGTCTTTTACATGTGAAAAATGTGTTGGGGGTATTTAAGGTAATTAATTCTTGAGTTGTTTTCAAAAGTGTGTTATTTACGTATTTAAAAAATGGAAAACAATTTTTTTGCACAACAAGTGGCAATGTAACTCCCCAAATGGTAATAGGAGACTAAAGGTAATTTTGCATCCAAGTTTGATGTGTATATGAGTAAAAAAATACTTTAGAGTGTATAAACTTCAAAGTTCAAGTTGAGTTGTATGAAATAATGTTAAAGATCCATCCATTTTGTGAACAATGTACACCATTTTTTTAGTAAAATCTAATGAAACTTTTATGTCAACCTTTTACATCTATAAAATGATTCTATACCAATTTATATAATTTTCGGAGGAGTTTTAGATATTATTATAATTATTTTATAATGATGTTGCTAGTAAAAGTTTGAATGGTCCATACAAAACATTTGAACTTTTCAGTTATTTTCATGAAATGATCTATAATGGAATAGAGGTAGCTGAAAATATATTTTAGATTATTTTTTAATACAATTTGAGATATATGTAATTCAAATAGCAAATACTTTCAATAAACCCACAAAAATTCATTTAAATTATTGCAAATAATAAATAAGTTCTATAGTTATTGAAACTTCTTCAATATAAGTTATATGAAGTCTATTGTATATAAAAAATATATTGGTGCATATAAGTTCATTATTTTTATGTGTTATTTCACAATGGTGCAATAAAATAAAATAGAAAAAGAAAAATGTTAAGCAAGGAATGAAATAAGGCCCGCTTCGGCCCAAGTTACTCGATTGTTTTCAGCCGTCCATTACCAATTCGACGGCTCTGGTTGCGTTGACATCCTATATATACGGCCCCAGACAAAACCCTACCCCTGCTTCTTCCGCCCTCAGGCCGCCACCCTCCTCTGCAGATCCACCGCTCCCTCCCCTCCCAATCCCCGCCGCCGCCACCCTACCTCTCCCTTCTCTTCCTCTCACTGTCCCCACCTCCTCAGATTCGCGCTCACGGCTCGCCTCCCCCCGCATCGTTGCTCCTCTGCAAATCCAGCTCCCCCTCCCCTCCCATTCCCCACCTCCGCCACCCACGACCCCGTGGCCCGCGGTGCTCCCCAGAGCTTGGTGGCGGTGAGAGGAACCTCTGATCCACCGTCCTCTCCTCTGCAAATCGCGGATCTCGCGGCCGGCGCAGGTTCGGCGGCGACGCCGGGTTGCTGTCCACGGGCCTCAGATCCACCGCACCACCCTTCCTCACATGCATCCGAAGATGGAGGCTGGAGCCGCTGCTGTCTACACCAACGCAAGGGACGACCGTGTGTTGGAGCCTTTGGAGGACGCCGCAGAGCTGCCCGAGCTGTAATCCATCACGTCGAACTGTTATGCCCACCACCTGCTCTATGCTTTGTGCAAAAGCCGTCCTGGTGAGCCATTTTCTTCCTTGTCTCCTTCCTTCCTGGATCCAGGTGGGTGGAGGCGGATCTCGCGATTTGGGGAGCGACGGCGAGCTCCGCGCGCTACATCCGCGCCTGGGGTGGAGGCCGCTCTCGATTTATACCATGCAACTAAACTGAATTTAGATATTTAGATTACTCGTTCCGATCTGATTTGTTGTAGCGACGCCATGTGGCGGATTCTGAAACTAGGTGCAGATCTGTCGGGTTATGCTGCGGATTTGATGCGCGTATGTCCTGTTGCTGACTCCTGACTGTCTGGTGTGTGATTTGGCAGGTTTCGTTGGTGATGGCGACCTCAGGATTCTCGTGGACGCTGCCTGACCACCCCAAGCTCCCCAAGGGGAAGCCGGTGGCCGTCTTCGTGCTGGATGGATGGGGTGAGGCCGATGCTGACTAGTACAATTGCATCCATGTCGCTCAGACGCTTGTCATGGATTCGCTCAAGAATGTAGGTCTTTGCACTTTCCGGCTGCTTCATTGCGTGCACTGTATAGTCTGTACCTTAATATCATGGTTGTGAGTTGTTACTGTTGTGTTATCGGCAGTTGGATTGGTCGTATCAGTACTACAAGCCTAGCTCTAAGATTTTGCATTGGTTCAGTTGAGTTTAATGGATCAAATGTGATTTTTTATACTTTTCACTGTAATAATGTCTACTGATATGTTCAGAATCCAGATCGATTGTGCGGATTAGATTCATAGCTGACATGCCTTTTCCACTTGGTCCATGCATCTGGTGAGGCACTAAGGTTACTGATGCTTTACAAATATGTATCCGTTCAATTGCTTGTTTGATCACTGCATGAAAGTGGTGATGCACTAAGGTTACTGTTGCTTTACAAATATGTGTCCGTTCAATTGCTTGATTGATCACTGCCTCTGTTTTAACCGAAAAAAGACTGTGTTGCACGAAACCTGCTTGTTTCTTTAGACAACTCTTAGATGAATTGTTGTGCTGTCTGCATAATTTGATTTGTAGGTATACAATGCTCATGACCCTTTTGTGTGATAATATCAGGGTGCTCCAGAGAAGTGGAGGCTGGTGAAGGCTCATGGAACCGCTGTGGGTCTCCCATCTGATGATGACATGGGCAACAGTGAAGTTGGCCACAATGCTCTTGGTGCTGGTCGTATTTTTGCCCCAGGGTATGTTAGTTTCTTTTTTTCGGAAATATCGCGATTTCACTGTACATGCAGATTTAATATATCCTTAAACTGTCTATTTTGGGTATAATAATCAGGAAATTAGCAAACCTGTCATTTTGTTAAACCCCAAGTTATGCTAATCAGGATTTTAACTGGAACATTAAAACCCCAAGTTATGCTAATCAGGATTTTAATCAGGATTTTAACTGGATTTTATTTGCAATTATGATTTTAAGGCTAGAATTAACCTTACTGTTTCATCTACATGGCTCCTAAAGTCCATATAGCATCTAACTAGGAATGAGTTTTGTTGTTTGACTGTGTCTGTTTTTTATTAACAGTGAACTTATAGACAAGTTCACCTTAGGAACCCCCATTCTGCACATATGCTTAATTTGCTAGCAATTTTGCAGCTACTAAATGCCGTTAATCATACTTGGATAGAGCTATGCCTATACTGTATCTTCCTAAGTTTCATTGAAATAGTTGTCATTCTGTTATCCTCATTTTCAATCTGCTATTTTCTGCAGAGCTTTTCTCAGTTTTTAGGATGATAAAGAAAAATTGCTTAGGCAGTATGAACTGCAAAATAAGTAGACATTTGTTCTTTTAGTTGTTTATGAGTTCCTTGCTCGACATGCCGCCTTTTAACAGGAAAAGAAGACTACTATCTGAACTTGAGAAAACATTTCAGAGAAGGTAGCAAATGCAGAAGAATCTCTGAAGAAGATGAAGTAGGTGTATGTTAGAGCATGCATGATTATAGAACTGTAATATCCGGTTCCTATATGTTCTGCATGTTCATTGTGGATTTGTTGTGAGTTCGTACTATGTAATTTGCTGAAATTATGTGTATCATGGGTTGTAATGTGTTTTATAATAATTGGGCTTAAATTTGGCAAATTGGTGGTGTTGAATGAGAGGAATAAAAAGTAAATCAGTGAAATAATTGGCTCAATTTAGGCCCATCTTTGAATTGTGTATGTTGTGATGATGTCACCATTGCCACAGCAATTGCCACGTCATTGTCCATGTAGATGACCACGTCATTGTCCATGCAGCAGCCACGTCATTGTCCATGTAGGCGATCACGTCATCGTCCATGTAAGCAACCAAAGATGGCACCGAGCCACGCCGCCAGCCCGGTGTTGCATCGAGCCACGTCACCGCCAAGATGCACCACGTGGCGGTCACTTCCATGACGAAATTAGTGACGATGTTCACTAGCGGCGGTCACATGGCACGTGTTAAATCGCGAAAAGGAGCGATTACGTGGCGAAAATGGCGATTCGTCACGGTGGCGACAAATGTGACGCGCTTTCTGACGATCTCAAAATCATCATAAATTCACAGAAGGTTTTCAATGACGAATTTAGCTTGTTCCGTGACGAAAGTGTTTTGTCATTGATGTGAATATTTCTACTAGTGATGACAGATTTTGGGTTTGGTGCTCGTCAGATGCTAGGTTTGGTTCCGGAGGTCGTGGTTTTGGTGGTTGTGCGGAGAGTTTCTGGTGGTCGGGTTGCTAGGTGTTCTCCCCTCGTGCTCAATACGGGGATGGGAGGAGTCGTAGCTTTGAGATGGAGAGGAGGAACGCTCCACAGTCCTTCCTTTCGTGGTTTTGGTCCTCCTCCGATTAGAGAGGGTTGGTTCCCCATAGTGGTTACCATGGTGGTGTTCGTGGAGGTAGCTTTGGTAGGAGAGAGATGTTTTGGATTGTGCTAACCCCACTTTGCAAATGGCTCGCACTTTGGTTTTACTCTTTTGGTACTAACCCCAGTGCTGAGTCGTTTGTTCACTCACGTGCTCGCTTTTGAATTTCAGGTGGGAGACTTGAAGAACATTTGGTTGATTGACTCCGGTTGCTCGAGGCATATGACCGAGACAAGTGGTGGTTCTCAAGTCTCATCCCGTGGTGACAAAGAGGTACATCACCTTTGGGGACAATGGGCGAGGGCGTGTGTTGTCAGAAGGTGAGATTAAGGTGAGTGACAAGATCACTCTCAGGCGTGTTGCTCTTGTTCAATCGCTTGGATACAATTTGCTTTCTGTGTCCCAGCTATTGGATGAGGGTTTTGAGGTGTTGTTTCGGCCTGGTGGTTCTCGATTTTGATTCTCGAGGGGACCTTGTTTGCATGGTCGCTCCCGAGGGTCGTGTTCGAGCTGATTTTTCTCAGTCTTCGTGTTGAGCGTTGTTTCTTGGCTGGTTCTTCGAGTGAGTTGTGGAAGTGGCATAGGAAGTTGGGTCACTTGAGCTTTGACCTTTTGTCTCGCTTGAGCAAACTCAATTTGGTCCGAGGATTGCCACGGTTGAGGCTTGAGAAAGAGTTGGTTTGTGCGCCATGTAGGCATGCCAAGATGGTAGCCTCTTCTCACCCGCCTCACCGATGTGATGATTGGCCCATGCGAGCTGCTCCCATATGGACCTTGTTGGCCCACTGTGTGCGATCCGCGGGTGGGAAGTGGTATGTCCTTGTTGTGGTGGACGATTACTCGGTATGCATGGGTGTTCTTTCTTGAGGAGAAAGGGGAGACGCTTTGGTTTTGTTCGAGATCTTGTCTTGAGGTTGAGGAACGAGAGGCAGAGATGCCATACGAGCTATCCGAGTGATAATGGCTCGAATTCAAAACTCTTTTGAAACCTTTTGCCATGACTTGGGTCTTGAACACCGCTGAGTCCGTGATACACCTCCCGTAATGGTGTGGAAAGGAAAAACAGAACTCAGGTGAGATGGTTTTGACGATGCTTGATGAGCATAGGACTCGGGGCGAGGCGGTGAATACCGCGTGCTATGTGTCAACAGATCTACCTCGTGGTACAAGAAGAAAACCTCAGAGTTGATGCACGGTCGCACACCCAAGGTGAGTCACTTCCATGTCTTTGGTTGCAAGTGCTTTATCCTTAAGAAAGGGAAGAAGTTGGACAAGTTTGAGGCTAGGTCCGATGGTATTTTCTTTGGTTATGCATCTCACTCTAGAGCATATCGTGTGCTCAATCTTGAAACTAACCAAATCGTGGAGACTTAGGTGACCTTCGACGAGACACAACCACGTAGTCACTTTGTTTTGAGTGTGCAGTGATGATGAACTTGGCGAGGAGATCTTTCAGGAGGAGGAGCATGAACATGGAGACGATGAAGATGGCGGTGTGGTGCCCGCCTGAACATGTACCTACTACTGACGAACGAGATGGACCCCTCCCACACCTACAACGACAAATCAAGATCAAGCCGTTGAGGGGAGATAGCATCAAGGCGAGAACCTCCTGAGTACAAGTGGATCACCCACTTCAAGGATCATCCGACATGAATGAACGCATTACACTGGCTCGAGGGTTCAAACAATTCTCATTTCGCTCATGCTGCTTTTGTTGCCACCTTTGAGCCCAAAGACATTGGACACGCACTATCCGATCATAATTGGGTTAATTCGATGCATGAGGAGTTGGAGAACTTTGAGAGGAATCAAGTTTGGGAGTTGGTTGACCTCCCCTGTGGTGTGCGATTGGGACAAAATGGGTGTGGAAGAACAAAGAGGGAGAGAAAGGTGAAGTGGTGAGAAACAAGTCAAGGCTTGTTGCTCGTGGGTTCACAGAAGAGGGATCGACTACGAGGAGACCTTTGCCCCGTAGCTCGCTTTGAGGCGATTAGGATCCTTCTAGCCTTTTCCGTGGCTAAAGGGTTCAAGTTGCACCAAATGGATGTGAAGAGTGCCTTCTTGAATGGTGTATTGGAGGAAGAAGTGTATGTGAGGCAACCACCGGGTTTGAGAGTGAGAAGTACCCCACCGTGTACAAGTTGAGGAAGGCGTCAGTATGGGTTGAAGAAGCGCCTAGAGCTTGGTATGGTAGGTTGAGGGGTTCTGCTTGAGAGAGGTTTGAGATGGGGAAGGTCGATCAGACCTTGTTTCTCCTCGTGGCGTAGATATCCCGATTGTGCGGTGTATACGTGGATGATATTGTCTTTGGTGGCTCGCCTAACTCTCTTGTTGCAAGGTTTGCGAAGACATGAGCAGGAATTTGAGATGAGCATGATGGGTGAGTTGCGTTCTTCCTGCTACAAATCAAGCAATCAAAGGAAGGAACATTTGTGCACCAAGTACACCAAGGACATTGTGCGGAAGTTCAAGATGGAGGATTCCAAGGCCATGGCGACGCCTTATGAGTACGACTACAGCTCTTGATGCGACGAGGAAGGTGAACACGTGGACCGTAAGGAGTACCGAGCATGATCGGGTCACTCCTCTACTTGACGCGACGAGGCCGACATCCAATTTTGTAGATGTCTCAGGCGCTGCTTTCAAGCTCCCGAGGACTTCGTGATCGGCAAGCGGTGAAGCGATTTTCGTATTTCGACACACTCCGACTTCGCCTTTGGTACTCGCGCCTTCTTCTTTGGCGCTCATGGTTTTTCGTGACGCGCGGATTTTGCCGGTGTCTTGGATAGGAAGTCCACTGGGACTTGCTAGCTTTTTGGGTTCTTCTTTGGTGTCTTGGTCTTCCCAAGAACAATGAAAGTGTTGCTCAATCCACTACCGAGGCAGTAGTATGTGGTCAGCCTAGTTGTTGCTCTCACCCTTTGGATCACATACACCATGAGTGACTTTGGTGAGGAGTATACCCATGTCCCACTTCAATGTGATAGCACCAGTGCCATAAGTGTTGCAAAAGAACCCAAAGGTGCTCCATTCCAAAACCAAGCACATAGAAGTGAGGTATCATTTTCTGAGAGACAACGTAGAGAAAGGGAAGATAGCTTTGATCCATGTACCCACACATGACCAACTAGATATTTTCACCAAACCCCTAGATCAAGTCAACTTTCACTGCTTATGGGGAGCTTGGTGTGTGTTTGATTTCTTGAGTTGGGTGTGTGGGAGCTCCTTTGTAGCATATGTATAGCTTTCCTTTATGCATTTCTTGCATTTGGCATGGCATATGTAACATGATGTATAGGCATCCTTGTATCTTAGATTGCATGCATTTTGTATCATATGCATTGGTTAGGAAATGCTTCTCCTATATACATTGTTCACCATGGAATGATATTTATGTCTTTGTGAGCTTGTTTGGTATAATATGGTTAGTTTGGCTTAGCTCTTGATAATCTTGGTTTATATCCATGGTTGATGGCTATGTTTTTGAAAAATGTCATATGTATGCTCTCTTGTGAGTAAATGCCTTTATATGATCTTGACATGTTTTAGTGGTTTGGCTATGCTTAATTTGTGGTTGGATAGCTCTTTTTGATCATATAAAGGCTCATTTGCCATCATGAATGTTTAGCCCTCATGCTTTATCTTGTGGAGGGGCATAAGTTCCTTTTTGTCGCAAAGACATTTCATGTACCAAATATGAATCTGAAAATGAAATGTAAATTGCTTGGAAAATGTGCTCACATGTCATAAGTGCTAAATTTAATTTGCTTTGGGTGCTAAACCGTTGCATGATGCCTACCAATGAGAAGTCTCATATATAGAAGTAGGCACATGGCTCGGTGGCTTTGACATGACATGAGGTGCTTGTGGGTGTTTGTGATGGTCTTATGCTTAGAATGGTTGTCCTAGCATGAAGTTTGTGTGGCTTTGCCATTTTGACATGTTTTGCTCATGTTTAGGTCTTTGCTCATGAGAGGGTAAATTTTCGCAAAATTGCTCAATTCCATCTTAGCTTCGTCCAATGGTTGTGAAACTTGGTGATCATGTAGTTGATGTCAATACGAAGCTATAGAGTATCTAACTTGCTCATTTCGACATGTGTAGCATCCTATGTTGAATTTTGTCTATTTGAGAAGCTCTAGGTTGCATTTTTTGCATTTTTGGCTTGATTCATGCATTGTCAACAAGGGGAGAAGTTTTGGCTTGCTGCACAATGCATTTTAGAAGGTTTCCAAGTGGTTTCGACCCGACCGGTGAGGGGCACCGGTCCGACCGGTAGTTCAGTGTGGCCGGGCGATCTTGTCCACCGGCCCGACCGGTGGGGTGACCGGTCGACCGGCCGAGTCGAGTGTGTACCGCCTGCTTTGTGAAGTGGTTTGCATGCATTCGTCCGTGGGGAGTTGCATTGGTTCGTGGGGAGCTTGCATGTGTGCGGTGGGGAGCTCTTTGTGGTTTTCGAGCTTTGATTGGTGGTTTGTGCTCTTTGCTTGAGCATAGTTTTGTCTCGGATGTGTCGAGCCGCTGTTCTTTGCCTAAGGGGTCCGAGACTTGTCTTCTTCAAGTGATCTTTCTCTTGCCTTTGTTTGGCTTTCGATCGCTTGTTGGAGTTTCTTTAGTCGCTTTCTTTTCCTTTTCTCTTGGTTACTAGGTGTGTTGTCAATGCACTCATCAAGGGGAGATTGAGAGACCATGTGTGGTTCGAGGACCGTGGATGGTCGCCTCGTGTGATGAGTGATTGACAACGTGTGTGGACCGATTCTTGGCTAAGTATTGCAGGTGCAGGTTGCGGCTTGACCGGTGTTGGTGCAGGTGAAGAACAAGCGTGAAAGGTCGCTTGAGTGAGGCCTGTGTGGAGAAGACAAGTAGGCTTGGTTCGAGGGACCCGTGGCCGGGGTCAAGCGGCCGCATGGTGGCAAGAACCAAGATGAAGTCATGGACGGTTTCTTGGTTGAGCCTCAAAACCAAGGATCGAGCCGACTACGTGGGAGCCGAGTCATGAGTGGTGATTGGCGAGGCTACACCGAAGTTCGCGGGGTTTGGTGGTTCACCAAAACCACCGGGTTCCTTGGTGACCGGTACCGGCCCCGACCGGTGAGGAGCACCGGTCTGACCGGTGTGCGACGACGCATTCCGGAGACTTTGAAGCGGAGGACACGCTCGGGATCGCAAGGCTTGCGCGAGGCTAAGCAAGTTTGCGTCAGGGCATCCGTCCGATGGAGCGATGACAAAGATTTCCAATTCGCCCTCGAGGCATGTATCCCTAATTAGCTAGTAAGGGCATTTTAGACTTTCGGTTGCCTCCATATAACCCAAGAGGTGAGAGGATGGCAGCCAACTCTTGGAACCCTAGCTCTTTGGTTTTCCTATTTTCCTTCCTATTTTCCCAAGGATTTCTATAGGACTAGCTTGAGAGCTTCATGGTGAGATCTTGTGAGAGGGATGGATGATCGGGGGCAAGCTAGACCTTGTATGAACCTCTTTGTGATGTATAGATGATTCGCGTGGTTCCTCAAGGCTTGATGTGTCTTCCTGCTTTCTCCTTTTGGTGATTTTCGAGCCTTTCTTGGTGATTTTCTTGGAGCGATTTCGAGGCCTTTCTCTTTGGGATTTGGTGGGGATGTATGCATGAACCCTTCGTGGTTCTTTTCCTTTGATTCCCTTCCAAATCCGTGAGCAAAGGGGCTCGATTTTGGGGTTTTCGTGTTCTAGGGTTAGAGGAGTTCTTGGCAGGATTTCTTTGATTCCTCTTGATTTAGCAAGTTTTGGTGGACAAAATCTTGGCTATGGAGTGCCCATGAGGTGTTCCTACTATCCCCAAAGTCTTGCACAAAACCGTGGAGCGATTCGGGAGATCGGGAGTTTGATTTGGGGGAGTTGACATGGTGCTGTTTCATCCCGCTCGAGTCACCATTCGACCGGTGCCTCTCACCGGTCCGACCGGTGCAGACTCCAGTTGAGTTTTGCTCGGGTGAACATTTGGGTGAGTTTGCTGTTGTCCCGTGTTGCTGCTTTTTCGAGTTTGGGTCAGTTTGGAGCTTGGTAGGCCTGTTTGGTAGATTTGGGGTTTCCTGGCTTGAACCGGTCTGACCGGTGAGCTACACCGGCCTGACCGGTGTAGGGGCTTTTCTGTGGAAGTTCCTGTGTTCCACCAGAGGGACCGTCGGCCGGTGGTGCTCACCGGCTGACCGGGTGTAGGTCAGTGAGGCTCGAGGTTGGTGTTCCGCTGCGTTCTCGGGTCCGTGAAGTTGGTTGTTGGTTCCTAGGGCCAGTAGCACTCCAGTGGCTGCGTGGTCTTGACCAACTTGGGTAGTGAGTCAGAGACGTGTGTTGGAAGCCGTGTTCATCTTGTTGGAGACTCTATCTCCTTCGAGAAGAATTTTTATCGACTCCCATTCACTCCCCCCCTCTCTGGTTCGCCGTTTCGGTCCTTCATCCAGCAGCAGGAGCGTCGACAACAGCCGGAGGAGCCCAAGCAAACTACGCCTAGCAAAGACATGAACATGAGGATAAGCAACGAAACAACAACCTATCCGAGAGGAGGAGGAGCGCAGCAATCTCCCTAAGCAAGCGGATGCAACATGTACAATACCTCGCAATAGGAGGAGGAGCCGAGCAATCTCCAATGAGAAGGGGAACCAGGAAAACCTCTCGTCTAAAGATGAGATTCTTAATCTGTATCATTGAGATGTAGCAGTGAAGGACCAAAATACATGTCTGGTGCACCTATGTTGTCAGAAGCAAACTTAGAGGCTACTGGACCAAATTGTGCCAGGTTGCATGCTTACGTCATGGAACATAGTAAGGATAAACTTGTCTTTCCAAAGAAAGGTGGATCAACACTACTTCAAAGGTGGTTGTGGTGCTTTAATGTTAAAACATTGCATTCGATGAGCGTGTATAACCTTATAACCTCTTCTCGGATGCATGTTACCTTCTTGAGGTTGCTAAAAGATATTTCTTTAATTTTGACCACAAAGTTCATGCATGCTAACAATTTGATTTTGTAGGAAATGACGAACAAGGCGGAGATGCGATCTGTTGGGTTTTAGATCCAGTTTGTTTACTTCCACAATATTTCTCAAGATTCTCGCCTTGTTACCAAAGCAATCTCAAATGCAATGAAGAACGACTACGTGGTGGGTACCTGCACTAGCGTAAAGTGATCATCTGTATGAAGTTCAAAGAGGTTTGATATCTAGATTCGCTAAACAACATCCCCGCTAAAGTTCTCGGACCTCAAATGTGGGATATCTTGTAGGTTTTGTTCACAAAATTCAATCTCTTAGTGTTTCTAATTGGTATTCGACCATGCAGGCCTTTGGTACAAGATTTGTAGGTTTTGTTCACAAAAATTCAATCTCTTTGTGTTTCTAATCGATCATGTAGGGCCTTTGGTGAACATGCACGGAGGAGTGACGAAAGGAAAGAAAAAGCCAAAAGCCATACTCAAGCACAAAACAAATCTCATAGAAGACCGAGGTTTTTATTGTCCCTTCTTACCTATTTGGTACTGCATTAACTTGTCATTTTGGTACCTCGATGCAGTGTGCTCAGCAGCCATGGGGGTCCTCTTTGTGTAAATTCCATGTGCCATTCCATATGTTAAGACTACTCGATGACATACCGACATCAAGAAGGCTCAGTAAGTAGATAATAATGCTCAACCTTGTCTCGCTCATATTATCCATCCGATTTTAGAAACTGATTTCTACTTGTATTCTCATAAATGATCATATGTTGCAGGATTTCAAATCTGCTGTAGATGTTTCCACAGAAGATCTAAAGCGTGTCCGGGAGATGTGCGAGAGTACATTCTTAAGGAGACCATCGTAGAAGGGCAACTTCTACAATGGTGCACAGTGAGTTCATCGTAGCCAGAAACTTGAAACTCATTCAGTCTTCTTTAGTTAGGTTTTTTTGCCTAAGAAACCTGCTTGGCTTGCTGGTTTGGGGTCGAGATGTTGCTGGTTCAGCTTTTCTCATGACTCCATCCAAACAAGCCCTGATGAGAGTAACTTGAAACTTGATGTGATCCTAGCTTGTCTATAAATGTGATCTTACTTGTTTATAAATGTGATCTTGCTTGCCTATATCCGTGATGTGAGAATGTGTTTGTGATGTCTCCTTCTTTGTGGTGGGTCGCCATATCCCGGCCGGGTTCGGGATGGCGGATGCAACCCCGATGGCGCCAAATCTGGTGGTTCAGGATGCGGCAAGGCAAGCGAGGTTACTATAGGGGTGGCCTATGTATCTTTAACGGGCATTAATTAAAGCTCGTTACAAACACTGATCAGTGAGTAACGGGCTTCATTCGGAAAGCCCTGCTACAATAAACATGTCAACCGGGTGGGGCCCTGTGAGCCGGCCCCTTCATCGAGATATAGGAGATGCAGTTGAAAGCACGCGTCTCCTTTAATCGAGAGAAAGCGACAGCGTGGAAATAGATGCGTCTCATTTCTTCGAGACAGAGGAGACGCAGGTTCACAGCACCCGTCTCTGATGTTGATTTCACAGAACGAGCTCTGCTTTTCATGCCCAAAAGTTCCCGTGGGCCCGAGAAACAGCCATTTCACGTGACCGGTGACTAGTTGTGGTAACGGTCGTTGTTTGATGCGCTGAATCCTAGATGTCGCCGAGACGCGTGAAATATACGTGTTTCATTTCGTCAAGATAGAGGAGACGCAGGTACACAAAAGGCGTCTCCGATATTGAGCTACTGTAACGGGCTGTGTTTTCGTGCCCGTTACCAAAGTTCCCTGTGGGCCCAGAGAAACAGCCATTTCTCGTGACCGGTGGCTAGTTGTGGTAACCATCGTTGTTTTATGCCCATTACGAATATGCCCATGATATGTGCATCCGCGCTTACCTTTCTTGGCTCATTTATAACACTTGATTGGTAACGGGCGCTTTGCCCGATATGAAAGGCAATCTATGCCCGTTACCAAAGTCAGTTTTTCATGTACTGGTAGCTCCATTACTTGGACAGGCATCATTAAGAGCACGTGGCACACAGATCGTCTAGGGATGTTGAATCAAATGGGACACTTTGGAATCAAAAGCCAATGGAGAGAATCCAAATTATAGCATTGTTTGAAAAGTAAGGAGATGTACGATAAGCAAGATGGATACACAAAAGATAAAGTAAAAGAATAAACAGGTAAGAGAAGAAATATAAGGTAAGGGAAAGAAGGGATGAGAGAGTAGTGAATTGCATGAAACAAGTAAGATCACTACAAGAAATCCTTTGATCCATGACGAAATTCTCATGACATTTTTTGATTTCGTCATAGATCACACTGCATCTATGACAAACAGTGATTTCGTCATAGATTTGCATCTTTGGATATGAAGCCCGATATGAAGTCCAAACACTATAACGTTGTGCCAATTTCGTCATAGATTTCGTCACAGATCACACTGCATCCATGACGAAGTTAGATTTCGTCATAGATTAACGATGTTGGATATGAAGTCCAAACACTATGACGTTGCGCTAATTTCGTCATAATCCGACCCACATTGCATTTCATCATTTCCTCATGATCAATAAAATTTAAAAAAATCATATAATGTGTGAAAAGAATTAGAGATAATCACATTTAATAATTTCAATATCTAAATTTTATTTTTTTCTAAATCATATAATATTATATATTCAGTTTATAGATATACCTATATAAAGGCAAACAAAATTGGATTTCCATTTTATGATTTTTTATAATTTACTATGATTTTTCTAAATATTCAGCCAAATTAAATAAAAGAAAAGACAAAACCGCTTTTAAAACCACGGTTTCAAAGGTTGAAGGATATGATTTGTGTAGTTACGAAGTCTAGGGACGAAAACCAGACTTTCGTAAATATTGAACATGAGTCATAGTAACTTGGGCTTGCTAACCGGTGTCAAAGTCTGCTGGTGGCCCTCTAACTCCATAACGAGAACTTAAGCACCCCAAGATCCCAAACCAGCCAGCAGAAAATAGGTTGGACTATACCCAACAACAAGCGGACCCAGCTAGCCAACAGCGCGTGCTCACGAAAAATGTGGCAAAAAATGGGCACTTTAGGGGTTCGAACCCAGGATGCTTCAAAAGCGCATTCGTGACTTACCACTGAGCTACGAAGTAGTATGTGTTAGGCTTCCTTGTGTTTATTAACTTATATACCAAATTTCCCGTGTTTCATTTAGACAACAACCCAGGTCCCATGACACAAAAAATAAGGCGTGGGTGGGATTCGAACCCAGGTGGCGGAGGTGAGGTTGCAACGCCTTACCACTGCGCTACGACCATGTTGGTGATTTAGAATGGCACTAAACATTTATGATAGTTTGTTTCATATACGGAGTGGTGGAGCTTCGGGACCACATGGCGCGCGCTCAGCTTATTTCCCCATCATTTTTTCTTTTTAATCTATAATTAAAATTTGAAACTAGTGTTTCTCGGTCATAGTAACTCCAAATTCATTGATTCTTTTTCTGATTTTTTGTAAAATCACGATCTTTCATGTAATATCGTTCGTTTGCATATTAATTGCTATTTCATTTATATTTTTTATACAACTTCTTTTCTTGTATAAAAGAGAATAAATAAAAGATATTTTTCAATAACAAATGTTAATATAACTTCATATTTTCTAATGTTATGATAAATACAAGGTTGTAGTCAAGTTTGAGATGCATACGACTTTGAAAATGTAAATCACCACTCAAATGTCAAAGTTTGTGTTGAGTTATTAGAAACTATGTCACGCATGTATCCATTTGTGAGCAGTGTATGTCGTCACTTTCTTGAAACCACTTAAATTTTTTATGGCAAGATTTTAGACTAAAAACATGATGTTATACCAATTTGTAAAATTTTCTAACCAAATTTAGATATTACTGTAATTATTATGTTGTACTTTTGAGATAAAAGTTTGAGTGTTCCTTATAACTCAAATTGATTTTGTCATCAATCTCGAAAACATGACCTAGAATGGAACATAGAAGCCTAAATATGATTTTTGTGAAATTTTCCAGTCTTATTGGAGATACACAAAGGTCAACTAGGAATTACTTTTGATAAGCACGTAGAAATTCTATTAAATAAATGATAGAAAATAGCAAATCTATTCAAAAAATTCTGAAACTCCTAGATTACAACTAATTTATTGTCTGCTACATGTGAAAAATGGATTGGTGGTACTTAAGATTACTAAATTTTGAGTTATTTGAAAGGGTGTGTTATTTAGGTGTTTAAAAAAAATAGAAAAAACTTTTTTGCACAACAAGTGGTAGTGTAACTTCATATTTCATCATACTACGACTAAAATAAGATTGTGGCCAAAATTTAGCTACATACGACTTCAATAATGTTATGAGGTGTTTAGACTTCAAAGGTTTGAGTATAGTTATAAGAAACTATGTGAGAGATGTTACTATTTGTGAACATCTATATTCTCACTTTATTAAAACCATCTGAATTTTTTATAGGAGCATTATATGCTTAAAATATAGTTTCATGTCAATTTGTAGAATGTTTTGAACAAAATTAAGTATTATTATCATTATTTTACAACAAGGTGACTAGTAGAAGTTCGAGTTTTCCCTACAAGTCAATTGAATTTTTCGTCAATCTCCTAGATGTGGCCTAGAATGGACCATATAAGCCTAAATATGATTTTTTTTAATTTTTCCAATCCCATTGGAGATACACATAGTTCAAATTGTAATTATTTTCTTATTGCAAAGAAATGAAAAAAGAAAAAGAAAAAAGTTAAGCAGGGAGAAATGTAATTGGCCCGTTTAGGCCCAAATAACCCAATCTTTTTAGACAATTCATCAGCGAACGGATGGCTGAAATTGCAGCTGCTTTGTATAAAAGGATCCCTAAACCCTATTCCACCGCCTCCCCTCCTCCCTCCCGCCCGCTCTCTCCTCGCCTCTCCCTCCTCGGATCGCAACCTTCCTCCCGGATCGAGTCCTCCCTTCTCCCACACCGCCCCTCCTCTCCTTCTCCTCGCCTGGCCATGTCTCGCTCATGGATGGAGGCCCACAGGCGCCTGGATGAGTGACCCCTTCCAATGAGGAGTGGGAGCTCTGCAGACCTTATGGATAGGATCTGGCGCGAGGCCGCCGCCGGGGACGGGAGGCCCGTGGCCAGTGCGCCTCCCCCTTCGCGAGAGCCTCAGCGAGGTCCGCTTCCTAGCCGCCGTCGACCCCAACATCATCCGCCTCATAGAAGTCATCCAGGTACAACTGCATCTCCATTTCTCTGGCAATATCCATTGATTTTTCTTTTAGTGGCACGGCCCCAAATATCCATGTTCTTTGAAGTTGATGAGCTAGACTTCTTCTCCTTGCTAGATGCCTTGAGAGCCACTCTCTTGTTCTTCTCAAGTTGTTCATGCATCTTTGACATTTCTTGTGAAAGCTTTGACTCCTTGACGGTGATAAGGTGTTCTTCCATTCTTCCAATCACATCCGCCGGAGTAAACTTGTTGAAGCCTCTCTTCTCTCTTATGAGTGTTGGGAGTTGAACATCCCTTGCCATGTATGCGGAGAGGATCTTGTCAACTACTTCTCTTCTTCCCCATCTTGTGCTTCCAAGTGACTTGATTTTGTTGATGATCTTGTTCAAGCGGTTGTACATGTCTTGTGGAGACTCATCATCCTTGATAACAAAACGATTGAGCTCACTTTCTAAAGCTCGAATTCTTCCTTCTCTTACTTGCTTTGTCCCTTCATGGTTGATGAACAATGAGTCCCACACTTCCCTGGCGGATTTCAATCCATCCACCTTGTCATACTCTTCGGACGTGAGTGAACTCTTGATGATGCGTATGGCTTGATAGTTCCTTTGTATCTCATTTGCTTGCTCTTGTGTTAGCGTTGGATCACCACTAGGGAAAGTAATACCCCTGTTCACAATAGTCCAAAGTGCGGGATTCACCGCCATCAAATACTCCTCCATCGAGTTCTTCCACTTGGAATAGCCGGTTCCATCAAATTGGGGTATCTTCTGAGAGCCAGGTGTGGTTCGAGGACCGGTGGATGGTCGCTTCCTGGTGTGATGAGTGATTGACAACGTGGTGTGGGTGATTCTTGGCTAAGTATTGCAGGTGCAAAGGTTGCGGCTTGAGTGCGGTGCGGGTGAAGAACAAGCGTGAAAGGTCGTTGCGGTGAGGCCTGGTGTGGAGAAGACAAGTAGGATTGGTTCGAGGGACCCGGTGGCGGGTCAAGCGGCCGCATGGTAGCAAGAACGGCAAGATGAAGTCATGGACGGTTTCTTGGTTGAGCCTCAAAACCAAGGTCGAGCCGGGACTTCGGGAGCCGAGTCATGAGTGGTGATTGGCGAGGCTACACCGAGTTCGCGGGTTTCCTGGTTCACCAAAAATCACCGGGTTCCTTGGTTGATCCACAAAGCCAAGACCAAGAACCAAGACGGAGGTGTGGGCCTCCGGACCGGTCTTATCGGTGGGTCTCGACCGTCGACGGTGTGCAGACGACCAGCCCCGGAATCTTCAAGCGGAGACGCAGCGTCGGGATCGCCAAGGCTTGCGTCGAGGCTAAGCAAGTTTCGCGGTCGTGGGCATCCGTCAGATGGTCGAAGACAAAGACTTCAATTTAAGCCCTCGAGGCATGTATCCCTAGTTAGCTAGTAAGGGTATTTTAGTCTTTCGGTTGCCTCCATATAACCCAAGTGGTGAGAGGATGGCAGCCATCTCTTGGAACCCTAGCTCATTTGGTTTCCTATTTTCCTTCCTATTTTCTTAGGATTTTAGTAGGACTAGCTTGAGAGCTTCATGGTGAGATCTTGTGAGAGGGAAGGATGATCGGGCGGCAAGCTAGACCTTGTATGAACCTCTTTGGTATGTATAGATGATTGGCGTGGTTCCTCAAGGCTTGGATGTGTCTTTCCGTTTCTCCTTTTGGTGATTTTAGACCTTTTCTTGGCGATTTTCTTGGAAGCGATTTGAGGCCTTTCTCTTTGGGATTTGGTGGGGGATGTATGCATGAACCCTTCGTGGTTCTTTTCCTTTGATTCCCCTTCAAATCCGTGAGCAAAGGGGCTCGATTTTGAGTTTTTGTGGCTCTAGGGTTAGAGGCGTTCTTGGTGGGATTTCTTGATTCCTCTTGATTTGACAAGTTTTGGTGGACCAAATCTTGGCTATGGAGTACCATGAGGTGTTCCTACTATCCCCAAAGTCTTGTGCAAAACCGTGGGGGATCGGAGATCGGGAGTTGGATTTGGAGGAGTTGACTCATGAGGCGTTGTTCATCCCAGCTGCCCGCACGACCCGGTCTGCCGGTGCTCTTGACGGTCGGACCGGTGCTAATATGGTGGGTTTTGTCTCGGGAACAGCCTTGTCCGTGTGGTTTTGTCCGTGGTCCTGCTGTTCGGTTCTTGGAGTGTTTGGAGTTGTTTTGCTAGGATTTGTGAGGGTTCTTCTTCCTCACAGGTTGTGTTCGTGGTGGTTTTTGTTCCGGGGCCTAGAGGATTCACTAAGGCTTCTGGAACATTTTCTTATCTTGTTCTTGTAGCCACCGGCTGACTCTGTCCGGCGTCCCGGTGTCACCTGGCCGCGAGGCCATCAGTCTGGCCGGTGTAGTTTGGCTAGGAAGGTTGAGTGTTGGTTCCTAGGACCGGTAGCACTCCGGTGGCTGCGTGGTCTTGACCAACTTGGGTAGTTGGGTCGGGAGGCGTGAGTTGGAAGCCGTGTTCGTCTTGTTGGAGTTCTCATCTCCTTGAAGAATTTTTATCGGCTCCCATTCACTCCCCCTCTGGTTCGCCTAATCGGTCCTTCAATTGGTATCGAGCCGGTTCGGGTCTTTATTGACTCTTACCAGTCTAAGATCCAAAGATGGCGTGCCGAGGCAGGGGTTCGGGTCCTCCGCGCCGATGGGAAGAACTACCGGATGTGGCAAAGGCGGATGGCGGCGTTCCTCCGCGGAAAGGGTCGAGATCCTTTGGGATGTCACGGTGAACACGGCTTATGTTCATCAGATGAACTTCCTTGCTCGGGATCGAGGATATGTTGAAGCCAACAACAAAAGGCTGTCGACTACTTGTTTCGTGCTACTGTGTCCACTTTGAATTCGATCGGGTTGAGACGAGAGGACTTAGCTTGTAGGATTTGGGAGGCGGTTGAAGGATGCTCATCTTTGGGAATGCTCGAGGTTCGGGAGCTCGGATGTCTGCGACTTAGGAGAGTACGAGAACTTCACTCATCTCCCGGTGAGTCCGTGATGCCCTTTTCCGGTGATTTACCAACATGAGAGCCAATGTGGGCGTCCTCCCATACAATGATCATGATAGAGCCGTGAAGCTCTTGCACTCGTTGGATCGTCTTAGTATGGGACGGGAAGTTTGAGGCTATTGTTGAGTCCGAAGTATGACACCTTGACGGTGAGCAGTGTTCTCGAACCTCAAGTCGGGAGTTGGACCGTGGTATGACAGCCAAGATCGAGAGCCGTGATTCTCATAGTCTCGCTCGTTAGTGGCAAAGAGCCAAGTCTAATGCTAACCCATCCTCCGGGATGTACTCTTTGTCTTCTTTGATGTCTTTGCAGACGAGGAGTTCGTGTACTTGGAGAGGGGCAGTGGCGTTCTTGACACGGAGATTCGAGAGGATGCACGAGAAGCAGGGTGAACTCAAGGAGGAACTCGAGGCGTGTTTCAAGTGCGGCAAGGCCGGACACTTTTTCGCCGAGTGTCCAAGGTGAACAATCACGACAAGCACAAGTCCAAGGACAAAGGAAGAAGATCCAAGAAGAAGGAACATGAACATGGGAGGAAGACACGGACCGAGAAAGATCAAGAGATCGGCGACATCGACTCGACTACGAGGATGTGTCATCAAGCTCGAGTGAAGAAGAAGAAGAAGAGGACAGCAAGAGGAAACACGAAGAAGAAGAAGAAGGACTTGACAAGTACTTGAAGCGGCCTTTCTGTCTGTAAGCAAGACTTGAGGGCAACAAGAAGGATGGTCTTTGCGGCATGCGCACGACTCGGCGACAAGAGAAGCGGAAGAACACCTCGGATTCGGACTCGACTCAGGGATGAGGTATGTGATGAGCTCTCTTCTTTACGCAAGGAGAATGAGGAGTTGGTTGACTTGCTTGATAATCGCGATCACATGCTTAGAGGCTAAGAAGCTTAGGAAGGAGCTTAGAGCTTTGCTTGAAGATGCTAGGACTAGAGTGGGTGAGCTAGAAACACAGGTTCTTGATGGCAAGCTTGAAATTGATTCGCTTAAGGCTAGCCACCTGTGGTTTCGATGAGATTGATTGTCTTGATTGCTCTGTTTCCTAGCTGATTTGACTGCTCTTAGGGAAAAGCATGCCTCAAGTGTGAGGAACTAGATGTGCTTAGGGTTGAGTTGGTGAGCTGCAATCTAGACCCACTTTGCTTGGTGCATGTACTTCTTACTGGTTTGCATGAAAAAATTGCGAGCTTCGTTCTCGCATTGTTTCGCTTGAGGCTGATTTGAAAGTGCCTATTCCTCTTGCTTGCTCTACACATGAATTACATCTTTGTGAAGAATTTGGAACTTGCAAAATGTGTTGATCATTTGCGGGATGAGAACGATAAGTTGCGTGAAGTCTTTGAGTTGGTTGTCTAGTCAAGAACCTCGACTTGGCATGATGATTGCTGGTTATAAAGCGCTTTGATGGTTGGGCTTTGGGATCATTAAGTTTGGTGAGAGCGATGGTGAGAGAAGGAAATTTGGGAATGTTCGGTCCACCACAACCCCAAAGACAAGTTTGCACCCAATCCAAACCGGTTGCTTAAGCGAGAGAAAAACCAAGTGAGAAGGCAAGTGAAAAGCCTAGTGAGAAACCAAGTGGGAAACCTAGTGAGAAGCCGTGTGAAGAGCCTCACCCCAAGCCTAAGCTAAGACCAATCCGTTTCCATTGTGAGTTTTGTGGAAAGGATGGTCACAAGAGAGAGTTTTGCTATAAGAGAAGGAGAGGCGAGAATGGCTAAGGGTGGGCAAACAAGGACAGTACCACCTTTCTCATGGTGTGCACGAGCCTCGTATGCCACTACCTAAGGAAAGGGTGTTGTGCATATGGTTCCGGCATGGAGAGATAGGAGAGCTTGGTGGAGGCGGGTTTCTTGGCGAGGACCACCGGCGAGCCGGTCGAGTGCCGGTCAGGGCCGGTCTTAAGCGAGTCTTTGACAGTTTGGTTTCGGGTTGTGAAGCTAGAGGGTTCGGCTGTTTGGTCGTGGAGCAGTGGTAGGCGCTTTGAGTCTGGTGGTGTTGAGTTTCTTTGGGCGTTCTCCACCTCGTGATCAATACGAGTTTGGGAGAGGTCACGCTTTGAGTCTCGGAGGGGCTACGGACCACGGTTTCCCTTTCGTGGTACTCGTACTCCTCCGGTGAGGAGTGGTTTTCCCATGGTGGTTCCAGGTTTGATAGGTTAGATAGGATGGATCGCGGTTTTGATAGGCGCGGTAGGATGGATGTTGCTAACCCTACTTTTGAAGAAATGGCCGCCTTTGGTTTGACACCTTTGGTACTAACCCGGTGTTGAGTCGTTTGCTCGCTCTCGCTCTTGGTTTTGAGTTGCGGTGGGAGGCAGGAGAACATTTGGTTGATATCGGGGTGGTTCTCCGGCCTCATACCCGGTGATGATGTGGAGGTACATCACTTTCGGGGACGGTGGACAGGATGGGTGACTTGAAGAAATGATCAAGGTAAGTATTTTTGTGATCTTCAAATGTGTGGCCTTGGTCAAGCCACTTGGTTCGTTTGCTCCTTGCCCTATCTCATGTATGTAAGGTGAGCTTTGTATGCTCTTTGACCTTAATGCATGAGTTTAGAGGAGCCTTGTGTGTAGTGTGCTCTTTGCTCTATCATGTGTACTAAGGGTGAGCTTTGTATGCTCTTTGGCCCTAGTGCATGTGTTTAGGCGGAGCTTGTGAGTTTTGTTCTCCTTTGCTCTTTTGCGGTGGTGTCGAGCCCTTTTGCCTCCCCTCGAGGCCGGTTGAGCTTTGTGTGTGGAGCTCCTTTGTAGCATATGTATAGCTTTCCTTTGTGCATTTCTTGCATTTGGCATGGCATATGTAACATGATGTATAGGCATCTTTGTATCTTAGGTTGCATGCATTTTGTATCATATGCATTGTTTAGGAAAGGCTTCTCTATACACATTGTTCACCATGGAATGACATATATGTCTTTGTGAGCTAATTTGGTAAGCTATGGTTAGTTTGGCTTAGCTCTTGATAATCTTGGTTTGTATCCATGGTTGATGGCTATGTTTTGAAAAATTTCATATATATGCTCTCTTGTGAGTAAATGCCTTTACATGATCTTGACATGTTTTAGTGGCTTGGCTATGCTTAATTTGTGGTTGGATAGCTTATTTTGATCATATGGGGCCAAAGGCTCATTTGCCATCATGAATGTTTAGCCCCATGCTTCATCTTGTGGAGGGCATAAGTTCCTTTTGTCATAAAGACATTTCATGTACCAATTATAAATCTGAAAATGAAATGTAAATTGCTTGAAAAATGTGCTCCCATGTCATATGTGCTAATTTTAATTTGCTTTGGGTGCTAAATTCGTTGCATGATGCCTACCAATGAGAAGTCTCATATATAGAAGTAGGCACATGGCTCGGTGGCTTTGACATGACATGAGGTGCTTGTGGGTGTTTATGATGGTCTTATGCTTAGAATGGTTGTCCTAGCATGAAGTTTGTGTGGCTTTGCCATTTTGACATGTTTTGCTCATGTTTAGGACTTTGCTCATGAGAGGGTGATTTTTCACAAAATTGCTAAATTCTATCTTAGCTTAGCCCAATGGTTGTGAAACTTGGTGATCATGAAGTTTATGTCTTTCTGAAGCTATAGAGTATCTAACTTGCTCGTTTGGACATGTGTAGCATCCTATGTTGAATTTTGTCTATTTGAGAAGCTCTAGGTTGCATTTTTGCATTTTGGCTTGATTCATGCATTGTCAACAAGGGGAGTTTGAGCATGTTTTGGCCTCTTGAATGCATTTGGAAGGTTTTCGGTGGTTTCGAGCCATTTTGGGCTCTGTTGTGCCGGTCGACCGGTTGAGGTCACCGTCGACCGGTCGAGTGCTGGTCCTGTTCACATGTTGCCCACCGGTCGGCCGGTGGTGTCGACCGGTCGACCGGTCGAGCTGAAATGTGCTGCTTTCTGAAGTGGTTCGTATGCATTTGTCCGTGGGAGTTGCATTGGTTCGGGGAGCTTGCATGTGTGTGGGGAGCTCTTTGTGGTTTTCGAGCTTTGGTTTGATGGTTTGTGCTCTTTGCTTGAGCATGTTTTGTCTCGGATGTGTCGAGTAGTTGCCCTTGCCTAAGGGGTCCGAGACTTGTCTTCTTCAAGTGATCTTGCTCTTTGCCTTTTCTTTGGCTTTCGATCGCTTGTTGGAGTTTCTTTTAGTCGTTTCTTTTCTTTTCCTTTTCTCTTGGTTACCAAAGCGTGTGTGTTGTCAATGCACTCATCAAGGGGAGATTGAGAGCCGGTGTGGTTCGAGGCCGGTGGATGGTCGCCTGGTGTGATGAGTGATTGACAACGTGGTGTGGGTGATTCTTGGCTAAGTATTGCAGTGCGAGTTGCGGCTTGGCCGGTGCAGTGCGGTGAAGAACAAGCGTGAAAGGTCGTTGCGGTGAGGCCTCGGTGTGGAGAAGACAAGTAGGCTTGGTTCGAGGACCGGTGGCTAAGCGGGGTCAAGTCCGCATGGTGGCAAACGGCAAGATGAAGTCATGGGCGGTTTCTTGGTTGAGCCTCAAAACCAAGGTCGAGCCGGGACTTCGTGGGAGCCGAGTCATGAGTGGTGATTGGCGGAGGCTACCCGAGTTCGCGGGGTTTCCGGTGGTTCACCGTAAAATCACCGGGTTCCTTGGTTGATCCACAAAGCCAAGACCGAAGAGCAGAAGGCGGTGCGACTCCGGGCCGGTCGGCCGGTGGAGTCGGCCGGTGCGGCCGATAATCGAGTCGGCCGGTGAGGAGCACCGGTCGGCCGGTGTCGACGGCGATCCGGGAATCTTCGAGCGGAGGACACGCGTCGGGATCGCAGGCGCGTCGAGGCTAAGCAAGTTTGCGGTCGTTGGGCATCCGTCCGATGGTGCGAGACAAAGACTTCCAATTTGCCCTCGAGGCATGTATCCTAGTTAGCTAGTAAGGGTATTTTAGTCTTTTGGTTGCCTCCATATAACCCAAGTGGTGAGAGGATGGCAGCCATCTCTTGGAACCCTAGCTCATTTGGTTTTCCTATTTTCCTTCCTATTTTCTTAGGATTTTCGTAGGACTAGCTTGAGAGCTTCATGGTGAGATCTTGTGAGAGGAAGGATGATCGGGCGGCAAGCTAGACCTTGTATGAACCTCTTTGGTATGTATAGATGATTCGTGGTTCCTCAAGGCTTGGATGTGTCTTTCCGTTTCTCCTTTTGGTGATTTTCGAGCCCTTTCTTGGCGATTTTCTTGGAGCGATTTGAGGCCTTTCTCTTTGGGATTTGGTGGGGGATGTATGCATGAACCCTTCGTGGTTCTTTTCCTTTGATTCCCCTTCCAAATCCGTGAGCAAAGGGCTCGATTTTGGGGTTTTCGTGGCTCTAGGGTTAGAGGCGTTCTTGGTGGGATTTCTTGATTCCTCTTGATTTGACAAGTTTTGGTGGACCAAATCTTGGCTATGGAGTACCATGAGGTGTTCCTACTATCCCCAAAGTCTTGTGCACAACCGTGGAGCGGATCGGAGATCGGGAGTTGGATTCGAGGAGTTGACTCATGGCGCTGTTCATCCCGAGCTGCCCGAACGACCGGTCGATCAGGTGCTCTTGACCGGTCGACGGGTGCTAGCTGGTGGGTTTTGTCTCGGGGAACAGCCTTGTCCGTGTGGTTTTGTCCCGTGGTCCTGCTGATCAGTTCTTGGCGTGTTTGGAGTTGTTTTGCTAGGCTTTGTGAGGAGTTCTTCTTCCTCCTCACGGGTTGTGTTTCGTGGTGGTTTTGTTCCGGGGCCTAGAGGATTCACCGAGGCTTCTGGAACGTTCTTTATCTTGCGCTGTAGCCACCGGCTGCCTGGCCGCTCATCCACCGATCGGGTACCGTGTCACCGTCCCAGCCGTGAGCCATCGGTCTCCGGTGGCAAGTTTCTTGGCTAGGAAGGTTGAGTGTTGGTTCCTAGGACCAGTAGCACTCCAGTGGCTGCGTGGTCTTGACCAACTTGGGTAGTTGGGTCGGAGACGTGAGTTGGAAGCCGTGTTCGTCTTGTTGGAGTTCTCATCTCCTTGAGAAGAATTTTATCGGCTCCCATTCACTCCCCTCTCGGTTCGCCCTAATCGGTCCTTCATCTTCCCAATGTGGCAGCCCTCCGTTGAGGTACCCACAAAGGGTGGACCTTTACACCTAGGTCACATTCCTCCCTCTAGCGACCACAAAGATCAAGCTAGAGTTACTTACTCAATTTCGGGGTAATACAAACTTCCTTGGGCTGCCACAACCTTTGGATGCTCCAAGGCAACGCCTAGCCGGCTAGGAGCTCAAGGCTCCAAGAGTAACAAACACAAAGTGTGCCAACCAAGCGAAGAAGAGGTGCTCTAGAGATGGGAAGTCACCACTAGCACTCTCCAAGCTCTTGCTCTCAATCCCTCTTAAATCCCCACCAAATCTCACCAAACTAAAGCCAAGGGGAGTAAAGGAGGGAGTGAAAGAGTTCTGTAACTGCGATCGAAATGGCAAGAGAGAGGTGAAAGGAAGGGGTGGAGGAGGCTTTTATACCCCCTCACACAGAATATAGCCGTTACCGCTTTAAGACCCGGAATATCCGGGGTAAACCCGGAAACTCCGGGAAGTCCGGAGATTCCGGGATAAACCCGGATACTCCAGCCTCCCAAGGTCGACACCAAGAAAAGTTTCCGTGAGCGTCTTGGTGCAAAGGTGTCTCTCATAGGTTTTGATATAGCAACTAGAGCACCTGTTCGACTCTTGGAAGACACATTTCCTGTCCCTCTTTATAGTATGGCGTTCCTAGGACTCAAATTCAAAAAAGTAAAATACATAAGCCTTCTTAGGAATCCTTTGTAGCATCACTTCCTTTTTGTATAGTCAATGAACTGCACTCGATGCCACATACAATTTTAATACCTGCTCATACACTTGATAAGACGTTAGTTACTTAAGTGTGTGTCATTAAACCACCAAAACCCACTTAGGGGGCCAAGATACTCTTTAGGATGCAAACTTGTCTTTGGGTGTGGTTTGTGGTGGAACTGGAATATTCCCAAAATTCCCTTCTCTCTCACCACTGCTCTCACCAAACTTAACAGATCCCAAAACCAAACCATCAAAGCACTTATAACTGGCAATCATCATACCAAGCTGAGGTTCCTGACTAGACAACCAACTCAGCACTTCACGCAACTTATTGTTCTCATCCTGCAAATGATCAACACATTGTGCAAGTTCCAAATTCTTTACAACATGCAATTCACAGGTAGAGCAAGAAGTAGGAATAGGCACTTTCAAATCAGCCTCAAGCGAAACAATGCGAGATCGAAGCTCAGCAATTTTTTCATGCAGACTAGGGCAAGAAGTACATGTACCAAGCAAAGTGGGTCTAGATTGCAGCTCAGCCAGCTCAACCCTAAGCACATCTAGTTCCTCACACTTGGAGGCATGCTTTTCCCTAAGAGCAGTCAAATCAGCTAGGAAAACAGAGCAATCAGCACAATCAACCTCATCAGAAACCACAGGGCTAGCATTAAGAGAATCAATTTCAAGCTTGCCATCAAGAACCTGTGTTTCTAGATGAGCCACTCTAGTCCTAGCATCTTCAAGCAAAGCTCTAAGCTCCTTCCTAAGCTTCTTAGCCTCTCTAAGCATGTGATCACGATTATCAAGCAAGTCAACCAACTCCTCATTCTCCTTGCGCAAGGAAGAGAGCTCATCACATACCTCATCCTCGGAATCTAAGTCCGAGGCGTCCTTCTGGCTTCTCTTGCTGCTGGAGCTGCGAGCCATGCCGCAGAAGTCGTCCTTGAGGCTTAAGCCTGTCACACAAAGGTCGTTGAGATACTTGCCGAGGTTCTTCTTCTTCTTCTTCTTCTTCTTCTTGTCACCCTCTTCGTCTTCATCACTCGAGCTTCAAGACGTGTCCTCGGAGTCGGACTCGATGTCGCTCGATCTCTTCATCTTCTCTCGAGACCGCGTCTTCTTCCCATGTCCATGATCCTTCTTCTTGGACTTCTTCCTCTTGTCCTTGAACTTGTGCTTGTCGTGGTTGTTCACCTTCAGACACTCGGCGAAAAAGTGTCCAGCCTTGCCGCACTTGAAACACGCCCTCGAGTTCCTCCTTGAGTTCACCCGGTTCTCGTGCATCCTCTCGAACCGCCTGGTCAGTAGCGCTAGCTCGTCCTCTCCAAGCACGTCGAACTCCTCATCTGGCATAGTCATCAAAAAGGACAAGGAGAACATCCTGGTGGATGGGTTAGCGTTAGAGTTTCCTTTCGAGCCACCGATTAGGGCGAGACTATGAGAGTCAGTCGGGCCCTCAATCTTGGCTGTCATACCCCGATCCACCTCAGCCGACTTGAGCTTCGAGAACAGCTCGTTCATCGTCAAGGTGTCATACTTCTCAGACTCCACAATGGCCTCGAACTTTCCGCCCCAAACCGTACGATCCAGCGAGTGCAAGAGCTTGACGGCTCTATCATGATCATCATACGGGAGCACGTCCACATTGGCCCTCATGTTGTTCACCACAACCGTGAACCGCTGAAACAAGGCATCGATGGACTCACTGGGGAGATGAGTGAAATTCTCATACTCTCTCCGGTAAGTCGCATACATCCGAGCCTGTACCTGAGCATTTCCAACATGAGCTTCCTTCAACACCGTCCAAATTCTACAAGCCAAGTTCTCCGTATGCACCCGATCGAATTCGGATTGACACGAGCACGCGAAACAAGTAGTCGAGCCTTGTTGTTGGTGTCGAACATGTCCCTCGATCCTGGAGCAAGGAAGTTCATCGGTTGGACATAGCCTGTGTCCACCGTGACATCCCAAAGGATATGACCCTTACCACGGAGGAACGCTGCCATCCGCTTACTCGACATCTGGTAGTTCTTCCCATCGAAGTGTGGAGGACCCGAACCTCGTTCCTGGTACGCCATCCTTGGATCTTAGACTGGTTAGAGTCAATCAAGACCCGTGGCTCTCGATACCACTTGAAGGACCGATTAGGCGACCAGAGAGGGGGGGAGTGAATGGGAGCCGATAAAAATTCTTCTCGAAGGAGATCGCAACTCCAACAAGATGAACTCGGTCAGACACCCAAAATCACACGCTCCGCACTCAACCTTCAGTTTGCCAAAATCACGTAGCCAGCTGCTCTCCTAGGAACAAACACTACCACCTCAACTCCTACACGCACATGGCAGCGGAAACAACTCGGGAGCCGTGATGGAGGCGGTCGGATCGGTATGGGGGCGGTTGGGACCGCCTCCACCGGTAAAGAAAAATCCTCTGAAACTCCTCTTCTAAGCACCAAAACGCCTCACGGTTTCACCAGCAGAAATCTCTGATCAAGGCCAAGCTAGCTATCAGGAAATCTTGGTGACAACCAAAACTTCACCCAGGGGCCTAGGGCGGTTAGACCGGCTACCAGGGGCGGTCTAACCTCCTATAGCCAGCAACAAACTCCAAGCAAGAACTCCTAGCAAATAGCACCGAAACGAACCGATATTTCACGAGCCTCCTCGATCAAGGCGAACAAACTCACAGAGGAAAATCCGGCAAAATCAAAACCTCCACCTGGAAGACCCAGGGCGGTTAGACCGCCCCCCTTAGGCGGTTAGACCGCCCCACCCAGAAAACCTGGCCGCGGGTCAACCCTCAACTTCCCATGCCGATCTCCCGATTCACCCCACGGTTGCGGAGGAAACTTGAGGATAGCTGGGTTACCTCTGGGCAACCTCTCCTCAAAGGAATCGAATCGAAACGCCCACAATCAAAGGGAATCGCGGATTTAGGCCCTCTAGGTCAAGAACTCGAGCAACTCGAAAAACAACCAAATCGAGACCGATTCAAGGAGGTTCTTGGGGCAAAGTCACTAGCTAAAGAGGCACAAGATCCTCAGACGTGACACCCAACAAGAATCCTGCAAGAAATCACCCTCAAACCTCTGCCAAGAAAATTACAAGAAAGAGCTCCGAAAAACACCAAAAGGGAGGACGGGAAAGACAACACCCAACCTTGAGGAACCACGCCGAATTATCTATACATACCATGAAGGTTCATACAAGGTCTAGCTTGCCACCCATACATCTATCCCTCTCTCTAGATCTCACATGAAGCTCTCAAGCTAGTCCTAGAAAACTAGAGGAAAATAAGAATGAAAATGGGAAAACAAATGAGCTAGGGTTCCAACAGTTGGCTGCCATCCATCCCCTCAAGTGTTTATATGGAGGCACCCAAAAGACTAAACTACCCTTACTAAATAACTAGGGATACATGCCCCTCAAGGGCAAATTTGGAAGTCTTCAGTTTTTCTCCATCGGACGGATGCCCGGCGACCGCCACCTTGCTTAGCATCGACGCAAGCCTTGCGATCCCGACGCGTGTCCTCCGTTTCGAAGCTTCTCGGCAGCGACAGGCGGTCGACCGCCCCGGCGGTTAGACCGGCCCAGTGCGGCGACCGCCCTCCGGCGGTTGAACCGCCTGGTGGCCGCACCTCCTCGTCGAGTCTTCGGACTCGGTTTTGTGGCTCAACCGAGTAACCCAGTGGTTTTCTGGTGAACCACTGCAAACCCCACGAACTCGGTGTAGCCTCCGCCAATCGCCACTCATGACTCGGCTCCCATGTAGTCCCGGCTCGACCTTGGTTTTGAGGCTCAACCAAGAAACCGTCCACGACTTCGTCCCGCTGTTCTTGCCACCATGCGGGCCGCACTTGACTCCGCTGGCCACCGGGTCCCTCGAACCAAGCCTACTTATCTTCTCCACACCTGGAGACCTCACCGATGACGACCTTTCGCGCTTGTTCTTCACCTGCACCAACACCACCAAGTCGCAACCTACTCGCATGCCAAGAGTCAGTCCACACAATGTTGTCAATCACTCATCACACCAGGAAGCGCCCATCCACCGGTCCTCGAACCACCCATTGTCCTCAGAAAGTGAGAGAGGAACCTGATCGATATTTAACATATTTTAAAAATATTTTGCACTCATGAAACACCAAATGCGTCGGCATCAATGCAACACACAAATAGAACCAATTATTTAATTTAGAAAAAAAGCAATCGATGGTTTTTTTCCTATACTATATTTCATATAAAGAAAATAAATGTTGGAAAAATTTTAAAATTATGAGAAAATCGTTATTTAATTATTCTTCCTATTCACATCCTGAAATTAGAAATTTCAGGGTGTGACAAGACTCGCATTACCAAAGCCCATCACATTTTATATTTATTGGTAATAGACTGCATAGTGTCCGTTACCTATCCATGTGTCCGGACCCGAATATTTGATTGAATCCGGTTAATGATTTCTGGCGTCTGCGGCTGTGAGGCCGTGACCCACACCCCGCGTCCATCCATCCACTCTATCGCTCTCATTCGCTCTCTGCCTCCCTCGCGTCTCCACTGAAGGACCAATTAGGGGCAACCTGAGAGGGGGGAGTGAGTGGGAGCCGATAAAAATTCTTCCCGAAGGATGAACTCATCCTATGCCCCATATTCACAACCAAGGATTCCCACACGAGTTTGCCAAGGTCGCGTAATCACAACAGACCTACCAACCCTAGGAACAAACCCTAACTCAAAGCAACACGGAAGCGCAACTCAAGAAGCAAAGGACTTAGGCAATCTGCGGTGCTGCACGGGTCCGAGGTGACCAAAGGCGGACGGTCCATGGGCCAAAGTGCGGATGGTCCGTAGGGTCACGGCGGACGGTCCGCAAAAGCAACCCGAACAACCAGTATGCACCGACGAAAAACAGATTGTCCGTACCCTACCCGCGAACGGTCCGAGGGTAACTTGTACCGCGCGGACGGACCGCGAGGCCTGGGCGGACGGTCCGCAAAACCTCCTCCAACCAAATGCAACTTCTCCGACCGATCGAACCACGAACGCGCAAGAACAAGCGACGAACTGGACGAACACCGGGCCACACGGACTGTCCGCACCTACCAAGCGGACTGTCCGCCAGGTGCGGACAGAGCAGCTCGAGCCCGAAAACGAGAAGTCAACCCCTTCTATCCATCCATGGATCTCCCAAACAACTTGAGCTCTTGAGACAAGATTTGGGGGAGGTGTAGAGTCCCTAGGAGATGCTGTACCCCAAAACTTGAGTCCTCACACGAACTAAATTGCTGGGTGTGAGACATGGGTACCCATGGGTCCCCACCGACCAGGGTCCTAGAGGTCCCTGTCAAGTGGACCCGACCTGCCAGAAGCCCAGTCGACCTGCAAGTGGGTCCGGAGACCTTATCCACAGTCCCGGCGACCTCGGAACACCTCGGACGACCTTATCCAGATCGCGGGCGACCTGCTAGGCTTGCGGGGCGAGTGCCCCCTTAGATCACGGCGGCGGCGCCGCCAGTAGACCCGAGGATCGCGGGATCCTCTCTGTAATCACGGAAGATGACCTTCCTGATCCAGAACCCGACCCGATGAGGTCCACCGACTCGAATGGAAACCCAGCCCCCGCCGCCATATAAGGCGGCCTAGAGCTCCATTCGAGGGGAGATCACTTTCCACATAATCCCACCACACTGGACGTAGGGTTTTACTCTCCGGAGGCCTGAACCAGTCTAAAATCCTTTGCGTCCTTGCCATACTCGCCGAGTTCCGAGTTCATCCAAGAACTACCGCTTACGCTCTTAGGTCCTGATCCCCCCATCAATCAACCTACAACCGCTTGGGTAGCCCCCTTGCGGATCTACCAGGTCTCACCCCCTGACAGTTGGCGCACCAGGTAGGGGAGATCAGGAACTCGCTGTGTAGCATGGCGGCCCGATCTGGCGTTGTTTTCCCGGTGAGCATGGCGGACATCCTCGCCGACCCCGTGGAAATCTGCTTCGGTTCCTTCACGGCGACCTCGACCACGCTGGCGGCGGCGACCTCACCAGCGGCCTCCGTGGAGGCCCCGGCGACCTTGGATGCCGCCCCCAGCTCCGGCAAAAGTCGAAGACCCACCCGCCCAAACCCTATGATCTCGTCCAGGGGATGGAGCACGTCATCGACATGATGGAGGAAACCCTCCAGATCTGCGAAGGGCTCAGCGCTCAACGCAGGACGCGTCGCACCGCAGGACCTTCCCATTCGGCATGCGATCTGCCAGCGATGTGTACGCACGACAGGCGGCAAAGTCGATCCAGATCCAATCTGGGCGACAGAAACCATCCGGCGACCTCAAGGTCGAACCTCGCGCACGTCGTGACCCTCTCGACGTACCGTGCATTTACCACAAGGGTGCACGGCACATGCTCCATGGCTGCCGACTGCGGAAGAAGATCGATCAGGAGCGCGACGTCGCGCGCGCTACGCAAGCTCCCACGTCTCCGGACGGTGGTGAGTTTCAGAAGGCCCGGATCCGCATCTCCCCCAACAACTAGAGATCTACCGGCGTCTTGGTGGTCTCGCATGACCCACCGCGGGTGCCGGCGGATTCGAGGAGGCGCGTCGGATCCAAGCCAACGCGAACCGCACCTAGAGGCAGGCGGAGGAGCAGCCAGTACCCGTGTGCCGCGACTGCGCCTCGAGTTCGAAGAGGCGGGGCTCCCAATGTTCAACAGCCCCCAGGCCAACTTGGGTGCGGCGTTAGCACGTCTCCAGCAAGCTGACCCTTCGCCCGAGGCCGAGGCAGCCATGGCCTACGTCCGGGTCTCCACGGCTCTGGTGGAGGAGAAGAGCGCGGCGTCCAAGTCGGCTGCATCTACGTCGAGCCGGCACTCGCGCAGCCGATCTAATCGGCCTGCGCATAGCAGGCTCCCCACGATCCAGTAGGAGGCCAACCAGCCCGGAGTGAAAGCTGCGCAGCTCGACCTCACGCCAACCTCGACAAAACCGGCGATCGCGACGCGGCCGTACATCGACCAGAACGTCACCAGCGCGAGGCGGGAACTCGGCGTCGCCTCGACTACGATCGTGAGTACGGTCCTCCGGGCAGCGTCCACCGGATCATGGAGCGCGAGGAGCGCGAGCGCCATGACATCGAGAACCGGCGACGTGCCCAGTATGAGAAAGACTACGGCCACCCCGAGGGTCCGTACCCGAACCGGACGGCCTAGATCCCAGATCGTGGCCTCGGCACGGGGTGACGACGCGGCTCAGGTCGGCGACAGTGGCGACAACATGGCAATCACCACCTTCCCTGCGTTGGCGCCACGTCTTCGGTCGGTCGCCTACCCGACAACTTCAAGCCCAACATCTAGAAGTGGCAACGGCTCGACCCCAACATCGGGCCGACCTACTCGTGGTCAAGCGGCGGCGGCAACTTCGACCACATGGCGGCTTACTTCCCGGTGATGGGTGACGACCGCCGCCTCGGCTCAACAACCTCCGGCATGCATCACATCTCGTGGGCCTATCCTGTCGAGCTTTCACGTCTAACTTCCGGCGATAATCGCCTCGCAACGCCTTCAACCTCGGGAGGGTGACCATGAAGCCTGGCGGTTGCGGACTACACCAACCGGTTCTTCGAGAACCACACTGTGTCGGCCCCGGGATGACCAGGTCGTCGATACAAGAAAGGCCTCGGGGACCTCAAGGTCTTCGAGAAGATTCACGAGTCCGGCGCCACGGTGGTCGCGCCGCTCATGGAGGTCGTCAACAAGCTGATCGACACAGAGGAGGCCTTGGTCAACCAGTTTGACCACGATGGCAAGCAAGACGCTGGCACCTCTGGCGCTGCTGGTGACGCCGGCTCAAAGTTCCGCAAGCGATCTTCAGAGGTCCTCGCGGCGGATGCCGACGCCGACCTTCAACGTCGAGGAGTTCAACGCAGTGCTGGATGGCCCCTGCACATTCCATGAAGGGGGTACTCACACGGTCCGCGAGTGCCAGCAGTTGAAGAGGGCGTTCCGCGCGCCCGAGGACCCCAAGCGACCTAGAAGCGACGGAGATAGGTCATCCTCACGTCGCTACAGCAACAACCGCCGCGATGACCGACGTGGCCGCCAAGACAACGAGCGCCGCGACGACCGGCGACGTGACAACAACCCGCCGGAGGATCACCGCGAGGAGCGCGACCTACCTCCCCCGCCGGAGACAGGCAACCCCAACGGTCTGTTCCAGCACGCCAAGAGGTCAATCAACATGATCGTCGGCGGCTGAAGAGCAGCACGAGCAGGAGGAGGTACCGGAAGCGCGTCCAGGTCTCATCCACACCAAACCATCGCAGCCTCTGCGTTGGTCGGAGCAGCCCATCACCTTCTCCAGAGCCGATCACTGGGTCCACATCCCGGATCCCGGGTCATACCCGTTGGTCCTCGAGCCCAACATCGAGGGCGCCCTGCTCGCTCAAACCCTCATCGGACGGGCGAGTGGGCTCAACGTCATCTTCGTCGACACCCTGAAGAAGATGGACTTCGACTTCAAGAGGCTCACGGAGTGCGACGAGCCTTTCTTCAGCATCGTGCCTAGCAAGGCGGCCTACCCCATGGGTCGGGTCTCCCTCCCGGTCACATTTGGCACGGAGGAAAACTTCCTACAGTACCTCGGCTTCGGTTGCTGACTTCAAGTCGTCCTACCACGCCATCCTAGGTCGTCCCATGCTGGCCAGGTTCATGGCCGTCCCGCACTACACCTACCTAGTGCTGAAGATGCCGGCTCCCAATGGAGTCCTTACAGTCTACGGTGACCTGCTCATCTTGTTCAAGTGCGACAACGCGGCCTTGGAGATCGCCACGACGAACGCCTGCTTCGGTGCCTCGGCTGTCATGGTGGCTGAAGCCAAGAAGGTCGACCAGTCCAACCTGACCGTCCCGGAGCAGAAGCGCACCGAGACCGCCCTCGATGCCATGCCATCGACGAAGAAGGTCTGTCTCAGCCTTGCCGACCCAGCCAAGACGGTGGTCATCGGTGACGACCTCGGGGAGAAATAGGAACTCGCGCTCACCAGTTTCCTTCGGGACAATGCTGACATATTCACATGGACCCCATCGGATATGCCTGGTGTTCCTTGGGAGCTGGCTGAGCACTCCTTGGATGTAAGCAAGACGGCCAAGCCTCGCTGAAGTTACGCGCTGCGAAGGATCGCAAGGAGGTCATTAGGGTAGAGGTTTTGAAGCTCTTAGCTGCCGGATTCATCCATGAATGTAAAAACCCGATTTGGCTCGCCAACCCGGTGCTTGTACCCAAGAAAACCGACCAATGGAGAATGTGTATCGACTACACCGACCTCAATCGCCACTGCCCTAAAGACCCTTCCTCTTCGCGCGACGACTGGTCGTCGACTCTCGTAGGAGCACCCTATTGTGCTTCCTCGACTGCTACTCGGGCTACCACCAGATAGCCCTGAAGGTCTCTGACCAGGACAAGACGGCATTCATAACGCCGCACAGCATCTACTGCTACACGGCCATGACTTTCGGCCTCAAGAATGCTGGAGCGACCTACCAGAAGGCCATCCAGAAGTGCTTAGAGTCTCAGATCGGCAAGAACATCGAGGCTTATGTCGACGACGTAGTCGTCAAGACTACCATCGAAGACAAACTCATCGCCGACCTTGCCGAGACCTTCGCTAACCTCCGGGTCTACCGCTGGAAGCTCAACCCAGAGAAGTGTGTCTTCGGTGTTCCTTCTGGCAAGCTTCTAGGCTTCATGGTCAGCCACCGCGGCATCGAGGCAAACCCCACCAAGGTCGACGCCATCCGCAGGATGAACCGACCCACCTGGGAAAAGAAGGCGTGATGAAGCTTACCGGAATGATGGCGGCCCTAGGTCGCTTTATCAGCAAGCTTGGAGAGAAAGGCCTGCCCTTCTTCAAGCTCCTAAAAAGTCGACAAGTTCAATGGACGAGAGGCGGACCTGGCGCTCAAGGAGCTGAAGACCTTCCTCACGTCACCCCCGGTCATGGTGCCCCCGGCGCCCAAGGAGACCTTGCTGCTCTACATGTCCGCGTCCACCCAGGTGGTCAGTGTGTGGTGGCGACACGAAGAGGGCCACCGATTACCGTCCGGCGACGTCTACTATGTCGGTGAGGTCTTATCCGGCGAAGGTCGGTACTCGCAACCTCGAACTGTTATACGCTATTCTCGTCACGTCGCGCAAGCTGCGACATTACTTCCAGTCGCACAAGATCAAGGTCGTCTCGGTTTCCCCTTGAGAGATCCTGCAGCGATCGCGACGTGGGTGTATCGTCAAGTGGTCGGTCGAGCTGGGTGAATTCGACCTCGAGTTTTGCGCACAGCAGGCCATCAAGTCCCAGATCCTCGCCGATTTCGTCTCCGAGTGGACGGAGACCCGGGCCTCCGCGGCGGAGGCCGAGCACCGAAGATGTGCCGATGGTTCCCTGAACCTCGAAGGTGCAGGCACAGGCGTCCTCTTCATCTCGCCCCAGGGTGATCACTTGAAGTACGTCCTGCAGATCCACTACAGGGTGTCCAACAACGGCGCCGAGTACGAGGCCCTGATCCATGGGCTGCGCATCGCTGTTTCCCTTGGAATCAAGCGACTTATTGCGAACGGTGACTCTAAGGTCATCATCGATCAGGTCAACAAGGCATGCGACGTCAAGAAGGAGACAATGAACGCCTACTGTGCCGAGGTGCGCAAGCTCGAGGATCACTTCGAGGGTCTAGAGTTCCACCACGTCTCCCGTGACAATAACGTGGCGGCCGACGTGCTCTCCAAGCTGGAGTCCAAGCACGTGCTGGTTTCGGCCGGTGTATTCGTTCAAGACCTACGCAAGCCATCGATCAGACTCCTCAGCGACCCTGAGACGTCGCCCAGCGACGTACTGGGTAGCCGTGACGTCCTCATGGTAGAGGCCGAAGTCGACTGGCGTGTCGACTTCATCGCCTACATCGTGGAGAAGCGCGTCCCTGAAGACAAGGTCTAGCAGGAAAAGATCGTCGAGACGCGCCAACTACGTCTCGCGCCGGCACGAGCATGTCGAGGTCCGCCTCCAGCGGCGTACTAATGAAGTGCATCCTCCGATCTGAAGGTCTCAAGCTCCTGCAGGAAATCCACGGCGGGGAATGCGGTAACCACGCAGCCTCCGCAAACCTGGTGGGGAAAGCCTACAGGTCGGGCTTCTACTGGCCTACCGCCATGGCTGACGCTCAAGACCTGTTTCGGCGGTGCAAGGGTTGCCAGTTCTTCGCCAAGCAGCAGCACGTCCCGGCTCAAGTTCTGAGGACAATTCCACCGTCCTGGCCCTTTGCCATTTGGGGCCTTGACTCGGTGGGACCATTCAAGCCGGCTCCTGGCGGCTACAAGCACATCCTGGTGGTGGTGGACAAATTCACCAAGTGGATCGAGGTCCGCACCGTCGCTACAGTCATGTCGAAAGAGGCCGCGCAGTTCATCGAAGACATCACCCATCGGTTCGGGGTACCCAACAGGATCGTCACCGACCTGAGCAAGGCCTTTACAGGGTCAGACTTCTGGGATTTTTGCCAGGACAGCCTCATCGACGTCTACTACTCCTCGGTGGCCCACCCACGGTGCAACGGCCAGGTCGAGCGAGCAAATGGCATGGTGCTCCAAGCCGTCAAAGATCGCATCTTCGACGACGCTTCGCAGTACGCAACCAGGTGGCATGCAGAGCTGCCTCACGTCATCTGGGGTCTCCGAACCCAGGTCAGCTCGGTCACGGATACTCGCCCGTTCTTCCCGGTGTATGCGGATCGAGGCGGTCCTCCCAACCGACGTAGAGCCGGTGCCCGCGCATCCAACACTACGAGGAAGGGACGGTCGAGGAAACACGCAAGGTCGACCTCGACAGCATTGAAGAACATCACATGGCCGCGCTAATGCGGCACACGCGGTATGAGCAGCAGCTACGGCGTTATCACGCGCCAGCGTGCGAGCGATCCTTCAACGTGGGAGACCTGGTCCTCGTCAGATCCGAGCACCAAGGGGATGCACAAGCTATCGCCCTTGGGAAGGCCCTTCATCGTGATGGAAGTCGTCGCCACCCATCGACCTACCGCCTCCAGTGGGCCGACGGCCAAGGCGTTCCTAACGTCTGGAACGTTGAGCATTTACGTCGCTTCTATCCTTAGAAGATCTGTACCAAAATAAAGCTATGTACTCTCCTCACTTGTAATTTCAATATAATAAAGAAAGAGATCCCCTGTTCGGCAACCCCTCTGTCGACCTGTGTTTCGATTTCCGTTTTTACTTTAAGTCCTTTTCCCTTCCCCCTCGAAGCGCTCGGGGGCTTGGTCTAGGTCAGGTCTCGAAACGCTCGGGGGCTTGGCTTCGCCAATCTAAGGGTCTCGCGACCTGAAGGGATTTCTACATGTTTTACGCTTTCAAGCCCTTACCGTTCAGTTAGCATCTGTTTCCGTTATAAACGTTCCTAAGTCTCTGGTTCAAAAGACCTAGGGTCCACGACCCTCCGCCACCGTCGTGCCTAAGTCCTCGCTACCGGGCCGCACGATCGGTAAGCCGTTCCTCCACTGAGTTGGGTGAGCGGAGGGTTTATCTTGCGACCTAGTTACTTTCGACGTGCATAATGAAAGCATCCCGTTAAAACATGCATGCATCTCTTAATGGGCAAAAGCTTTTTCATATTGCAAGTTTATTTACACCGCTTATCGACCTAACCCACGTCTAAAAAGCTCCTTTCAAGACCGCTCAATCTCAAGTCAAACTTCTTGACCTCGCCCGCCGCCACGATGTCTTCACGCCTGATGAGGCCCGACAGGTCCACGTCTTCTGAGACCTTCTGCAGGTCGAACGACGGGTCGTGGTGCTTGACGGTTGACAACGCCGCGGCCGCCGCAAGGTTGGCGGTGTCCAGGAGCAGGCCCTTGATGCGACCTTCACCTCGCCCAGCGGTCGATCAAGAGCTTTTCGGCTCCTTCCTCCTGAGGGACGTAAAGGTCCGATCCTTTTGCAAATCTCTTTCAAATTAATGGAATGGGGAATTAAGTAAGCAAATGACAGGCAAAATCCTCTGACAAGTTTTTCCTGATTCAATCTCAATTTTGAATTATGGATACCCCAAGATCTTCTCATTTCTCCCCCCAAAATCACGGTCTTTTCTCTTGAGCCGTTTGACCCCATCCTTTTCAGTGCCATGTCAACATTTGGGCAGCATTGCAGCTCCCACCTTCCACCGCGCGATCGCCGCCACGCACACGCCACCTGCTCATGTCGCCTAGGCATCTCGATGCCGACCACTACCACGCCACGCGCAGCCATCACCGCATCGATCCGTTGTCCCCTACCTCAAGTGGTCACGAGCGCCACAGCTACCACCGTCCTCTGGCCATCGTTAAAAGGAGAACCTCCTCCCTTCGGCTCTCACCACCCAGAGCTTGCCTCCACTTGAGCCTTGCGTCCCCGCCACTCTCACTCCCCACTAGTTGCCCCTTTGAGCACGCACGCCATCCATCTTCTCCACCTACGACATTCGTCGGTGACGCCAGAAGAAGCTCAAGAAGAAGTCCAAGAGAAGAATCAATCTGAACCACTCCATGGCTCATTGGAGATGTTTGATTCAGTTCGCTGGACTCTAGTTGCATTGTACATCTGCTTTGCATTGCAGTTCCAAATGGTTTTAGCTTTTCATGTGTACATCCACCGTCCGCTTCCTCATGAGCGACGTTGAAGTGTGTGAGGAAAATCATGTATCCGCTATCATCTCTGAGCTTTAGATCTTGAAGAGTTTAGCCGTGCTTTGTAGTTCCCTCTATGTAATCTTTATCTTTCCTTGGAGATCCTCAACAAAATCGATTAAGGTGGGCTTCAGATTATTAAGAATTTATTCTATCTTTTTCTTTTCCTTTGTAGTTCAGAAGAGCTTTTGTTTCTTCTCATCGAGATAGGGGTAGGCAAAAGAGGGATTTTTGTCGTTTGTGGATCACTCGGATAAACGCAGTTATTACAGAACGATCTAAAGAGGGTCATAGCTTATTCAACTTGCAGTCAATTAGGCTATATGATCTTTGCTTGCGGCATCTCTAACTATTCGGTTAGCGTCTTTCACTTAATCCGTCTAATCTTGTTGTCGAATCTCGGGATGAGATTCCTTTTAAGGGGGGTAGGCTGTAACACCCCGGATTTTTGAGGAATACTAATCTTATTTAATGGAGCTAAGCATGTTCACAAACATAGTTACATGGTCAAACCCTCAATCATGGGTTAAACCCCTAGAAACCCAAGTCAAACACCTAGAATCGTGGACCTCATTGCAGTAATCTAGCGTGTTCTCAAAATTTTGCATAAGCACTTCAAATTATGCCAATATAAAAGTTGTCAAGAGTTTCCAGGAACACATTTCATCTAATTAGCGGCATTTGAAATTCCAAGTGCAAAAGGTCCAAAAACCCAAAGTTCACGGACTGTTGATCGAGAAAATCTTCAAGTTTGAGTTGATTTTCCGGCTAAACCATGAAGAATTCCATATGTCGCCCTTTACAAAAGTTAGAGCTGGGTGCATGATCTACAACTTTCATATTTGGAGATTTCAAACTTCAGTTCAAAATTTTCGAGTTTGGAGCCGTCAAACAGGCCTTGACCAAATGGCTGGACGAGCATGCCGCCATAGCGCGCTTCGCGCCCGACGCGCGCCGAGCGCCGCCGGCGCTACATCCCGACATCCGTGCCACACCGTCAAGTGCCGTATCACGCTGGGCCCCACCGACGCCCTCACCCATGCCATGTGCGCCACGCCTGCGCTCTTATCCCCTCCGCCAAACCCGTCGACACGCGGCGAGGCTGCCGCCGGCGCCAGCTGCTTGCGCTGCCGTCCGTTGCTGGCCCCCTCTCCCTGCTGCGTGCTCAGCAAGCTCGGCCAAGCCTTTGAGGCGATGTCCCTTCGCACGGCTCCCTTGGATGCCAAGCAAAGGCGAGCTCCTGGAGGCTGGAGCTCTCAGGCGCACAGACTGCCGCCATCCGCCATGGGTGCTCTGCCATGGAGCTCCCCATCCCGCGCCTCTCCATCGCCCTCTGAGCACACCACTGCCTCCGCAAGCTCCCCATGCACCTTCCCCGGCCCCCGACGCCCACACCGGCCACCACCCCGGAGCGTAAGCTCCCACGGCCTCAGATCCATGGCGCCGCCGAACTTCATCGCCGGTCGCTCCTCCACCCCAACCAAGCACCGGAATGGAACCCCAGGTGATCCCTCGTGCCTTCCCTCCACTTTCCCGGCCAAGCCCGACCTTCCCCTCGCCGGAATCGAGCTCCCTCCGCCGGCCATGGCACCAGGGACTCAATTGCGATTGGAATTCTCGTCCCAGGGACCTATCTGTGAGAACCAGTGGACCTGTTTTGAACTAAATTTCCAGATCTAGGGTTAAAAGGCTGAAACTTGTAAAATACGTATAAAATCACTGAAAAATCGGAAAAATGCAAACTCAACTGTTTTGGAATCCTTGTGATGAATCCTATCTTTTCTAGAAAGCATGTATATACTTTTAATGCTTAGTTTTTAAACTACATTCAAATATCATTTTGAAGTGTTTTTGTCATAATTTAAATTCTAGGCATGATCTGAGGTTGATTTTTGGATATGTTGTGTTTCATGGCATGTTTAGGCTTGAGACCAACTTTGGCACAAAGTTTTTGAGTAGATATTTAATTACGAATTATTTTGTGTAAAGGCTGATTATGTCTTGATGTTTTTGTATAGCTTTGTTAAATGCTTTTTGTATCTCAACCTGTTATCATGGCTTTGTTATGATCAAAAGTACCTCTAGTGAATTATCTAGTATTTTAGGGCTGGTTTAAATGTATGTTTCTAATTTATACATGAATAGCTATTTAAATGCATAGTTTAAATTCTATATAGATTCAGGGGTCAAGTTTTGGTGTACACTCTGGTTTTGGCCTAACAAGTATGTGGTAGGAAGATTGGCCTCAATATAGTTGTGCATTTCTCTATATAATTTATTCATGCCTTGCTAGGCTGAATTTTGTTGTTTTGGTATAAATTAATATATGTATGTTATGATGCCAAATTTTGGTATGTAGCCTTGTTTTGCTAACATGTCTCTGTATGCTAAAAATTGTATGTAGCCTTGTTTTGCTAACATGTCTCTGTATGCTAAAAATTGGAGTCAGATCTGATATAAATATTTTTATATCAATTAATCATGTTTTCAACATCTTTAAATTGTGGTATTTTTCATGCTTAGGATAGGGCTTGTTTTGAGGTGATTTTTGCTCAGTAGACTTAGGGTTGAGCCATGAGCTTATATAAAAATCCTCACTGTGTTCTTGTGAATATAATTGACAGGATTAGTTTTTTTAAAAAAATAAATCAAGCTCAATAAAAGGAATAAAAAGAAAAACCAAGATTATCCTTGGGCAACTCAAATGTTAAATACGTGAACTTCACCAAATTACACCATGAACAACACCCTTACCTTGGTGAAGTAAATTAAATTAATTATCTTAAATGTGTACACAGTCACCATCAAATGAGGACTAAAACTCACCCGCACACACCTTTCTCTAATAGAGGAAGAGTATGTTGAATATCATATCTAGGTGAATGTGGTCACCCATAAACCTCGTGTTTATCGTTAAGTTTCAAAACTGAAATCTTGTTTAAGTTAGACAACAAAAACTTATGCATATGCACCTCGTGTAGATTTTCCTGTCGGTAGCTACGAGATCGTCCCGGAACGAGACGAAGGACTGTTCGAGGGACAAGTGGACTTTGTGGAGTACCACAAGACCCAAACCAAAGTTTGGAAGGGCCCAAGGCCTAGCTAGAACTAACATCTGTTTGAAAGGCAAGCACCGGAGCATAATCCTATGATTTTAACTTCCTGCAAATATATATGTTATGTTTGTGCATTTAAGTTTCAGGAGTTGAATTGAAACCATAGTTGCATGACCCTAGGTTCCTATGTTCTTATACTAGCATGATAGGTCACTAGTTGCCATGCTTTAAGGGCATGGTAAAAGTCGAGTGAAATCCTTCACTCGTGAGCTATAGGTTTCTTATGTTGGAATCATAAGATTTAAAATGATATGCTCATGTCGTAAGAGCTAGGGACCGACTCCGGTCAATAGGTGTTAATGGTTAAGCTTTTGAACGTACTAAACATTTGCCAGGAATGGGACTGGTAAGCCTAGTACCTTCCTCGATCCAAGAGGAACTCGGTCCACTAATCTTGGGAAGAGTCCCATGCTGCGATAAATGTGGTGCGGGAGTGAACTCGTGTAGTGGGTGTATTGTACCATGACCGGATAGCACTACCAAGAAGGCGTGGACTTTGATCCCGAACCGAGGATGGTGGGATGGTGTGGGTGCACACAGGGAGTGTGCACTTGTCCGTGTGTTTAGGTCCACCTTGCAAGGTTATTAATCGATCGATCGTCGGCCTCTCACTGTTATCCGAGACTGCTTAACTATACAGTCTATTTCCCTGTGTGATGGAATTGAGAACTAATATGGATGCTTGATTAATTGTTTGCACAACTTATGGTTGCCGCAGATGCTTACTTAGTAATGGTTAATCAACTAGAATTGGACCCTAAAATCTTGAAAGTAAGGACATACTCTTTGTTGCTTTTCAAATAAAATAATCCACTAGCCAAAAGCTTTGCATGTCTAGAGAGTTGGTGATTTTACATCACCCGACTCAGATACGAGCATTTTGGGCCGGCCGGCCCCTGCCCCCCGAGCCGAGCGCGCCAGCCCACGCACACGGACCTTCATCGATCGGGCGTGTGCAGAGATCTTGAAGCCCGCGAAAATTTTTGGCCCGAGTCTACCGAAATGTCGCTTTTAGTTACTTTACACTATAAATGCGCGGCCCGCCTGCCGGCCCTACCGAAAACCGAGGCTCGGACACGTCCCATGGGACAATCATGGGCAGGATTTTCTAGACCCGAAAAACCTGAGTTTTTTTCGGCCGAACCGGCCTACCCGTGGAATGCTCAGTTCACCGACGGCTAAGTCTTCACGAGTATTAGAATACTCAAATTTTGCTTTTGTTGTTGTTTTCAGTGAAGTTTGGGATTGGAAGAAGGCGATGTTTGTTGGCATTATGGATGGCCTCCTATAATGCTACTGTTATCGTTTAGTTTTATTTCCGCTGTATTTTTTAAAAAAAACTCTGAATCATTTACTTTATGTAAAAGACTCGGTTTGTAACTAAATAACCCTTCATGGGAATTGATGTAATAAATTGTGACTTGTTTATCTCCTGGACTCGCCGTGTGAGTTTTGATGTAGTTGTCGATCCTTTGTTATAAGTGATTTACCGGGCTTGACCCGGCAGAGACGACAAGTTAACTCTGTGTTATTGCGTAATGACCAAAAAGGAGTGGTTTATGCGATAATATGGAGTTAATTTGGGCGGTTCACACGGCACCGGATATAGTCGAGTCTGCTCCACATAGATCCGCATACCGGAGTCACCTATTAAGTCAGGGCTATCGGTATCCTAAGCCATGTTCTATCTAGAGATCGACCTTTAATCTCGTTTATAGTGCTATCTTTAGGAATCCTCTCTATCCTTGCCTCTTATCTGGGTGTGTCCTTGGAATGACTATACGAAGTTAGTACACACACGTTCCCTTGGATTCGATACCCTTGGAATACTCTAAGGTGAAAGCTACAACGGTATTCATGCACTTGCGGATTTATTCGTGTGACGCTAAAATACCCAACAAGCTTTCTGGCGCCGTTGCCGGGGAACGGTTGCTGTATCTATCTTCGTACCCAATGGTCCTCGTATCTTTTGTTTTTCTTTGTTTCTACCTTTACCCCCGTTACCCATGGAGAGGCCATCCTTTCACGACCTCTCCACCTCAACTTACGAGTTCAATGATGCATCAACTTCCACATCCGACCATGAACTTCATTTCCACATTATGGGCATGGTTCAGGATCGACCCTTCTTTGGAGCGATCAATGAAGACCCCTACTTTCATTTGGAAGAATTCAAGGAACTGTGTTTGCGTCTGGTTCTCCCAGGCATGATATAGGAATCCATAAGGTGGAAGTTGTTCCCCCTCTCTTTGTCAGAAAGGGCGGAGCAATGGTACACTGACACTGTAAAAAGTGTAAATGGTGATTGGGGCAAACTTCAAGATAACTTTTGCAACTCATTCTCTCTCGTGGAGAGGACGGTGCAATGGTATACTCATGTGGCCTCTCTCCCAGGGGATATTCTCGAGTTCGAACAACTAGATGAGGAGTCTATAAGAGCAGCGTGGGCTAGGTTCATACGCCTTTGTGCATCTGGACCCAGCTCATTCCTACCCGATGATGTCTTGCTTTACGCATTTTGCATGGGTTTAGACATGCACGCTGCCCAAGATCTTGACATCGCTGCTAGAGGTTCGTTTGCACACAAAACTCTAGTGGAAGGAAGAGCAATCCTAGATAGCCTCTTAGAAAACTCTTCCCTTCTTACCTGCCATAACGAACCCCGCCAAAAATCAGAGTCGATCCATGAGAGTCTCTCAACAGCTGAACCTGAGCCTTTGACTTCCACATCCCAAGATTCATCTGTTGAGCCCTCTCCCGAACCAGGAACAATGGAGGAAGAAGGAAGTCAGCCTCCAGAGTTCCTCTATCGATTCGAGGATGGCCCTCTTGAAAATCTCAGAAACACCTCGAATTGCTTAGATGTCCAACTAGGGAAGGAGCCCACTTCTGTCCAAATCCTGCTAGCTAGAGATCCTTTGACAGAACCTTCCCCTAGGCCTACGGTACCTCCTTTGCCTCCCGATCCTCCAAACGAAACATCTATCATGGAGGCCATGGAGAAGAAGTGGTTGACTGGAGTGGGAAACTTTTCCGAAGCACTTTGGATTTGTTCACCCTTTACGATCATTTCTTGTTCCATAAAGGGAACTATCGTAGAAGCCCATCTTAACCCCACTATGGAGGTTAATGTCATTCCATGGCACCTAGCGTACACTTTGTTGGGCAACGTTACGCTAAGACCATCCGACAAACTCCTCAAGAGTTGTCCCGACGGACATATTCTTGAGTGTCGAGGGGTTGCATGTGTCGTGCCACTCCTAGTAGACAAGATCCAGGTTAATCTAGACTTCCACATCTTTGATGTCCTTGATCTTGATCTCCTCCTAGGCTCCCCAGCAGAAAAACTTCTTGATGCATCTCGAGGGAGCCTAGATGAAAAGCTTAGGGAAGCCGCTTCTGCCACCACTCCCTTGTTCTCAGAAAGTTCTATGGCAGAGCCTCTTCCCAAGCAAAACCAACTCGAGGAGATGATGCATGTATCTCCGTTCACATCATCCGAGCCTGTTCTCATTGAGGTTGTAGAATTCTCTACTCCTCAAGAGTATGACTCGAAAGATCCTCTTCACCTTTGTGAAGGTGAACGATCATCATCACCCTCGATCGAGTTTGAGCCTCTTCCCATTGGCCCATATCATGTAGCTCTCGACCTTGATCGAGAATCAACATCGATCTTACATAATGACCCTCCTGAGATGGAGAATTCATGGGCCATAGAGATCGAGGCACCGACTCTGGAGTCCAAAGTAAAGGATTTCATTGATGAGCATGGTAGCTTCGTTCTTGATACACCATATGAATCATGCTTGCATCATGCCTCTCCAGAGTCAGCCATGCTTAGTGCACTGAGCACACACGAGAACTACAACCGCCTTATGGTCCTCTCCTGTAAAAAGTTTAGAAGGATGGTTGTAGATGCATATGTTTACCATAAGCATTACAGATTTCGTGTATGCTCTGTGGCACTAACCTTGCAGCTGAAGCTTCACTGATACATCAACAATTGGTGGTGAGACGGGAATGACATCACCAATGATAGCTGTAGGAAGAAGTTCCCATGGTCGAGCTTATGACCGTAAACAAAGCACTATCAGGAGATAGCCTGGATTAGGTTAGTTTCATTTTCCTTTTCAAATAAAAAAGCAAGAGCATGTTTTTAGGATAAGGTTGTCCTTCGGGTATTTTCGGTTGCTAACCTTTCAGGTGAAGATTGAAAAGAATGATGGACAGGTGATACCCAAGAACATGCGAGCTACATCACTACAACACCTTGGTAAGATTTTGGTGAGAGAACATTTACAAAAGGAAGCTTGATCTCCACAAACTTGAGTTTTGTTGCCTAGCAATGCAAACTTCAAGTGTGGGGGAGGTATGTGAGCATCTCGAGTAAAGTTCCTCTCATCCAAATCTTATTATGGTTTGGAGATGATGTTAGCTCTTGCCTCTTGCCCAGTTAGGTACGTCCTGCTTTTGACTTTAAACAAAGCCCTTCGGGAGGTTGCCCGTTGTTCGCCACCCTATGCTCATTTTTGTATCCCTCTGAAAATAGCTTGGTCATGTTTTCTTGCTTCCTTTATCTATGTTCGTAATGCTATGGTTTGAGTGCATGTTTAGCTACGTGCTTTCATAGGTTGTTTTAAATTAAGCATGGTGCTTAGGTTAAAACTATCTTCTTCAATCAAACAAGACATGGTGTCGAATTTGATTGATGAACCTTATAGTATATGCTTTCATGGATATTGGTTGTATGTGCGAACTAACCCTTGCAGAATTTGGAATCCAAACGGGGTAAGTCATCGAGCTTGATTCAAAAGGGAAGGTAAGCCAAGGCATGCCAGCCTTGTTTGAGCTAGGTCTCATGGTGAATTTATTTTGAATTTGAATAAAGGCTCCCTGGTTCTTGAACCAGTAGAGTCCCTCTTTTTTTTCCCATTTTGTTTGAAGACAGCATCAGGTACATGAACAAGTGTGGGGGAGATCTCCCAAGCTTATCATCGACATACACACTTGAGATCTCCCACACAGGCATTGCACAACATCGACTGCGCTTTCACGACAAGGGACAAGGTAAACAGGCTGAGCCGGCTGCCCCATGGGTCAGCTGAACCACCACTAGTCTTCCCTTGCTTCTCATATTCTTCAGGAGCGATGGTATGTGCACCCTTTATCTCACTCTCTTTGATTCATGAGTTTGAATGAGTTTCAGTTCTTATCTGCTAAATCAAACTCTTGGAATCGTGCTCTACCTACTTTACATGTTTCCTATGGTTGGCTTGCATATGTTTTATTCCATACTTATTATCTTGATGCTTGTGAGCAAAAATCTATAGGAAACCATGCTCATCTAAGGTAGTTCTTTGTAGATGTGGTTTGATGATAGGCTTCTCTCGGTACCTTGGAATGCTTGATTCAGTTTAAAAAAGCTCGAACCCTAGGCAAATAGCTCCTCGATATACGCTTTGTAGTCCTACGTTAGTTCGGCCATAGATTTGTTTAGTTGAAAATATATCCTTTAAGTGATCTCTTGTCACCTCACATTGAAGCATGACGACATTTGTGACCCTTGATTCTTTTCATGACTCTCCATGAGTCCCAAACTTCATCTAGAGCCATATCCCCTCTCTACGCTTCTACATCTTAGCCTTGTCTATCCTTCATTCACCATAAAAATAAGCTCCATGTGTCAGGTGTAACACTTCTCTCCCCAAAAGTGTCCTTGGAATACATCGGTGGCTAGCAGATATCCGGATAAAACTTGTGGGATCTATGCTGTGCATGATATGCCGGCAGCTTTAAAGCCATTGAAAAATCGGTAAAGAAGTGAAAGAACCAGAAACTAAGGATCCCATGGTCACTCCAAAAAAAGTTTAGAAGGATGGTTGGCAGTCATGAATAAAAGGGTTACCATAAGCATTGCAGATGGTAATAACTGATACCTTTCGTGGCACTAACCTTGCATCTTACCAGCTTCAACATTACATCAACAATTGGTGATGAGATGAGAAGGACATCACCAATAACGAGCGGGGGGAGTGAAGTTCGAGGGCCAATAAAGCTTATGGCCAGTAAACAGCACTACCACGGAGACCAGCTGGATTAGGTTAGATTTTACTTCCTTTTCAAATAAAAAGCAAGACCCACCATGTTTTAGGATAAGGTTGTCCTTTGGGTATTTTTGTCGCTAACCTTTCGTCAGGAGATTGAAACTCACCCATGAAACAGGTGACACTAAGGACAACTTGAGCGGCATCACTACAACACCTTTATAAGTTCATTTGTTGAGGAAACATTTACAAAGGAAAGGCTCGATCTCCACACACACTTGAGTTTGTTGCATAGCAATCGGCAAACTTCAGCGTGTGGGGGAAAGGTATGATGACTCCACGAGTGACCGGAGTTCAAAACCACCATCCAAACATCAGCTTGTTTGGAAGGATGCTAGCTCTGCACAAAACCTAGATTAGGTACAACTCCAACGCGCGACTTTAAACAGACAGCGGGACCTTCGGGAGGTTGCCGATGTTCACCATCATATGCTCTTGTTTATGTCCCTTTGGTATAACTTGATCATGCTTTCATGCTCTTTTTATCTATGTTGGTAATAATGGTTTGAGTGCATGAGCACGTTGCTTTCATGCTTTTAAATTAAAGCGTGGTGTAGCGCCAGCAGTCAACTTCCCCAATCAAACAAGACATGGTGTCGGGGTTTGATTGATGAACTCTTTCCTCAGTTGATGCTTGCATGGATATTGGATATGTAGGACTAACCCTTGCATGGGAATTTCGAAGCCAAGATTTGGTCATCGAGCTTGATTCAAGGAAGGTAAGCCAAGGCATTTCCAGCCTTGTTTGAGCTAGGTCTCATGGTGGAACACTAGAATTTGAATAAAGGCTCACTGGTTCTTGAACCGGTTGAGTCTCACTTTGTTTGTTTCCACTTTTTGTTTGAAGACAGCACCGGAGAAAAGAACAAGTGTGGGGGAGATCTCCAGTTTATCATGACATACACGAGAGATCTCCCACCACAGTGTTCGCTGAAAAAGCGCAAAACGCTTTCATGAAAGGACAAGGTAAGCTAGGAAATTGGGACACAATAGCCCCATGGTCGAGGAACCACCACTGGTCCTCTTGTTTCTCATATTCTTGAGAGAGTGATGGTATGTGCCACTTGATCATCCTTCTCTCTTGATTCATGAGTTTGAATGAGTTTCAATTCTTAGAAAATCAAACTCATGGAATCTTAGGAAAGCAAATCTACATGTTTCCTATGAGATGGCTTGCATCCTGTTTTATTCACTTGGGCTTATCATCTTGTTGCTTGTGAACAAATATCATTAGGGAACTCATGTTCATCTAAGTAGTTGGTGTTTGTGATATGGTTTGATATGATCTTCTCTCTAAATGACGGATGCTTGAATTTTATTTGAAAACTTGAAAACCCTTTACAAAGCCACCTGTTTGATATGCCAAAAGCGCCGTCTACCAAAAGCCATATGATGAGTTATCTTGAAAACCTTATACTCATATGCCGGTCATTGCATTAAGCTTTGTCAAATTGTTGTGACCCTTTGAGGATTCTTTTCATGCTTTCATGAGTCAAAGATTCATTGCACCACCATATCCCTTGCTATGCTTCTGCTGGAGAAGTTAGCATTGTGGTTTTACGGTGAACCCATAAAACCCATGAACTCAGTATGTGGTGTGACCACTCATCTCTCTCCCAAAGTGTCCTGAAAAGAGACATGAGGCTCAATGCAAAAAAGAAACCATCCACTGAAGCCCGTTCTTGCCACCATGCGGCCGCAAAAGGCATGATAAAAACGGGTCAGAAAAAAAAGAAACTAGGCTATCCAGCGCCCATGTCTTAGCCACATGATCCAAAAAGGAATCCTCATCACCGAGGACCATCGGATGGATCACTGGCAAAAAGGTTCTTAATAAATTTGATGGTAATAACTACCTTACCATCATCACACATTAGTACATCTTGATCTGATTGTATGATTTGATTTTCTCCTTGGATCCGGTTTTTGACTTTGCAATATATGTGATGAAAGTATGCTTTATCTTTATCCTACCCTGAGCTCCACATATAGCCATCATTAGAAGTAGGATGAAAGAAAGGCAAATCTAATGCCTTGGTGAGGACATATACACATTGAGTGATCTGAGAGAATCAAATGAGGAGCCAAGCAAAGGTTTGTTTTGAAAATTATTGCAAAACCCCAAGTTACTTGGCATGAGGAGCAGAGGTGATTTGATTCATGACTGTTCCATTCCTCAACTACCCAAGATGGCAAGATAGCCACTCCATAGAGTTCACAAGTACAAGGTATGGTTTGGAATATCTCTTATGCTCGCTTTATACCTTTGGGTTTCATGTCCCACTTGATCTGCTTCCCTTCACTCGGGACGAGCAAAGGTCAAGTGTGGGGGTGTTGTTGAGGGCTGTTAAGTACCACTTTTACACCGTCAATTCCTGCATAAAATAAATAAAAAGTGAGCACCAACACTAGGATAGGGGTTTATACTGACAATTTCCACAAGTGTTGGTGTTTCTATCTTTTGTTGCAGGACACATCAAAATACGCATGGAATGATACAGTTGAGAGCAACTGATCTAATGGCTTATATAGGACGTCATCATAAACAATCCCAAATACCAAATTGGATTGCACCATTACGACGGGTTCGTCGAGACGATCAAAATGGATATATTATTTGTCCATTTTGGAGATCGGATGACGAAGATATTCAAACAACAAAATAAAGTCGGTGATGACGTCACGTGGGCCCGACGGGGCCACATCCCAACTTTGCAACTCAAGCAGGGACAGGCGCTGACGCACGCAGGTGGGGCTCGGGGACCCACGTGCACGCTGCCGTAGCAGCCCGGCCGGGTCAACGCCCAGGCACGGCGAGCACGCGCGGGATCCGCACGAGCACGTGGTGCTCCGCGACAGCCGGCCCCTGCGCGGCTCACGTTGCAGGCAGCAGGGCGGGCCCGCTGGCCCAGCGTAGCAGCATGCGCGTGCTCGCGCCTGCGCGGCGGGACACGCCAGCCGGGGCACACGGCAGGCACGGGTAGGCCGTCGGCCTTTTCCTTTCGCTGGAAGACACAGGCACATGCACGAACTGCCTCAGGACCTTCCAAAGCAAGCTACAGCACCTTGGACTCTACTCTACCTTGCCACGTGTCAGCCTGTGATTAGAGGCACCCAAGGCTGCAGCACACCCTCAAGGGGAGTCCCCAAACCTCCCTAGCCTATAAATAGAAGGGGAGGGGTAGAGAATAAGACACACACTTCAACACCACTTCACCCAAGGATGAGTGCTTCCCCTTGGTAGATTAAAGAGTAGGGAGTGAGAGAGAGAGAGTTGTATTTGTATGGATGCTTGTTCTTCAATTAGAGTAAAGTAAGTATTTCCGCATTTTCTATTTAGACAAAAGTGTTATTCATACTTGAGTGATATGTTCTTGTGTTCTTCGCCTGTTCATCATTTAGAGGCGCGTGTTCTTCACGAACATGCCTCCTCGATCTAGTTGATTAGGTGCACAAGTTTGTATCCCGTTTGTATGCATGTTCGTCATTTAGACTAAAGTGGATATGCTTGCATGCTCTGCTTAGAATAAAGTGTGTTCTTGATTCCTTTCTAATAGTTTATGATAGGTTGCATGAGTAGCCTTTTTCCTCTCGCTATGGTCGTAGATCCACGGGTTTATACGTTAGTCTCGCAAGTCGTCGTATATGTTGGAAGCATAATGCGGGACCAGTGCTCTCTTGTATGCCTTTAGTATAAGCTAGTAGTACCTATAGTGAGTGAGATCGGCTCTCTTCCGTGGTCGTAGTTCTATCGGTAGAAACCACACGCGTTGTGACACGCTCTGGGTTATCATCCATTCGGCTTATCCCAAGGTTAGGTAGAGGCGTCTAGGAGATGGTGGCGACCCTTCCGCCCTCGTTGATCCTCCGTGCAGGATATAGTCGAGCTCCGTTCCACATAGATCGCATCGAGTCGCTTTGTTAAGTCGAGGGCTATCGGTATCTGAGCCATGTTCTATCTAGAGATCGACCTTTAATCTCATCTATAGTGCTATCTTTAGGAATCCTCTCTATCCTTGCCTCTTATCCGGTGTGTCCTTGGACCGATCATGCAGTTAGTACACACACATTCCCTTGCATTCGATACCCTTGGAATACTCACGGTGAAAGCTACAGCAGTGTATCCGTGCGCTTGCGGAATTATTTGTGTGACGCTAAAATACCCAACAAGGCGCTTCTCCCCGGTCTTCACCAGTAGCGGCACGCCTATTTCGGCTTCATGGCACGAGGGGCGCAGCGTGATGTTGGCCGTCACGGGCCTGGAGCTCCAAGTCCACAGCACTCGGGCAGGCTCCCGTGCTGCAGCTCCTCTGACTCGGTCTCCTCCCTTCATTCTCTTTCTCCTTCTTCTCCTTCAAGCGGTGGCGGGGTGCTGGCGATGGCGCCCTCGGCCGTGGCGGCTCCCTAGAGCCACGATTCTTCTCCCAGTAGCGACGGCATGAGGCCCTTCTTCCCTTCCCTTCTTCTCCTCCCACCTTTTCCTCTGCGGCCTGAGCGGCGGTGGATGGAATTGGGGAAAATCCCAGTGGCGGCGGGCCGGAGGTGAAGGCGGTGGATGGGGAATTTATAGGCGCGCGGCCTAGGGTTTGGGCATAGGATGGACGGCGATCTCGACATCCGTGCCCAAGGGCACGCGACACGCATCCGGTTAGCGGTGGGGACCCCGCGGCCATGGGCGGTCGCGCCTACCCCAGCTTCGTCACGGAAGAGCGGCGAAGAAAGGGAAAGCAGGAGGGATAGGTGGGCGGCACGAGGCCCACTTGGCGGTGTCGGCGGGAGAAGTGGTAGGTGTAAGGTGGGCTTCGTTGGGCTGAAAAGTAAAGGTTGGCTGAAAGAAGGAGGTGCTCCGGTGGACTTCAATTTTTCCTATTTCCTATACTTATACACATATGATTCAAATTCGAGTTAGAATTCGAATTTGAATCCCACGCAAATAAAATTCAAATAAAACCCAATAAACTCCAAAGTTGTCACACTAGCATTTTATAATCCCTAAATTTTTTTTAGTTTGCTCAAAACAAATCTAGGATTTTAGGGAAGGATCAAAGAAGACATCCTTATATTTCAATCAAGCACTCAAATTCATCCAAAAATTTTGAAATTCACATTTTTGCAAACATTAACATTCCGGAAAAATCTGGGATGTTACAGACTCCCCCCTCAGAAGAATCTCGTCCTCGAGATTGAAGCTTCACCGGGTACATTGGAGGTACCGAACAATTTCAAGCTACGTGCGAGCTTCGAGCATCTTCAGTTTCATTGTAGTCTCTTTCTGGTCATTATGGTGCACACAACAAAAAGCCTCTGAAATTAGAAATTGTTCCGAGGTAAGGTTGATCTTGATCTCAATTTCTTGATCCATAGCATAGTGTTTCTCCATGTCTTCGCTTGAGTATACTTGAGGGGCTCTAGTTGTAAGTCCTTTATTCCTTGTATGCTTCTTCAAATACTGACAACTTCGAGGAAGTGGGTGGTTTCAACTCGAGTACCCTCTAATCCAAGTTAGTAACTCATTCCAAAATGCATGAGGTAGCTTATTCCAAAATCTAGACCTCGTATGGTAGTGTCGTCCTTTTCGTCTTTGGTTGAGAGGCATTACTCCGGTACTCCATATACTTGGCTTTTGTAAATGACTAGTCCTCCTTTGGGTTATATCTGATTTACTTAGGCCAACAATGTGACAGAACCGCCCAAATTAACTCCATATTATCGCACAAACCACTCCTTTTGGTCATTACGCAACAACATAGAGTTAATTTGTCGTCTCTGCCGGGTCAAGCCCGGTAAATCACGAGTAACCCGGATCGCAACATTCATACATCAAAACTCACACGAAGGCGAGTCCAGAGATTACATCATCACAAATTATATTACATCAATCCCCTTAAGGGTTATTTTATTACAAACCGAGTTCATTGCATAAAAGTAAATGGTTCAGAGTTTGATACACACAGCGGAAATAAAATACTACACGTCATAAGTAACATCCAAGGAGGCCATCCGAGATGTCACTAAGCCATCCTCCTCCCACTCGATCTCCCAATCGGGTGGGAACCAGCACGACCCATCATTCACATCACCGTAAACATCAACAACAGCGGCAAAGGTGAGTATACTAATACTCAGCAAGACTTATCCGACGGTGATATTATTCACCAAACCTCTAGACATGAAAGGCTTTTTGGCTATTGGTTTATTTTGCTGAAAAGCAATAAAGAGTATGTCCTTACTTTCAAGTTTTAGCTCATAATTCTAGTTGTTTAATCATTACTAGATTGGCAACTATTGCAAGCAAAGTTGTGCAATACAACTAAGAAATATCCAAATTAATTCTCAATTTCATATAAAGGGAAATGAGCTATATAGTTAAGCAGTCCCGGATAACGGTGAGAGGCCGACGATCGATCGATTATTAACCTTGCAAGGTGGACCTAAACACACGGGAGATGCACACCCCAAAATGACAACTGAAACCAAGAGGGTGGGGATGCATCAACCAGGCGGTTCCCAACCTTCCTCGGTTCAGGATTCATTTCCACAGTCTTGATACAAGGCGGGAAGGTCACGGTCTCCGCCCAACATGCATGGCCTAGAACATGGGGGCCCTCCCCAAGATTGGTGGTCATAAACCCCTTGCCGATTCCTGAGGGTACTAGGCTTACCGGTCCCATTCCCGACAAATGTTTAGTACGTTCAAAAGCTTAACCATGACACCCACCACCGAGCCGATCCCAAGCTCTTACCACATGAGCATATCAGATTAAATCTTATGATTCCAACATAAGAACCTATAGCTCGCGAGTGAAGGATTTCACTCAACTTTTACCGGGTCCTTAGAGCATGGCAACTATCATCCTAGCATACTAGTATAAGAACATAGGAACCTAGGATCATGCAACTAGGGTTTCAATTCAACTCCTGAACGTAAATGCACAAACATCCATATATAAAGTTGCATAAGTTAGAAATTGGGAAATATGCTTCGGTGCTTGCCTTCACTAGCACAGTCAGCGGTGAACTCCTCCGAACTTTGGTCCGGGCCTTGTTGCACTTCCACTGCGTTCACTCCTGCGTTAGCGAGGTCCTCGTCAGCTTCCGGCACTAGTTCGTAATTTCCGTCTGGGAGCTTTTCACGATATGCATATGCATGAGATTGGTGTGTTCAAAATACAATAAATTCAGTTCTGAATTTAGTGACAACAATGAGGTGTTTTGGTTGACCAAAACCATTATGAGGGTTAATATATTCAGCATACTCTTTCGGAAATTATCGATGTGTTGAAGCTTATTAAATTCCTTTCCTTGATAGTGACTGTGTACATATTTATTATCATTAAACTAAATTTACTTCACCAAGGACAGGCTGCTGCCTCGGGATTCAATTTGGTCAAATTCAGTCATATAAACTTGCATTGCATGAAGGTGATGGTGAGTTTTCAAATTATTCCATTTATTGAGTGTGATTTGCTTCCAAAAATTTATTTCAATAAATATAAATATAAACTGAACAAAACACATCTCAGCCATGAACTTGATACATTGAGCAAGCCACTGCCCAAAAACCAACTTATGCCATCAACTAGTGCTAGCATGAAAAATCACCCAAACTATGTCTAGTATATACAATTTAAATCACACATGAATAAAAATACATCCTTTTGAGCTGAAACTTCACATAGGGACATATGGCAGCATAAATATCAGAGATATGCACTTACTCAGCAAAGAATCTTAAAGGAGCTACACTCATGTATAAAACCTTAATAACACATGGCAATTTATTTGGCTAAGCTAAACATGTCAAAATCATGCATACTGTTTAACAGGAGTACATCATCAAGAAACAGAGCTGTGGCAACAGATTAATTTCTAAAATTCAAAAACAGAGGCACTAGCATACATGAAAAATAAATCATAAGTAAAGATACACATGATAACTAAGTGCCATCTTTCTACCAGAGATCACTCATGATGATACCAGCAACATATCCAAAATTTGGCAACAGATCACTTATGGAATTTGAATTATTTCAAATCTAGCCAAACTGATCTATTTGAATTAGTTTAAAAACTACTCAGAAATTTGAAAACTTCCTTTGTATAAAAGTTGCATCTAGTCATGATGAGCACAGGAAAATTGAGTTTGCATTTTTAGCATTTTTCTGTGATTTATGGTGAATTTTACAAGATCTCAGATTTCAAACCTAGATCTAAAGATCCCTTTTTCAGTTTAGCACCTGGAGTCTTACAGCTAGGCCCTTCTACAGAATTCGATCTTCACAGAACTACCCTTGGCGGCTCAGGGGAGCTCGCCGGCGGCTCACCAGCGGCCGGACTAGGTCGGGGGACTAGCTAGGGTGGAGTGCGTGCTCACCAGAGACCGATTGGCGGTGTCGGGGTCGACGGGGAGAGCTCCGGTGATCATCGGCGAAGGGGCGGTCTTTCAACCGCGGCTCGGTCTCCGACGAAAACACAGCATGGCAGGGCAATGTGGGTCTCGGGGAAGCTTCCACGGGGACTAGGGGAGATGCTAGGTGCGTCAGCCGGTGGCTCAGCGGCGAGCTCCATGGCTGGCGGCGCAATGGCGACAGCGGAAGGGGAAAATCCAGCGGGCGCTCTGGTGGCTCCTTTTATAGGCGGCACGGCTTGGAGGAGGGTCCAAGACTCCCTTGGGAAGGATAAGCTCGTGTCGCGGCGGGCCAGGCCTCGGCGTCCATGGCGACGCATGGCGGCGCGGCGCGTGGCAGCTTGGCGGCTAGGGTGCATAGGCGCTCGTGGGCCTAGCTCCAGCGATGGCACACGTGAGTGGTTGACGGCAGCGGTGATGTGACAAGTCGACGACGCCACGACCTCCTCCCTCGCGCGTTGCATAGGGATCCGTGGCGGCGATGGCGGCGCGCTGTCGGCCGTGGCGAGAGAGGAGGGGAAAACCGTGGGCGGCGCGTGGTTTTGGCGGCCGACGTGGCAAGTGAGGTGATGGCGTGACGGCAGGGCCCACCAAGGTGATGGCCGGGGCACGGACGCCGGGGCGTGTCGGCGGTGCGGCGTCGCGTGCGGAGCGCGCGCTCTGGAGCGCCGGGCGCCCGAGACGTTTCACTGAAGGGTTGTTCGACTGGTTCAAACCAGGGATTTTTTAACTAAACTTCGAATTCGCCAAAAACAAAAGTTGTAGACCACCTAACCAGCTTCAACTTTCACAAAGGGTGACCTATGTTTTACTCAACAGATTGGCCAGAAAATAGCTGCAAAGTCTGCACTTTTCTCGGCGTCAAACTGCCTGGATTTTTGAGGCTTTTCCACTTCGAATCTCCAATGCCACCAATTAGATGAAATGTGTTCCATGAAAAACTAGACACCTTTTATATTGGCATAATTTTGAGTACTTAAGAAAAATTTTGAGAACGCGCTAGATTACTGCAATGAGGTCCACGATTCTAGGTGTTTGACTTGGGTTTCTAGGGGTTTAACCCATGATTGAGGGTTTGACCATGTAACCATGTTTGTGAACATGCTTAGCTCCATTAAATAAGATGGTTACTATTCTTCAAAAATCTGGGGTGTTACAAACAACCTCCAAAACATTGCATTGTGGTGGTCTTTCCTATGAGGGGTGGCACCCGGGTTTCCTATTCTAGGAGTCAGGTACAAGCATGAAAATATTCGCTAATATATAGTCCTACACTCAATAGTAAGAACCATAAGATCCAATAAGATTCATAAGAACCAAGCACTCAGACATTCAAAGGATTATAGATAGTGCTATCTCAAGGCTGACTCATAACCGTTGAGATCTCGCACACTAATCGGTATAATTACTTCGTGGCATGTCAATCAAGGTAGACTCTATTCTTAGTGGTTCAAGGTACTCTCATAAGTCATACCATCCAAGCTATCTTCGGTCTCCTCCTGCCTAGTCCACGTAAGAAATTGCTTTGACACAGGTAAGGTAGAGGATTTTCAAAGCCAGAGAGGTAGAATTAAAATAGTTCAAGGGGGTATATATAAAATACAGTGTATAGAATGTTCCTATGCTAACGACCAACCTAGGGTTGCGTACTACGATCAAGTACGGCTCTGATACCACCTGTAACGACCCGAGTTTTTGGTGAGTAAAACCCGACTCCACATGCCCTTGTGATAGTCCACGGATCGAGCTATCACGTACAGAACTCATTATAGAGTAATATCATTTCCATACAACGAAATCAGAGTACAAAGCATAATATTTACATCTGAAACAACTCGGTATACAAATGTAGTACAAGAACCTTGGAATAAGTGATAAGTAGAAATCCTGTGTAGCGGTAGCTAGGGCTTCAAGTCTTCAACTTCAATCTTCACCACATGCATCCTTGAGCGAAGCAACGCAACCCTTCCTTCATGGATTCCTCGAACTCAGACTCTCACTCCAAGTTCAATCCTGCACACTCACAAAACTATCCCCAAGGAATGGGATAGGTTCACGTCACCGCCTGTATGCAGCTTTAAGTGGCCTACCTCTGAAGGATAAGAAGAGTGGCAAGGTAAAAGCTCAAGTTTCCTATGCAGCAGCAACGAAGCATAAAAGAAATCATCTCCATATAAGTCCCCAAACCATACTCTCATCATAACTCGGGAACACCTGGTACCCCAGGGACCCGACTCCACAACCTATCTCCATCTAGGGTCGATGCAAGAACTTCCTCTCCTCGCACCTCAATGATTGCAATCGGATCTGTGAGGTAGAGGGAGCAACTCTCCTCTCCCAGACTACAACCACAGCTCACCACACTCTCAAACTACAGGGGGAGGTAGAAATCCCAAAACATGAGAACCAACAATCCACTGGGCTCGTCCATGACCGAGGACACGGCTATACGTATAGATCTAAACTCTGCAGAGCGTGTACACCTGTACCCAACACGGGATGGCACCCGGCGGTGATCAACCAACAGAACCCATCCTATCGTGCGAACTCTCGGTAGTTACGGTCCCATCCTACATCCGGCCCTCAAAGCGATCCCCCGAGGGAATTGCGGGCGTGAAATGCTCCTGTGGCCACAGGAGTCGCGAGAGAAGGTGGTCTCACTCCCACCTCTCCCCACGATACCCGCTATCCTGCTGGCGGTGTATGGGTCCGCCTTACCTCAACCTAACCCCACTCTTGGCGAGGTGGTGTGTACGAAAAAGTCCCGTGAAGCGGTTGGCCCACTTGGTTTCAGACCGAGGCGAGCTCATGTCCTCCAAACGTAAGTAAAACCCCAACACCTGTGCTCCAAAAACCGTAAAAGTGGGAATGCGCTGAGGAGTGCACTCCCATCCCGATCCCCGGATCGGTTGTTTGAGCTCAACCCGCCAAAGTACTCAAAACGCCTTCTCCGCCGGGTTTTACCCACACACGCCAAGAACCACTATTCCCATCCCAACTCATGCATCACGAAGCTCAGCGTATATACACGCTTATATATATATATAGTAGTAGTAGGGCAATCAAGGACAGGATAAATAAATATGGCTATGCAAGGTTCATCATCATGCATTTAAAGTAAAGCGCTAGCATACTACAAAGCAATGCCTATTAGGAATTTCGAGAATCACGGTGTGAAACACTGCAAGTAGTCGTAGTAGTTTCCGTAGTTGTTCTCGATCTTCTGGCTTGACTCCTCAGCTTCGGGAATACCTAGATTCGCAAGTATAAACAAACACGGTGTCTAGATGCAAATAACTCCAAAGAGAAGCAATAAAGAACCAAATAACTCCAAAAACTAGTCTAACGGGTGCTTCATGATTTTAGAAGAATAAAGAAATTGATTTCATATTTTTCGAAGGTAGGATCACTTTAATATTGATTTCCAAATAAAGAAATATTTTATGAGTTTAATTAATTGCGATGAAGCACACAAAACATAGGTCAGCAAGTTAGAGAACCATAAGCTAGGTTTTGGGTCGATTTGCTTGGTAAGTTGACTAGTCAACGATCATTGTTGACCGAGTCCAAAAAGAAAGGTCAAAGGGCAACCGGACCCCACAAGCCATCCTGTGGGCCCCGTATGACAGATGAGACCAGGTTGGAGAGTTAGCGGCTTCACATGTTAGTGGGATCCAACGGTAAGTCCATATGCCCCTTTGGACAGATTGTAGAGATGGTGCAGGATTGATCAGCTAGAAAAGATGTGGTGTGGTTGAGAAACTCGGCTCAAGTTGGGACATGGCAGAGGTGTGACATGGTCGTCGGCTTGGTTAGCGCACGTGTCGTGCACGGCGAAGGCATGACATGATCGCGGCGAAAGGTATGGTCGGGACTTGAAAGATTGAGAACAGGCTCTTGGAACTAGGATTAAGGCTTGACGGAAAAAGGGCAAGTACTGCTGATTATCAAGCAACGCACAAGCGGGATATAAAAAGAACTAAGGTTAGATTAGCACGTACATGGCTTATATATATACAAGCAGCCGCTACTACTTGTATGGGTTGCGGCCGAGAACAAGCACTACAGGTTTGTAGCACCAGCGTGCCCTCTTGATGGAACTGAACTTCCAGGAAGATCGCTAGAGCTATACGTCCATGGCACATAACCAAACACGAGTGGTATCAGTCTTGCTTGCTTCTTGCATTGGCGCAGCTCCACTGTTCGAGACAGAAAGATCACATGCCCAGCATGGCTGAAACAAGGCTGCCGGACAGGTATGGCATGCCTCGAAGGTTTGTCAGATGGTAGCGGCGATGGGTGGTGGGTGTGAGCACACAGGCTGGGCACAAAGACAGCGAGGCGATGGGCAGATCGATTGCCCGGTCGGCGAGGCGCACGAGCAAGGGTAAGGAATTTGCAACAACGTTTGATTGTGCTTCCCTTGCTAATGCAAACACGATGTGGGCTCATGCAGCATGGATATTGGTCATGGTGGAATTGGCACACACACATGGCCTACGTGATGGCTACAGCTTGCAAGGTTTAAGCATGGCTGCAGCACCACAGTTTGGATCAGAAAAGCCACCAGCTAGCACTGCACGAGAACTACTAGAGCATACACACGACAATGTAGAAACTCAAGAGGTTCGGCCGATGGTTATAGACTGGATGGGTCATTCTTGTTCATGCGAAAGAACGAGCCGGCCGGTGTGCGAGCGTGATTCGTGATCCTGTAGCAAGCGGCGACACTCATTATTGTAGGCTGCGACACTCGCATTTCAAAACCTGGCGCGAAGGCCAGATTCTCAGAGGGGCGTCGGCGCACGCGCAGCGGTGGCAAGCAGCGCAAAGTGCGAACTCAGGATCACGCCTCAGTCGCATCAGCGAAGGTTGGCTCCGGAGAGAAAAAGATGATGGCTTGGCCGGCTCGACAGGGCGTTCCGGCATATCATCGAGCAGGTTGTGGGCATAACAAAGGCTGCTCGGTTGTGTGTGCAGAGCACTCGGTCAAATGCCACAAGGGCATGTGCCTCACAGCTGCACACCGCCAGTCGTTCACGGCCCACGAGACATGGACAGGTTGTGATGCTGCGGCATCCCATGGCAAGGCATGCTCGTCGGCAGAACAACATACGATCAACACACGGGCATGCCATGTGAGGAAGGTTTCACGGACGGAGAGAGCGGGTGGGTACGTGACTCACTCGACAGGACTAAGGATGTGGTTTGGTATGGCAAGCATCGCAGCAGCCGGGACAACTCCGGAGCTGCGTCTGTAGGTGCGCTTCAAGGCTCGGCTAGGAGGGTTAAAGATTTGGGATTTGCGCTGTGGCACCGCATGTGTCGGTGGGACAAACGGAGCGGCAGAAAGCGTCGGCGGCGCAAGCAAAGGTGAGTGTCGATGGCTTAGGCGCCGGCCGGCGTACTTTTCGGCGCGTGTGGACAAGCGTGAGCACGGGTTCAAGATGGTGCTCATGCATGCAAGTAGAAGAAAAACCCTCGGCGGCGAACTCTGGGCGAGATGGATAGAGCGGCAACTTGGCCCGGCTCACGCGCGCACAAGTGTGTCCACGGTTCGAGGTTGGGCACGGTGGCTGGGCGCTTAGCGTGTGTGTGCGCGTGAGTGCAAGAAGACCCTCCGGCTCGGGCATGGCGGAGGTGTCAATCGACACGCCCCAAAGGACGGTGAAGTCAAAGCTTGCCGGCGCGGACGTCGCGTCCGCGGACCAAGCGCATGGCGGTAAGGTCCAGGACCTCCTAGGGTGGCCAAAAAGGTTTGGTCAAAGGCACGGAAAGACTCGGCTTTGATCGATTGGGCTCATCTTTGCACGATGGCTCGGTTCGTAGCGGCGCAGCGCCAGCTGCGGTGGTGCTCGCGTTGAGCGACCAAAAACCTCGGGTGGTGAAGGGCACCGCATTGAGCTAACATGGGCACATCTCGCATGGCGGTGAGCTATGGCGGCAAGCTCTGGTTCGGCGGCTCGTGGGTCAGCAACACAAGCAAGCAAGGCGGTTTGACTGCAGAGGAAAAAGATAGCATGTACGTGAGGCTCATGGCTCATACACAAAACGTCCAGCAGGTTGTAGACTTGCAAAAGTGCAACTACGGCCAAGGGAGCTTTTAGCACTTGCGTTCCAGAGGGAACAAGGCACCCACGGCCTGACGGCCGGCCATCACAAGCGGAACAAGGAGGCGGATGATCCCGATCTGGTTAGCTGGTGCAAGGGAAAGAAAAGGAGAGTGTGTACGTGTGGTTCACAAGGCAGCTTGGCTCTTGCACAAAACATCGAACAGGCAGGGTGCGTGCCGGTGTATGGGAGTCCACGACCATGACAAGGCGGAACGACGCGCGGCACAGGGTCGGGACACGACTGAGGACAACGTCTTGGCCGGGCTCGTGCACGCGTAGGCGAGCGCACGGTGGATGGAGCTCTCGACGCGGCCGAGATCGGCCGGTGCTCACAACTCAACGCAGCGGGCGCACGACAGCTGGGACAAACAAAGGTGACGGTCGAGCGGGGGTGTGCGTGCGCGGTCGACGGCAGCGGCACCTGCAAGCGTGAGGCTCGACTCGATGGTCGGCACAAGCATCGGCGGCGCGGTGGCGATGCGCTCAACAGCAGCGAGCACATCACCATGGGCAAGGCCCGATTTTTCCCCTCGGCTCCAAGGCCGGCACACAAGGATAGCAAGATAGGGGCTGTATGCTCACCTATGGGCTCGACGGGGTGTTGCGGTCATTCCATCGAACACGTCGTGGGTGATGGATGGATGGATGAGTGTGAGGAAGAGGGCAACAGACTTGGTCGTCGTCGTTGCCCGCAGCCGGGTCCCGGCGCCCTCGGGCATCCCTCCCGGCGGTGTCGAGGTCCACTCGGCGGGCGGTCGGTCCTGAGACGGCAGCGGCGGCGGCACGACGACTTGGCTTCACGGCGGCGAGGTCCACGCACGGGCAACAGGCGAAGACGCCAGCAGACGGTTCGGGCGGCGGCGCGCTTCTCCCGGTCTTCCGGCACGCCGGCGGCCCTAGGCTTCATGGCGGACGCGGCGGCACGGGCGACGCCGACATCGGGCTGGCTGCTCCAAGTCCTCGGCGCCCAGCTCAACGCGGCAGCTCCTCCGCTCTTCGGCCTCCTTCATTCTCTTTCTCCTTCTTCTCCTTCAAGCGGCGGCGGCTAGCGACGGCGCCGGCCCGACGCGGCTCCCTCGGAGCGACTGGCCTCCCCAGCGCGATGGCGCGGGCCCTTCTTCCCCTTCCTTCTTCTCCTCCCACTCCTTTTCCTCTACAAAGACAGGGCGGATGGAATTGGTGGAAAAATCCCCAGGTGGCGGCGGACAAGGAGGTGAAGGCTGGTGGATGGGGAATTTATAGGCGGCGCCTAGGGTTCGCGCCAGGATGGACGGCGGCGATCTCCCATCCGTGCTGTGGCACGCATGCATCCGGCTAGCGAGGGGATGGCGGCCATGGGCGGTGCGGCGCCCGCCCACGGCTTCACGGAGAGGCAAGAAAGGGAAACAGACGGGATAGGTGGTCGAGGCCCACTTGGCAAGTGGTAGGTGTAAGGTGGGCTTAACGATGAGATTAAGGCGAAATTGGGTTAGGTTCTTTTCCTATTTCCTATACTTATACACATATGATTCAAATTGTCGAAATTGAATTTGAATCCACTAAATAAAATTCAAATAAAACCCAATAAACTCCAAAGTTGTCACACTAGCATTTTATAATCCCTAAATTTTTAGTTTGCTCAAAATAAATCTAGAATTTTAGGGAAGGATCAAAGAAGACATCCTTATATTTTAATCAAGCACTCAAATTTATCCAAAAAATTTGAAATTCACATTTTATAAACATTAACATTCCGGAAAAATCTGGGATGTTACAAAATGTTTCCCCCGTAAGCCCTCTTTCCCTTCCTTTTTCTTTTCTTTTCTTTTTTTTCCTCCTCTCCTCATCTCCTCTCTATCTCATCCCATCCAGATTAAAACTCACAAATTTTACAAGTCTCAGATCAAGATTCAATTAAAAAATTCACAACATGTTTCCAAATCACAATCTCTACACATCTCATTACATCTTACATCAATCTCATACATCTCATAAGATTCACACAACAACTAACACAATAAGATTCAACAACACGTCGAGTCAGGATTCACACGAAACCAAGAACGAACAAGAACTCACATTGCCCGAGCATGCGCTGGCACCAGCCTCCGCCTGACCGCCAGCCGCCTTGCGCCCGCCCCGCCAGCCGCCGCCCGTCGGTCGGCCGCCCGCCGCGCGCCGCGCCCGCACTGGCCCGGCCGACCGGCCTTTGCCTCTGCGCCTGCGTGTGAGAAGAGAAGAAAAATGAGAAAGGAAGAAGGAAAAGAGAAAAATGAGATGAGAAAGATATAAGATTGAGTACAGAGAGAGAGACCGGTGATGAGAATTAAAGGAGAGGGGGACGCGGATGGAGAAGGGCTCGCAGAAATTTTTCAAGTCCCCGAAGTATCGATTGATTAACATTTGTACCGGGTCTTCTTTTTACCCGGTACAAATGTCACCACATTTATACCGGGTGGTGGCTCCGCCCAGTATAAATGTGTGGCTAGCACATTTGTACCGGACGGAGGCACCACCCGGTACAAATGTGAGGCATTTGTACCGGGTTGGGAGGAGGAGACCTCAGCGCGCTCCTGTGAGGGGACATTTGTACCGGTTGGTGTCTCCAACCAGAAATCTCCTGTTATCTTAGAGCCAAAAATACCCGGTACAAATAAAAAAACGGGTCTGGGATATATGTGTGATTCTCTAGTAGTGTATCAACGAAACACACACTATCTTGTGGGGTTTGTTAAAAAATTATGTATTATGTTTTCCACCGTCAGTTTATTGAACTAACCTTAGAATTCAATTTCCACTCTATGTTTTTTACTGGCAACCGACTGTTCAAATATACTACCTCTGTCCACTAATTAATATATGACATTGGTTAGTTCATTTTTGAGCTAGCCAACATCATATATTAAAGGATGGACAAAGTATATCCTAGTCAGGCAGTATATATATCTGCCTAAAAATAGCTAGTTATATAGGCAAATATATAGTTACTTTCGCTTGGAATACGATTATACAGAAGGTTTCAATTTGACTGTCCTTGTTTTGGGGATGTGCGGTGGAAGATCCGAGATAACTGCTACACAATCCACAATTTCTTTCATTTCCAGTACTCAAACTGAAGAATAAGAACACCCTCACATAGTCACATATCGAGTTAGTGCTGTTTGTGCTTTCAATAAAATTTTTATTGAGCATGCTTTCAGTAACTTGCAGTGCGGAAGGTGAACAACCAACATGCTTTTTCAAAGAAATGAAGATGTCTTCAGTAGTTAGTTTTCAGTTCCCGGATAGTCCTGGACTCCCCAATTAACTGTGCACAGTTGTCAATTGGTGCAGGTGCACAAAGTATCCTCTCACTGCATGCTTTTCTCGTGAAGCTTGATTCTGTCCTAGCTCAATATAGCAATCAAAATGATGGGGACCAGAATGGACAACAATGCATGATAAGATATGCTGCTTGACTTCTTTTGGTCCCCAAGTGTGCAGCTAGGGATGGAAATATGGATTCGGATATCCGTACCTGCTAAAACATAAATATGGATATCCGTATCCGTATTCGAATTCAAATATGGTAGTAGAGTGGATACATCCGAATTCGTTTTTGTCGATTTTTCTCTATCCGATTCCATGCGTATTCGGCAATATCCGGCACTATCCGCATTCGACTATATAAAACTGTAAGTTATGTCTATAACTAATGACAAATTATGTTCAATGGAATACTAATAATGATAGTGTATAATTGAAAAAAATTATATCCATAACTAGTGATTATGAAACTAATTTTAATATTAAAAATATTGCATCCATAAAACAATTTAAAAGTTATATTTAAATTTAATGACCAATATCATTTTTAAATAATAAAAATACATTAATATAAAGTTTAATGTTAATTACTCTAGTTTATCTATGTATTGATGAAAATATTTTTCGTGTATTTTTTATTACTTGTTTGATAAATGTGTATATATATATTAAAATGTATTTATTAATAATTTTATTTATGATATGATTAATTATTAAAATAAATATGGATGAATGTGATATTCTTAATGAGCAATCTCTATTATGTACTAATACTTTAGTCTTCACATGATTTTGTATTTGTAAATTTCCAATAAAGAAAATTGGTAAATGTTGTCTTCCAAATCGAGTAGATATCTGAATGCATTTCCGAATTCGAGACATCCATTTTGTAATCGTATTCGAGAACATTCGAATCCGTATTCGTGTTCGAGTAAAAATGTGGTAAAAGGTGTTATTCGAATCCAATTCCATGCGAATCCGATCCGTTTCCATCCTTATGTGCAGCTGGCATGGCAGAAAGTAAGCAACATCGGGCCGGGGTGGACATTGCATTAATCCCTCCATTTTAAGGGGAAACAATGGGTGGAAACCACTCTCTCGGTGGAAACGTAAAAACCATCATAAAATTCATACTTAGAAGTTTTCAAAAAAAGTTGAGATGCAAACTCAGTATAGAAAAATTCAAACGACAATGACAAATTTCGAATGCAAGTGCACTAGAAGACAAAATTTCTGGGCATGTGTATTGCAATACATATGTACTTGAATTTTGTCATTTTCATATGAATTTTTATATAACGAATTTGCATCTCAACTTTTGCAATAAAGTACATATATGCAATGGATAAATTACAAATGTGCATCGTTTCAAAATTTTCATAGACTTTCAAGTGTGTTGTTTAGAGTGGTTTTCACATTTCCATTGAAGATATGGTTTGTACCAAATATTTCCCCGTTTTAAATTATAGGTCGATTGGTTTCCAAGGTTCATAGATATTTGATGCATCATACACTATTTATAAATGCATACAAACACCTATAAATCTACGACCTATATTTAGGATGGAGGGAGTACTTAGGAGTGGATGGGTCGTAGATGTGAGAATTGCATTCTGGATTCTCTGATTGTGCCTTTCTAGAGTCAGCTAGCTGTACGCGTCGGTAGCAGCTAGCCTTATTAAGGGACTTAGTGCCCAAGGCTAAGATCTGATCCAAGTTACGTCGGTATCCGTATGCATATGAACCTGCATGTAGAACTCCCTCACGGCTTTGTTTCAACACTGAGCAAGGCTCAAAGGATCTTCTCATACCCTCCCCGCTCTCCTCCCACAACCCATCACTCAGCCCGTTGATTAGATGGAAATTGATCGGTTAGAGAAAACAAGTCCCCGACCGTCCACATGGTCGGCCCTACATAAGCCAATACCAGCCACAATCACTATGTGAAAATGGATTAATTGTGATGTGAGATTAGCGACAGATAAACGTTAGTCACTAATTTCTATAGAATTAGTGTCGGGCAATGGCAAAGACCGTAACTACTAAGGCCTTCGCCTGAGGATCATAAAGGCCTTCAGGATGACCATAGTAACTAAAGAAAACAAGCTCTCTCTGCCTCTCTTCAGTTCACTATGGGAAACGACAATAATGTCGTTAGCCCGATACTCACGGCAAAGGCCGAAATCCACTCAGGTGTTTACCGTGAGCCTCTCTCGGCAAAGCGCTCATGGCAAACAATTTCACGGCAAACACTTCTTTGCCGAGAGCCAGCCCATGGGGCTCACGGCAAAGGTGTGACGTGCGTACTCCTGGGATCACGGCAAAGAGTTTTGGAAAAATAAAATAAAACAAAAATTATCCAACAGGACGCACCGCTGGACCACCAGCCAGTAGTCGTGGCTCTCCACCACAGCCCTCTGCCGCCACCCGCCACTACTACCCTACTCGCTTGGTCGCCGCCACCACTACCAGGCCATCACCGCCACACCGGGGAGGGAGGCCGAGGCCGCGTCGGGGAGGGAGGTCAAGGCTGATGCGCCACCGTAGGGATGTCGAGGTCGATGCCACAACCTCCACCACCGAGCCACAAGTCTGCCACCACCTCTATCCGTCGTTGCCTCTGCCCATCGCCGGATCTGAAAGAGATGGAGATATAAGAGTGTCACCCATTGCCAGATCTGAGGAGAGGAGGTTGAGGCTGTCGCACCAGAAGAGAGGAGGCCACCGCGCTGGAGGAGAGGAGGTTGTTGCCGTCGTGCTGTAGGGGAGAAGGTCGTGCCCACCGGCGCACCTGTTGGCAGTGGTCGCTGCTCCTCGCCCCGCCGCCCCTCCTCACCGATCAATCTATTCCAGTGAGGGAGAGCGGAGGGGGGAGGAGAGGATCCGTGTGAAGGGAGAGAGAGGTGGCCGTCGTCCTGTGGTGAGGGGCGAGGGATAACTCTGGCCACCATGGATCCAACAGGCATGGGCGGCGGTGATGAAAAATATCTGGAACATAATGAACCAAATCAGGGCATCACCGGAGGCTGACATATAGAAGGACCTCACAGACAAGATTGACCTGTCGCTTAATCTAGCTATGATTGGCTGCTATGGTCTTTGTGGTTCAATTCCATCTGTTTTTAGTTATCATTTCATGCCTGCTTGCTTAATGTTGCAATATGTTTTCTTATTAAGGTTCTATCCATTGATTTCTCCATGCAACGATTGAAGAAAAAGTTCTCGTTTCCCTTGATCCGTTCACTCTTTGTCCTTCCATAGCAGTAGTTTTGTCTTGTAAGTCCTATAAAGGATTGGAAGCATGAATAAGGATACGACTAAGAGGCTATATATCTTGAGTGTTCTGTGTACAAAAAACAACTGTCAGCACGCAAACATTACTACTTCGTAAATATGTTATCTCTGGGTTGACATGTCCCAAATATTGAAGTTTAGCTGCTGTTTAGTTTGTTATATGAAATTGTAATAAAAATTACAAAACTATTATGCATTACTATATATTAACAGTATTGTTTATGGGCATCCAAAGAGCTTTTTTATAGTGGTCAATGCGAAGAAGTTTCACTCTACTGTTTCATTTTACAAATTAAGGAAGTGTAACACACTAGCTAGCACTTAGAGGGAGGCATGGAAACGTGGAAGCTCACTTTAGAAAGGAACTTCCCCATATATATCTCGTATTCTATCTCAATTAACGCCCAGGTCAATAATGCAATATGTAGAGTAAAGCTGCTTATGCAGCACTATGGACCAGAGATATCAAGCCTCATCAATGGAGTAATTCATTCCGAAATTACATCAAATATGAGTCTTTGGTTTTTCTTTTGGAGGGTTTCAGTGTGTGGTCCTTAGAAATTATCTCTAGCAGCAGGCTCACCTTTTGTCGCTGCTGCCAACGTTTTCTGCAATTCATTACGCACATGCCGTAATACTCCATCATGTGTCTTTATCTGAATATGTAGTGGTATCAGCTGAATAATTGTATGAAAGTGACGCAGATGGATCCAATGGTACTAAAGCGATAAAAGAGACTTTTGGGCATACACGAATACCGTGCGGAATAAAGGACAACGAACTGAAATTAACAGAAAATTAAAAAGAAGATTACCCTTGCATCAGTACTACTTTGTGAATGTAAGATCAGTCGGAATTGCTTACACTTGGACAAGAATGCTGCATCTGCATATTTCTGTAATAAAGAGAATATAGTTAGGGACATTTGAAAATACCTTTTTAAAAAGTCATCATTTCAAGATGTGTCGTCAATCAGCAAGTTGCTTGCCACAATAAATGTGGATACAAGGCTAGTTTTGGCATTTGGTTTTGTTTGGACGGTACTGTGGCGCTGAGGATTAGAGGTCGGCATGTTTGGTTGGTGATTAAATTTGCCACATCTAACCTTATCTAGCCACAATTCATGTTAGTCAGCAATTATTATTCCTAGCCCACTTGCATTGTCACATACGCAAACTTCTTGTCTATCTTTGGCTAGTGTTATTAGTTGGTCAAACTGTGTGACCATTCCTACTCCCAAGCTTTGCACCTGGTCCTTTGTTAGTGTAGTGAACATGGTCGTCAAGCCATTTGTTCAAGTATGATTTTGATAATTCGTGACAACATTATCAATGGGACTAACCATATTAGTTGAGCATGTCTTTGTAGACACTAGGTCCCACGGATGCAACCACAATCAAAGCCAAGATAACACCGGTTAATCATAGCAAACTTCGAAGAAGCAAACCACCGGATCAACCAACGGTGTGGCGGAGCAAGGCGTCGGTGTAAGCACAATTCTAATATTTCAAGACAAAGAGGTCTTGGCCATGGAAGTATCAGCACCAGATGAACCGACGCAGCAGCGGACGACGCGTTGGAGTAATTTTGTCAGTGGAGTCAACGGCTAGTTCACGAAGACAGTTGCACTGGATGAACCGACGCTCAAGCGAGTTATGTGTTGGTGCAAGCGCCGGATCAATTTTGTCAGCAGGTTGCAACAGCTAGGTGACGTGGAAGGGCATCGGATCAACCGATGCCATGGAAAAAAAGACCATCGGTTGATCCGGTGGTATACTTTTCAGTAGCCATTAGCCAACAGTTAGTTTGATGCCTTGGGCTATTTATACCCTATCCACTCGCCCATTTGAGGAGGCTGGTGTGTGTGTGTGGAAGTACAGAGGAGTTCAAGACACATTGAAGATCATATCCAAGCCACACTAGTACTTAAGTGCTCATCCAAAGGCTTTGCACATGCTTAGAAAGTGTGTAGTGCCAGCATAGGCTTAGGGATGAGTTGTATGCAAGGTGTGCTAACCTTGTGAGGTGATTCTCGAGTGGATCAAGTTGTACAAGGTGCATCGGAAGCCTTGGAGCCTTAGTGTGAGAGCCTGTGTGGTTCGAGGACCGGTGGTAGGTCGCTTCCTGGTGTGATGAGTGATTGACAATGTGGTGTGGACTGATTCTTGGCTAAGTATTGCAGGTGCAGGTTGCGGCTTGACTGGTGTTGGTGCAGGTGAAGAACAAGCGGGAAAGGTCGTTGCTGGTGAGGCCTCCAGGTGTGGAGAAGACAAGTAGGCTTGGTTCGAGGGACCCGGTGGCTAGCGGAGTCAAGTGCGGGCCATGGTGGCAAACGGCAAGATGAAGTCATGGACGGTTTCTTGGTTGAGCCTCAAAACCAAGGTCAAGCCAGGACTACGTGGAAGCCGAGTCATGAGTAGTGATTGGCGGAGGCTACACCGAGTTTGCGGGGTTTCCGGTGGTTCACCAGAAAACCACTGGGTTCCTTGGTTGATCCACAAAGCTAAGACCGAAGACGGAGGTGCAGTAGCATCGGACGGTCTGGCCGGTGAGAGCACCGGCGACCGATCTTGACAGCCGTCCAGGAGACTTGAAGTGGAGGACACGTTGGGATCACAAGGCGTCGAGGCTAAGCAAGTTTATGGCGGCATCCGTCCGATGGTGCGATGACAAAGATTCCCAAATTGCCCCTCGGGGGTGTGTATCCTAGTATTAGGCCTTAGGGGTATTTTAGTCTTTTGGCTTGCCTCCATATAACCCAAGTGGTGAGAGGATGGCACCTCTTGGAACCCTAGCTCATTTGTTTTGCTATTTTCCTTTTCCTTTTCCTTTGGAATTTCTAGGACTAGCTTGAGAGCTTCATGGTGAGATCTTGTGAGAGGAAGGATGATCGGGCAGCAAGCTAGACCTTGTATGAACCTCTTTGGTATGTATAGATGATTCGTGGTTCCTCAAGGCTTGGATGTGTCTTTCCCGTTTCTCCTTTTTGGTGATTTTCAGCCCTTTCTTGGCGATTTTCTCTTGTATTCGAGGCCTTTCTCTTTGGGATTTGGTGGGGATGTATGCTTGAACCCTTCGTGGTTCTTTTCCTTTGATTCCCTCTCCAAAGTGAGCAAGGAGCTCGATTTTGGGTTTTCTCCTCTCTAGGGTTAGGCGTTCTTGGTGGGATTTCTTGATTCCTCTTGATTTAGCAAGTTTTGGTGGACCAAATCTTGGCTATGGAGTGCCATGAGGTGTTCCTACTATCCCCAAAGTCTTGTGCAAATCCGTGGAGCGATTCGGAGATCGAGTCGGATTTGGGGTGTTGACCATGACTTCATCGAGCCGCGGCCGGTCGGTGCATCTCGATCGGGTGCGGCTTTGTGGGATTTGCCTCGGGTGAACGTCTTGGTGAGTTCCTTGTGTGTGTCGTGTTCTTTGTTTCGAGTTTGGCCGTTTTGGAGCTCGGAGGTTGTTTGTGTTTTGGGATTTGGCTTGGACCCGTCGACCCGTGAGCTACAACCTAACCGGTGTAGGGACCTTCTGCAAGTTCTTAGGTTTTGCCGAGTTGCTCCAGCGAGGACGGTCGGCCGTCTGCTCCGGTCGACCGAGTCAGTGGTGCTCGAGTTGCTTTCTCCGCTTCTCGGTAGATCTAGGTGGTTGTTGGTTCCTAGGACCAGTAGCACTCCGGTGGGCTCGTGGTCTTGGCCAACTTGGGTAGTTGAGTCGGAGGCGTGTTTTGGTTGCCGTGTTCGTCTTGTTGGAGTTCTCATCTCCTTGAGAAGAATTTTATCGACTCCTCTCTGGTCATGATTGATCCTTCAAAGCGGTGCCAGGCGGTTCTGACGGATCTTGATTCTAACAGTCTAAGATCAGGATGGCGTGCCGGAGCGAGTTCGGGTCCTCTGCAGCGATGGCAAAAACTACGGATATAGCGGAGGCGGATGGCGGCTTTCCTCGCAGGAGGTCGGATCCTTTGGGCGTTACGGTGAACACGGCTTATGTTCATCAGGTAACTTTCTTGCTCGGGATCGAGGACATGTTGGCCAACAACAAGGTGGTTGACTACTTGTTTCTACTCGTGTCGAATTCGATCGGGTTCGAAGAGGACTTAGCTTGTAGGATTTGGGAGCGATTGAAGGATGCTCATCTTTGGGAATGCTCACGTTCAGCTCGGATGTCTGACTTCTAGGAGAAATCACGAACTTCACTCATCTCCGTGAGTGCAGCCGATGCCCTTTTCCAGCGGTTTACGGTTGTGGTGAACAACATGAGAGCCAATGTGGCCGTGCTCCCATACGATGATCATGATAGTGAAGCTCTTGCACTCGTTGGATCGCCATGGTATGGGGAAGGTCGAGGCTATTCATGAGTCAAAGTATGACACTCGACCGTGAGCTGTTCTCGAGCTCAAGTCGGTTGAGTTGGGCCGTGGTGTGACAGCCAAGATCGAGAGCGACCGACTCTCATAGTCTTGCTCGTTGGTGGCAAAGGGCTAAGTCTACGCTAACGCATCTTCGAATGTACTCTTTGTCTTCTTTGATGTCTTTGCAGACGAGGAGTTCGGCGTGCTTGGAGAGGACAGTGGCATTCTTGACTAGGTGGTTCGAGAGGTTGCGAGGCGAGTGAACCACAAGGAGGAATCCACGGCCATGCTTTCGGTCGGCAAGCCGGACACCGTCGCCGACCGTCGAGAAGATGGAGAACAAGGGCGGCTACAAGGATGGCTACAAGCACCGGTCCAACAAGGGAGAAATGCGGATCAAGGCGCGATCACAAGCACAAGAAGCACAAGGACGGCGATGATCGAGGAAGGGCGGTCGCGGCGGAAGGCCCGGCGATGGTGGGCGGCGGCGTCGACTCCGCCTACTCTTCCTCGAGCTCGAGCAGCGGTGAAGATGAAGGTGATCGGCGCAAGAACAAGAAGTCATCCAAGAACTTGGGCTGCTACGCAAGAGATGGTAACCTGCGGCATGGCTCGTAGCTCAGAAGTGTCACCAGGCGACTGGGACTCCGACTCAGGATGAGTGCGTGTGAGCTTCCCTTCTTGCGTGAGGAGATGAGTGTCTTGGCAGGTGATAATCATGATGACATGCTTAGAGAGGCAAAGAAGATGAGGAAAGAGCTTAGGGCCTCACTAGAAGATGCTAGGAACCGTAGCTGAGCTAGAAACCCAGAATCTTGATGCTAAGCTTGAGATAGATTCGCTTAAGGCTTCACTATTGTTGTGATCGGCTCCCATTCCTCCCCCCTCTCTGGTTCGCCTAATCGGTCCTTCAATTGGTATCGAGCAGTTCGGGTCTTTATTGACTCTTACCAGTCTAAGATCCAAAGATGGCGTACCGAGGGGTTCGGGTCCTCACTTGATGGGAAGAACTACGGATGTGGCAAAGGCGGATGGCGGCGTTCATGCGGAAAGGGTCGAGATCCTTTGGGATGTCACGGTGAACACGGCTTATGTTCATCGATGAACTTCCTTGCTCCGGGATCGAGGATATGTTGAAGCCAATAACAAGGCATCGACTACTTGTTTAGTGCTCGTATCTGGTCGATCGGGTTGACAGAGGACTTAGCTTGTAGGATTTGGGGCGGTTGAAGGATGCTCATCTTTGGGAATGCTCGAGTTCGGGCTCGGATGTGTGACTTAGAGAGTGCGAGAACTTCACTCATCTCCCGGTGAGTCCGTCGATGCCCTTTTCCAGTGATTTGTCGTTGTGAACAACATGAGAGCCAATGTCCCATACAATGATCATGATAGAGCCGTGAAGCTCTTGCACTCGTTGGATCGTCTGGTATGGGACGGGAAGTTTGAGGCTATTGTTGAGTCAGAAGTATGACACCTTGACGGTGAGCTGTTCTCGAAGCTCAAGTCGGTGAGTTGGACCGTGGTATGACAGCCAAGATCGAGGCAGTGATTCTCATAGTCTCGCTCTCGTTGGTGGCAAAGGAGCTAAGTCTAACGCATCCTCAGGATGTACTCTCTGTCTTCTTTGATGTCTTTGCAGACGAGGAGTTCGGCGTGCTTGGAGAGGGGCAGTGGCGTTCTTGACGAGGCGGTTCGAGAGGTGCACGAGGCAGGGTGAACACGAGGAGGACAACGGACGTGCTTCGGTCTGCGGCAAGCAGGACACTTAAATCGCCGGTGCCGGAGAAGATGGAGAACAAGGGCGGCTACAAGGGCTCAGCACCGTCGAGCAAGGATGGCAAGTACCGATCGGCGCGATCACAAGCACAAGAACAAGCACAGGGCGGCGCGGTGAGGAAGAAGGATGGCGGGCGGAAGGCCCGGCGATGGTCGGGCGGCGGCGTCGACTCGGCTCGCCTACTCTTCCTCGAGCTCGAGTAGCGGTGAAGATGAAGGTGATCGCGCAAGAACAAGAAGTCATCCAAGAACTTGGCGGGTTGAGCTGCGAGAGATGGCCTGCGGCATGGCTCGTAGCTCGACAGAAGAGTCACGGGACTCGGACTCGACTCAGGGATGAGGTATGTGATGAGCTTCCTTCTTGCGTGAGAATGATGAGTTGGTTGACTTGCTTGATAATGATCATGCTTAGAGGCCAAGAAGATGAGGAAAGCTTAGGGCCTCACTAGAAGATGCTAGGAACCGTGTGGTGAGCTAGAAACCCGGAACCTTAGATGCTAAGCTTGAGATTGATTAAGCAAGGCTTCTCATGGTTTCGATGAGATTGATTGTTGTGATTGCTCTGTGTACCTAGCTGATCTTCTTGCTCTTAAGGATAAGCATGACTTGTGATGAACTAGATGTGCTTAGGGTTGAAGTGGTGAGCTTAAGTCTAGACACCTGCTTTGCTAGGTGCTTGCACTTCTTGCCTGTTTGCATGGAAAGATTGATGAGATGCATGCTTACCTTTGTTTCTCTTGAGGCTAAGTTGAAAGAACCTATTCCACTTCTTGCTCTACTTGTGGTGCATGCTTTGAAAATCTGGAACTTGCACATTATGTGGATCGCTTGCGGGATGAGAATGATGAGTTGAGGAAAATGATGGGTTGGTTGTCGGGTCATGAACCTGACTTAGGATGATGATAGAGGCATACAAGCTATGATGGGCAAGCGCTTGGTTGAGAAGGTTGGAGAGTGTAGTGGTGAGGGAGAGAAGATTGGTGATATCAAGCTCCACCAAAAACCTTCCACAAAATGCCTATGCTCCTAACCCTGAGAAACAAACTTGACACAACCCGGATCCTCCCATATTTCCTCACCCAACAAATGATTTCCAAAACCGGTGAAGTTTGTGAGCTCAAGGAGAGTGAGGTTGGAGAAGAGAAGGGTGAGAAGCGGTGAGGAGAAACCAAGTGAGCAGCCCCAACCCAAGCCTAAACCTAAGCTCATACGGTTTCATTGTGACTATTGTGGGAGAGATGGTCACAAGGGTGAGTTTTGCTTCAAGAGGAAGCGTGAGGAGAGAATGGCTAAGGTGGGCTAACAAGTACACCCCTTCAAATGGTGTGAGCCTCGTATGCATGCCAGGGCCAAAGGCGATTGTGAGGGGCAGTTCGGCTTGGGGAGATCGAAGGTGGCGGTGGTGCTGGCGAGCACCAGTCGACCGGTACTCCGGTCGAGCCGGTGCAGGCAGCTGAGCAGTTGGTTTCGTGCTCGTGAGGATGCTCGGTTTGGTTACGGTGGTCGTGGTTACGGTGGTTGGCATGGAAGTTTGCGGTGGTCGGTTTGCTAGTTCTCCACCTCGTGCTCAATACGGGTGGGAGGAGTCGTAGCTTTGAGATGGAGGAGGAGTCCACGGTCTTCCTTTCGTGGTTTCGTTCTCCTCCAGCTAGGTGGTTCCTCGTGGTGGTTCCGTGGTGGTTTTCGTGGTGGTAGCTTTGATAGGCGTGATGATTTGGTTTTGTGCTAACCCACTTTGGAGCAAATGGCTCAACCTTTGGTTTTACTCTTTTGGTACTAACCCGGTCTTTGAGTCGTTTGTTCCTCACGTGCTCGCTTTTGAATTTCAGGTGGGAGACTTGAGAGCGTTTGGTTGATTGACTCCGGTTGCTCGAGGCATATGAGGAGACAAGGGTGGTTCTCAAGTCTCGTCCGGTGGTGTCAAGACATACATCACCTTTGGGGACAATGGGCGTGTGCTTTGAAGGTGAGATTAAGGTAAGTGACAAGGTCACTCTCGGTGTTGCTCTTGTTCAATCGCTTGGTTCAATTTGCTTTGTGTCCAGCTTTTGGATGAGGGTTTTGAGGTGTTGTTTCGGTGGTTCTCGGATTTGGATTCTCGAGGACCTAGTTTGCATGGTCGTTCAGGGTCAAGTGTTCAGTTCTCTCGTCTTGGTGTGGCGTTGCTTTTTGGTGGTTCTTGAGTGAGTTGTGGAAGTGGCATAGGAAGTTGGGTCACTTGAGCTTTGACCTTTTGTCTCGCTTGAGTAAACTCAATTTGGTCCAGGATTGCCATGGTTGAGGTTTGAAAAGAGTTGGTTTGTCTGTGTAGGCATGCTAAGATGGTAGCCTCTTCCATCCACCCCTCACCGATGTGTGATGACGGGCGTCCATGCGAGCTGCTCCATATGGACCTTGTTGGCCCGTGTGGGATGCTGGGTGGGAAGTGGTACATCCGTTGTGGTGGATGACTACTCGGTATGCGTGGGTTTCTTTCTTGAGGAGAAAGGGAGGCGTTTGGTTTTGTTCGAGATCTTGTCTTGAGGTTGAAAGCGAGAACGCGGAGATGCCATCTGAGCGATCCATGATGACAATGGCTCGAATTTAAAAACTCTCGCTTGAAACCTTTGCCATGACTTGGGTCTTGAACACCGGTTTCGAGTCCGTATCGCCTCCCAGAATGGCGTGGTGGAAAGGAAAAACAGAACCTTGTCGAGATGGCTCGGACGATGCTCGATGAGCATAGGACTCAGAAGGTTACGGGCGAGGCGGTCAATACGTGCTATGTCGAGCAGGATCTACCTCGGGGTTCACAAGAAGAAAACTGCGAGTTGATGCAGTAGAACTCCCAAGGTGAGTCACTTCCATGTGTTTGGGTGCAAATGCTTTATCACGAAGAAAGGTAAGAAGTTGGACAAGTTCGAGGCTAGGTGGTCGATGGCATTTTCTTTGGTTGCATCTCATTCTAGAGCATTTCGTGCTCAATCTTGAAACTAACCAAATCGTGGAGACTTGCGAGGTAACCTTGAGACACACACGTAGCTTGTTTTTGAGTGTGCGGTGGCGATGAACTTGGCGAGAGATTTTCGGGAGGAGCATGAACATGGAGATGATGAAGATGGTGGTGTGTGGCGGTATGTACACTAGCTGAAGACGTCAGCATTGGCTAATTTAATATCAAACAAGATCCAAGATATGTCAAGCACTGATGTGGGGAGAGTCAGCGAAATCAACGTTAAGAGGAGATTTTGGGATAAGTTCATTGCACTTTTGAGGAGATCATGAACCCTCACAAGTCAAGACATGATGAGACTCCAAATGAAGGAGGAAGATCAACACGTAAAACTCGGGACTGAGGTCTACCACAGATCAACTCAGCCGAGATATTCTGACCCAGAACATTTCTTTGTGCAGATTGAGACTTAGTCTAATGGAAAAGTTTGACTATCAAGTTGTGGGCCTCAAGACAGCTTCAATTTGGACAAGGAAGGTAATTCAGGTCAAGGAGTGAAGTGGGAAATGTCAGTCGAACAAGTGAAATCAGATAGACTTAGGACTGTTTGGGGATCTTATCTTGTTTCAAGGAAGAAATAATACCAAAGTTGTTTCTGGACAGTGGACACCAATGTATTTGGAGTGACGTGGAGATATGGTGAGCAAGGAAGTGAGTCAGGAAAATCTGGAAGAGCTGATATGGAAACCGTTCTTCTAGGAAGATCTCGTTCAAAGGCAGGTGGAGCACGCAAGGCTCCTCAAGAGTTAAATATAATGGCGCCCAAGGAGGATTGATCCATCAATTCTTGTCATGATGCGACGAGAGAAGGGACACCATTCGGAGAGGAGAGGTCGAGATGGTTCTAGACTTCCCTAGCCACAGGAACCTTGCATGGAAGACCAGGTCGGAGCAAACTAGGATCAAGATCAATAGGATCTGGTGATCTTGTCCATGTATTACTCTCATGTTGGTCAAGTTTGAATCGATTTCTAGCGATCAAGTGCTTTCACATGACTTTGTCTTCTTGGGTTTTCTTCTTCTCAATCTTGGATAGATTTAGGATATTCTTGAGGGTGGCTAGGGTGCATACGACCTAGCGTTTTCATCTTGTCCTTTGGATGCCACAAGCTAACCCTTGCGAATAGGGTGCTTGTGAGAAACATGGCTCCAAAAGGCCCTCTTGAGTTGGACAACCACATTTAAAGGCATGAGATTCAGCTGTTCATCTATGCACGGAACTTAGCAATGCTTGATCCATCTCTAGATTGGTTTACCTATCCCTCTATCTCTCGCTACCTCTGTTTCTTAGATTAGATTGGTTTTTCTTGGTGTTCTTAGATTGGCATTAGCTCCTTTTGATAATCAAAGTGTTCTTGCAGATTGGATCTTGCGTTACACATTATTCCGGATTACCTTGGGTTCACACTTGAAGAAGGGTCCATTTTGACGGAGGACTTGTCCTTGCAAGTCAATGAAGTTTGATCAATGCGTCAACAAGCTTTTTCTGCTTCTTCAGAACTATCAATTCAGCTTGTATTCTTTGTGAATATTTTCAGTTTTTCTCTTGATTTTTCTTTTGCATCTCATGATTTTGGCCATCCTCAGAAAAAATCAATCTAATCTAATTTGCTAAACCCTAGTTTTTCTTTAATTTCTTTATTTTGTTTATATTTGCTAACCCTGGGAGATGTGCTCATCTCACCTATATTTTGTGGATGGTCTAGAAAAAAACTTTGCAGGCAAAGGTGACGTCACACAAGATCTGCAATATAATCTCAAGAGAAACTCCACCTCCAAGATCAAGAAGATCAACCTCATCGACTCATCCTGGTGGTTCCTCAAGACCGTGCAATGGGTGCAAGTGGGAGATCAAGTTCATCGATGGCGTGTGAGTGCATTCAAGTCAACCATGATTGGGTATGTAAAGTGGTCAAGCAATACATTCTACTCATTGCCAAAATCAAGGAGAATGAAGCAAGAACGCAAGGTGTTGCATCTCAAGACCAAGAATCAGGGAAAACAAAAGATGACTAAGCCAAGAATAAACCAACAAGGCCAGGATGGTGTGAAGTGGGGTCAAGATTGCCCCACAGTGTTGATCCAGTGAAGAGAAAGTCTAACTATGATTTATAAGCACGCTGAGGCAATTGTCAGTCAGAATAAGCTCGGGAGGACAAGTTGAAGAGTCAAGCTAGGCAACCCAAGAATTTTTCAAGTTTTTCAAATAAGTTGGTCTTAAATTTGCTATGCAATACATACCATGAACTCTTAGGTTGAATAATGGAGACATTATAATTGCTGGTCTTTGATATTGATCATAAACCGATGACTTGAGCATCCCATTTGTTGATTTTGAGAAACTAGTACCAAAATTCAGAACCTAAATTTCATCTCCATGGTTAAGGTTGGCATTTTATGATAAAACACAGTGGAACCTTTCATGTTTCAAATGTTTTTAATCTTTGACGGTGGTAGGACTGCGTGAACCTAGAACTTGATTTTTGGTTTCATTCAAGGATCCATTTCTCTAGATTTAGAATTTTTTCAGGACTTTATTTTTATTCAAAATATCTCTCTCATGTTTGGCCAAAATTAGAATCAAACTATAATTGAGAACTTGCTATCAATTAATGAAAGCAATGATCCTGCAACCAAATAAAATTATAATTGTTGATGCCTAAAAGCTCCTCTAATGATATATATTTGGACTCATCGCTAGTCTTGAGTTAATTCTTAAAGTTTAAAAAATTGATGATTAGCATCTAAACATGATGAGGATTTTCTTGATTTATACCGATGCATCACGATCCATCATTTGGCATCTTGCACATGCAAAGGAAGCATAAGCAAGGGCTTTGATGGAAATTGGTGGAAGCACAAGGAAAGGAACAAGATGTGACTAAAACAATGGGCAACTTAATCACGCAAGCTGGTTGATTTGGGTGGAGGTCTAAAGATCTGACACAAGGCAAGAAGCAAGTATCTCTGAAGGATCAAAGCATGGAGTGAGGGCCAGATCAGCCTCGGAGCTAGCCTCATTATGGGGTGCTCCCAGTAGTATTTTATGCATTTTGTTAATTGTGTTCTTGAGTTGGCAAAGTTCAAAACAACCTAGATATATTTGAGTTCCATGGATGAGGATCTTGTCATGTCGAGATTCTCAATCTTTTGTTTATATTGATAATGCGATCCTAAGTTAGCCACCATGCAGTATGTCTCACTACTGTGTCAACATATCATTTGTAGGTTTATGAAGTGGCCTCTTCACAGTGAATTGGTTGGTTTCACCATGATAGGCGATTGCATGTTCAAATCCACAAACCCTATGGGCTAATATCATCTATCTTGTGTCACGCTCCATCTAAAAATAATTAATCATAATAATAAACTCATCATATACCTCCTTGTGTGTTTCTGAACCAAGGTGCACTCGTTATGAGTTAGTGCAACAATGTGGAAAGCCACCATTGTCTTACCAAGAAGACACGATGTGAGATCATCAAGCTCTTGAGGAGGCACTCGATTTTGAGTCTCCGAGCATGGAAAACTCACCACGAGAGCAACACCTTGGTGGCATGATCAAGTTCATCCATGCGGTACAAAGGAGGACTCACAAGAAGTTAATGGCGCTCAACTGTTCATCCGCTGTGATACACTCGAGGTGTTCCAATGGAGTATCATGAAGACAGGAGGAGGAGGAAGTCTTGTTTTTTGAGAAGAGGCTTGTACCAAATGTTGATGGTGGCGTCAAGTGTTGGATTCTACTCATAATCAAATCTTGAGCAACCTTGGTGGTGAGATTCTTTGAGGTCATTGATGAAGTTGGACCTCATTTGCCTTGGATGAGGAGCAACTAGTTCCTTATGGATATATTGAGAGCTCGGTCAAGGAAGCCCTTGGTTGAGAAAATATGTTTGAAGGATTTTGGGGAATGATTTGGGAGAAGGTTACAAACCCAAATTTCATCGTCTGATTTCTTTGTCATCATCAAGGAAAATAAATTAGTGGAGATGGGATGCAAGTTGATGTTCCCCAACATGGGGCTATATTTGTTGAATGGAACAAAACTTGGTTGAAGGACTTCTTGTGCTGAAGAAGAATGGTTGTTGAAGAGGATCATCCTCCATAGCAGGTGAAGGAGGGCTGCATCAAGCTAATAAACAACCATATGGAGGGATCGATGCCACCACCTTATGAGAATGCCTCCTGCATATTATGAAGTGTCGATAAAGCATGGGGGGTGGCAAACACTTCCTCCACCATACATGGCGAGCGGCTTGGCGCCTCATCCTAACCAATCAAGTGAAGAGAGTGCGATCATGCCAGCAAGGATACAACACACAAGATATCAATCTCAACACTTGGAAGATGAAGAATGGAGAAGGAGAAGAAGTAATAATGATGCCTTCAATTTTGGTTGACTCTTTTCTCTTTCCTTATAGCTTTTATCATTTGTGTGAGTAGCATTTCTTTTATTTGTGCAGCATGTGTGTTGTATTAGTGTTTGCAAAATCAACATGAATAAAGTTTGCCACTTATCACCTTTAGTGAAGATAATAAGTTAATGCCATGTTGATATATGATGAGTTGCGCTTTGCTCATCTTGTACTTATTTATGCATGATTAAGCTAGTGCTCTCTTAAAATACAAATCTGAAATTAATCTAAATGCTAGCTTAATCTCTTCTTGAGGTTATGATAAAGATAAGACCCATAGTTTTGTTTCCTCTCATGAAATTAAAGATGATTTATTGTTCTTCATTGTCATTGATACCTCTTGCATGTTGCTCTACCTATCAAAGCCTTATATTTGAGTGAAACTTAGTATACAAGATTTATGGTGTTAATTCAGGCTTGATTTCTAGGCTAAGAAAGGTCATTCCTTTTATCTATCTTATTGCTAGCCTTTTCTATCCGTGCATTATGAATCTCCACATCGGAAATTTCACAAACCTCGCCGGATATCCACCCATAAAACCCAATATATCATCTTTGTGTTTACCTCCTTGACCACAACCTATCATTTGAGTATGGATGAATATTTCGAGGAAGATCACAAGAATGAAGGCGCCAAGGATTGAAGTATAATTTTGGGAGTCCTCCAAGACGACGTAAGGTTGCGTGAAGGATCCTTAGAAGATTTCAAGTGTTTCTCTCTAGGAAAACATAGAACTTTTAGTACCTACCTTGGCACACAAAATTTCCCACCTCTTTGCCCGAGGACGTGCAATCGTCTAAGCATGGGGGGGAGCTGCCAAGGAGTAGGTACATTGTAATCTAGAGTTCAAGGGGAGTATATAAAAAATAAAAAAGAAGAAAAAAAAAGAAAAAAAGAAAGAGAAAGAAAAAGTATGAAAAAAGAAGAAAAGAAAAGGAGAGAAGAAAAAAATATGAGAGAAAAAATATATTTATATAAATAAATAAAGCTCCCCGGCTCTCTACATGCATTAGGAGTTTCAAGAGGATTCAAGATCAAGACCCATACTCATCTTTCCAACCATGTGCAATCCGATAACGAGGACTTTGTTCGTGCCTCGGGATCACTCTTTGCCATTTGCACATGTCCACCTATCTCAAGTGCGTGTATTTTTTTCTCTCTCCCCCTCCTTGAAACAACATTATTTTCCAATGACCTTTTTGACGAGTCTCGGTAAGACCATGAGAAGATTGTCTTGCTTTGATAATATCTCAATAATAATATCTTGGTAGGACTAAACTTTTCCCAAAAGCTCCATAAAAATCATACCACTTATATATATTTTGAGAGAGAAAGGAGTAGAACAAATAGGCTTGAGAGACAAGATGAGATGAGAGTTCATGAGCAAGATGCAAGAAGGTTTAATTTTTGAACTTGGTTTAGCTCTTTTTATTCATCTTACTCTACACTTCAAAATTTCTGAGATTCATTTGAAATTTGGGAGCATGACTAATTACTTGTGGGAAGAGCTTAATTGATATCCACCCTCCGTAGGGAAGAAGGCTAGTACAATATGGAACTTTAACAAATATAAATTTAGAGAGCATTATGTTTTCTCGTGTATGATCAAGTGCAGGGTATGAATAATGCAACGCTGATATCCATTGAAGGCTTACTCAAGGACGAGCAAGGTTTAAGCATGCGGGTATGTTGACGGTCAAATTCGGTACACCTAGCTATAAGTTTACCGTCAACATTGGAACTAATTTAATATCCAAACTAACGATCCTAACCCTCATGATATGTCAAGTTCGCACTCGCATGTGGTTTTGGAGTTTATTGTTTACGCAGGAAATCAACGTTAAAGAGGAAACTTTCGGGATAAGTTCATCAAGCACTTTATAAGAAGATCATGAAGCCCGTCACAAGTTAAGACATGAAGTGAACACAACACCAAATGACCCAAGGACCGATGCATCAACACGTAAAACTCCGGGGACTAGAAGGTCTACCAACGAGATCAACTCAGCCCGAGAGATATTCTCGCAGCCCAGAACAGCATGATCTTTCGGTGCAGATTCGGAGACTTAAACGGCCTCTAATGGCAAAAGTTTGACTATCAAAGTTGTGGGCCTCGACGATAGCTTCGATTTGGACATATGGAAGGCCCAATTCGAGTCAAGGAGCTAGGAGATATGGCCCCCGAAATGTCAGCTGCGCAGACAAGTCCGAAATCAGATAGATTATCTTCCGGGACTGTTTTGGGGATCTTATCTTCGTTTCCAAGGAAAGAAATAAATACCAAAGTTGAAGATAATTTCGTGGCACACAACCTGGACACCGAATTTTTATTATTTGGAGTCCGAACGTGGGAGATATGGTGCCAGCAAGGAAGGGCTGCGAATCAGGAAAATCTGGACGAGGCTGAATATATGGAAACCAAGTTCGCTTCTCTCCCAAGGAAGATCTCGTGCAAGGCAAGGTGGAGCACGCCCCAAGGCTCCTCAAGAGTATAAATACAACCCCCTAGGCGCCCAAGGAGGGGGATTGATCCATCAATTCATTCGTCATCCGCCGCCGAGGAGCAGAGAAGGGAGGGACACCATTCTGGAGAGGAGAGAGTCGAGATGGTTGACTAGGGCTTCCCTAGCCGACGTGGGAACCTTACATGGAAGACCACGTCGGAGTTCCTGGAGCTAGGATCAAGATCAAGGTAGGATCCCGGTGGTGATCTTGTCCATGTATTATACTCTCATGTTGAATTTGCAAGTTTGAATCCGATTTCTAGCGATAAGTGCTTTCATTACGACTTGGTCTTCGCTTGGATTTTCTTCTTCTCCAATCTATTCCGGATAGATTGCATAGGATGTTCTTGTAGCCATGGTGGCTAGAGGTGCATACCTGACCTACCAAGCGTTTTCATCTTGTCCTTTGGACTCGCCGTAGGCTAACCTGCACGAATAGGAGTGCATTGTGACAGAACGGTGGCTCCAAAAGGCGGGCGTCTTCGGAGTTGGAACGGAAGTCACGATTGGGAACGCGGTGTGGCACCCGCGGCTGAGCATGTACCTACTACTTCGACTACGATCGTGGATGGTCCTTCTCCCACACCTACAATGACAAACCCAGATCAAGGCGAAGCTGCTGTTGAGGGGGAGGTAGCATCAAGGCGAGAACCTCCCCGAGTTCAAGTGGATCACCCGAACCGAGGATCATCAGCGACATCAATGAACGCACTACACGGTCGAGGATTCGAAACAATTGTCACTTTGCTCATGCTGCTTTTGTTGCTACTTTTGAGCCCAAAGACATTGGACATGCGCTATCTGATCACAATTGGGTTAATTCGATGCATGAGGAGTTGGAGAACTTTTAGAGAAACCAAGTTTGGGAGTTGGTGGATCCTCCACCGGGGTGTAAGCCGATTGGGACAAAATTGGTGTGGAAAAACAAAGAGGGAGAGAAAGGAGAAGTGGTGAGAAACAAGTCGAGGTTGGTGGCGCAAGGGTATAGTCAGAAAGAGGGGATCGACTACAAGGAGACCTTTGCTCCCGTAGCCCATTTCGAGGTGATTAGGATTCTTCTAGCCTTTTCCGTGGCTAAGGGGTTCAAATTGTACCAAATGGATATCAAGAGTGCTTTCCTAAACGGTGTTTTGAAGGAAGTAGTGTATGTGAGGCAGCCTCCGGGGTTTGAGAGTGAGATGTACCCCCACTGGGTGTACAAGTTGAGGAAGGCGTTGTATGGGTTGAAGCAGGCGCCTAGAGCTTGGTATGGTAGGTTGAGGAGGTTCCTGTTTGAGGGAGGTTTTGAGATGGGAAGGTCGATCAGACCTTGTTTCTCCTCGAGCGAGCAAAGATATCTGATTGTGCGGTATCGTGGATGATATTGTCTTTGGTGGCTCGTCTAACTCTTTGGTTGCAAGGTTTGCAGAAGACATGAGCAGGGAATTTGAGATGAGCATGATGGGTGAGTTGCAGTTCTTCCTCGGCCTCCAGATCAAGCAGTCAAAGGAAGGAACATTTGTGTACCAAGCTAAGTACACCAAGGACATTGTAAGGAAGTTCAAGATGGAGGACTCCAAGGCCATGGCGACGCCTATGAGTACGACTACAGCTCTTAATGCGGACGAGGACGGTGAACACGTGGACTTGAAGGAGTACCGGAGCATGATCGGGTCACTCCTATACTTGGCCAGCGACGAGGGACATCCAATTCTCGGTATGTCTATGCGCTCGTTTTCAAGCATCTCCGAGGACTTCGCATCGGCAAGCAGTCAAGCGCATATTCAGGTATTTGTGACATACTCCCGACTTCGGCCTTTGGTACTCCGCGTCTTCTTCTTTGGCTCTTCATGGATTTTCAGACACGGATTTTGCCGGGTGTCGGTTGGATAGGAAGTCCACTTCTGGGACTTGCCAGTTCTTGGGATCTTCTTTGGTGTCTTGGTCTTCCATAAGCGATGAGTGTTGCTCAATCCACTACCGAGGCGTATGTGGCCGTAGCTAGTTGTTGCTCTCAGCTCCTTTGGATCACATACAACATGAGTGACTTTGGTGAGGAGTATACCCATGTCCCACTTCAATGTGATAGCACAAGTTCCATAAGCGTTGCAAAGAACCCAGTGCTCCACTCCAAAACCAAGCACATCGAAGTGAGGTATCATTTCCTGAGAGACAACGTAGAGAAAGGAAAAATCACTTTGATCCATGTACCCACACATGACCAGCTAGCCGATATTTTCACCAAACCCCTAGATCAAGCAACTTTCACTCGTTTGCGAAGGGAGCTTGGCGTGTGTTTGATTTCCTGAGTTGGGTGTGTGGGAGCTCCTTTGTAGCTTATGTATAGCTTTCCTTTTATGCATTCTTGCATTTGCATGGCATGTGTAACATGATGTATAGTCATCTTTGTATGATAGGTTGCATGCATTTTGTATAATATGCATTTTGTAGGAAAAGCTTCTCCTATATACATTGTTCACCATGATATGCTATGTATGATCTTGTGAGCTAGTTTGGTATGATATGGCTTAGTGTGGCTTAGCTCTTGATGATCTTGATTTATATCCATGGTTGATGGCTATGTTTTTCAAAAATGTCATATGTATGCTCTCTTGTGAGTAAATGCCTTTATATGATCTTGACATGTTTTTGTGGCTTGGCTATGCTTAATTTGTGGTTGGATAGCTTATTTTGATCATATGGGGCCAAAGGCTCATTGCCATCATGAATGTTTAGCCCCATGCTTTATCTTGTGGAGGGCATAAGTTCCTTTTATGCAAAGACATTTCATGTACCAATTATAAATCTGAAAATGAAATGTAAATTGCTTGGAAAATGTGCTCCTATGTCATATGTGCTTAATTTACTTGTTTTTGGGTGCTAAACCGTTGCATGTTGCTTACCAATGAGAAGTCTCATACATAGAAGTAAGCACATGGCTCGGTATGCTTTGACATGACATGAGGTGCTTGTGGGTGTTTATGATGGTCTTATGCTTAGAATGGTTGTCCTAGCATGAAGTTTGTGTGGCTTTGCCATTTTGACATGTTTTGCTCATGTTTAGAACTTTGCCCAGAGAGGGAATTTTTCGCAAAAATAGTCATTTCTATGTTAGCTTCGTCCAATGGTTGTGAAACTTGGTGATCTTGTAGTTTTTGTTCATACGAAACTATAAAGTATCTAACTTGCTCATTTGGAGGTGTGTAGCATGCTATGTTGAATTTTGTCTATTTGAGAAGCTCTAGGTTGCATTTTTTGCATTTTTAGCTTGATTCATGCATTGTCAACAAGGGGGAGAAGTTTGAGCATGTTTTGGCTTGCTGCATGCATTTAGAAGGTTTCCAAGTGGTTTCGAGCTATTTTTGAGCTCGGGTAGTTCCCAGTTTTTCCCAGGTGGTCATCAGCCTGACCGGTGCTGCTCACCGGTCTGATCGGTGTAAGTATCAGGTGTTGGACGATCTTGTCCACCGGTCTGACCGGTGAGAAGGACCGATCGACGACCGGTCGAGCAAAGCGGTGCATGCATTCGTCCAGGGGGAGTTGCATTGGTTCAGGGGAGCTTGCATGTGTGCAGGGGGAGCTCTTTGTGGTTTTCGAACTTTGGATTGGTGGTTTGTGCTCTTTGCTTGAGCATGTTTTTGTCTCGGATGTGTCGAGCTGTTGCCCTTGCCTAAGGGGTCTGAGACTTGTCTTCTTCAAGTGATCTTGCTCTTTGCCTTTCCTTTGGCTTTCGATCGCTTGTTGGAGTTTCTTTTAGTCGTTTCTTTTCTTTTCCTCTTCTCTTTGGTTACCAAAGCGTGTGTGTTGTCAATGCACTCATCAAGGGGAGATTGACACTGTGTGGGTTCGAGGACCGGTGGTAGGTCGCTCGTGTGATGAGTGATTGACAACGTGGTGTGGTGATTCTTGGCTAAGTATTGCAGGTGAAGGTTGCGGCTTGACCGGTGTGGGTGCGGTGAAGAACAAGCGCGAAAGGTCGCGTTGGTGAGGCCTCCGGTGTGGAGAAAACAAGTAGGATTGGTTCGAGGACCCGGTGGCAGTGAGTCAAGCCGTATGGTGGCAAGAACGGCAAGATGAAGTCATGGACGGTTTCTTGGTTGAGCCTCAAAACCAAGGTCGAGTCGGGACTACGTGGAGCCGAGTCATGAGTGGTGATTGGCGGAGGCCACACCGAGTTCGGGGTTTGGTGGTTCACCAGAAAACCACTGGGTTCCTTGGTTGATCCACAAAGCCAAGACCGAAGACCGAAGACGGAGGTGCAGCAGCATCGGACCGGTTTGACCGGTGAGGAGCACCGGTCTAGACCGGTACGCAGTCGGAGACAGGCTTGCATCGAGGCTAAGCAAGTTTGCGGTCGCCGGCATCCGTCGATGGTGCGAAGACAAAGATTCCCAAAGTGCCCTCGGGGTGTGTATCCTAGTATTAGGCCTTAGGGGTATTTTAGTCTTTCGGCTTGCCTTCATATAACCCAAGTGGTGAGAGGATGGCAGCCACCTCTTGGAACCCTAGCTCATTTTGTTTTGCTATTTTCCTTTTCCTTTTTCCTTTGGAATTTCTAGGACTAGCTTGAGAGCTTCATGGTGAGATCTTGTGAGAGGGAAGGATGATCGGGCGGCAAGCTAGACCTTGTATGAACCTCTTTGGTATGTATAGATGATTCGGCGTGGTTCCTCAAGGCTTGGATGTGTCTCTCCCGTTTCTCCTTTTTGGTGATTTTTGGAGCCCTTTCTTGGTGATTTTCTTGTGGCGGATTCGAGGCCTTTCTCTTTGGGATTTGGTGGGGGATGTATGCTTGAACCCTTCGTGGTTCTTTTCCCTTTGATTCCCCTCCCAAATCTGTGAGCAAAGGAGCTCGATTTTGGGGTTTTCTCCTCTCTAGGGTTAGAGGCATTCTTGGTGGGATGTCTTCGATTCCTCTCGATTTAGCAAGTTTTGGTGGACCAAATCTTGGCTATGGAGTGCCCATGAGGTGTTCCTACTATCCCCAAAGTCTTGTGCAAATCCGTTGAGCGATTCGGGAGATCGGGAGTTGAATTTTGGGGTGTTGACCCATGGCATCGCTTCATCCCAAGCTGCCCGGCCGGGATTTGCCTCGGGTGAACGTCTTGGTGAGTTTCTTGTTGTCTCGTGTTGCTGCTGTTTCGAGTTTGGTCAGTTTTGGAGCTCGGTAGGTTGTTTGGTGGATTTGGGATTTCCTGGCTTAACTTGGACCTGGTTCGAGGCGAGACTACACCGACCGGTGTAGGGGCCTTCGTGGAAGTTCTCGGGTTTTGCCGGGTTGCTCCAGCGAGGGACCGGCCGAGGTCTTTGCTCACCGATCTGACCGGTGCAGTCCAGTGGTGCTCGAGTTGCTTTCTCCGCTGCGTTATCGAGTAGATCTAGGTGGTTGTTGGTTCCTAGGACCAGTAGCACTCCAGTGGCTGCGTGGTCTTGGCCAACTTGGGTAGTTGAGTCGGAGACGTGTTTTGGAAGCCGTGTTCGTCTTGTTGGAGTTCCCATCTCCTTCGAGAAGACTTTGTGCACTCCCCCCTCTCTGGTCACCAGTTTCGGTCCTTCATAGTGGCTCTCCAACAAGTCTTCGACCCTTCGGCTTGGTGTGGAGCGGCGAGGACACTTTGTGCAGGGGGCGTGGATACCCCTGTCTTGGTGGAGAAGCTCCTTAGTGGAGGCAGCATCAAGGTGACAAAGGGAGCTTTGCGATTGCCTTCGTGGCGAGCCTTTGTGGCAAGTCATGTGGTGCTCTTGGGAGAGCTTGGTGACCGGGAAGCAATACTTTTGTGTGGAGTGCTTCAACAACGTGGACTAGAGGTGGCTAAGTGCCTACCGATACCACAGGATAAAACGTGTGTCAAGACTTTGCTTCCTCTCATCCCTCTTTACGTTTCCGCATTTCATACTTGCAATCTTTGTGTGCCTTTGCTTTCATAGAGTAGTATCTTGATAGAATTGGCTATATGTTGCAAAACTCTTTGGTGTAGGAATTCCACACTAGAACAATCGTAGTTGCACATCTAGATAGCATGTTCTAGTTTATGTTTTGAGTAAATAATGATAACCTTAGGCTTAATGTTTTATATTTGCCTAATTCACCCCTCCCCTCTTAGACTAACGATCATCCTAATCCTTACATTTAGAAATTTTTTTATTTATATTAATTTTGGATACTTCTGCATGGTTTAACAACCCTTTTGCAGAAGAAAAAAAATTCTCAGTGTATTGAGTGCATCTTCAAATGTTAATCATATCTACATGTCTTACTGTGGTCAATAATTAATATCTTCAAATTACGGATTTGAAATAGATGTTGAATCAAATAGGGACTGATGTCTAACGCCACAAGTGACAGCAGAATGGAGCCATATAGCAGGAGGACCACAGCCTTTTCGTATCTTTAGATAAGGATTATCTGATCACACACCGTCTGACTGCCATTACTAGTGACAGTCAGAGATATGCAAGCCATTGTGTATTGATTGTGTGCTGCCGATGCCTGGAGATCCTATATGCATAAATTAAAAATGTTATTCTTCATCGATGATCTTGCTTTGGTACGAAGCGCGTGGCGTGTCACATTGTTTGCTCAGTTTATCATGCCTTACATCTTTGTCGTGTGTCTCTTTTGTGTTTGTCGAGTGTTCTGTTCCAATCACTCGGCAAACTAGATTTTTCTATGAGTGTTTATTCTTCACTGAGTGTTTTATAGGTTGCGCTCAGTAAAGATGTGATTTACCGAGTGCCTGATGGAATGTACTCGGTAAATCTCCAGGCACTTGGCAACTAGCCGGTTTCGTGTATTAGTCGTAATGTAGAGAAGAGGTAGGCACCGGCCAGACACATATCATTGAGAGGACTTGGACCCTAGCACTACGTCAGAATTGATTTTTGTTGGCTCATAAATTTAGCATGCTGGTGGGCGTGATTGACACATGTCAACACAAAGATTCCTAGGTTGGTACTGGAGTACCCATCAGCAAAAAGTTTACGGTGCTGGCAGGCGACATAAGTCACCCACCAGCCACATGTCATAGAGAGAATCTAGCCTAGCGTTCTCATAGCGCAGAGGGCTACACTAGCCTCAAAACCCCTATCTATATAGTATATATATTGTTTCACGGTCCTTTTGACCATGTTTCTTTTCTTTTCTCGGTAGCAAATTTCGCACATTTCCTTGATGCAGTACTGCACACTATTTCATAACTACAACTCTAGCTAGTGTGATGTGAAATTAAATGTCGTTGTAATTGTTTCACACACTCACACCATTCCAAATTATAGTTGCTACGATTTTATCCTTCTAGTCCAATGTTTCACTACTAGGAAAAGATGTTTAGTACGGGTCTCAACCCCCTTTAGTACCGTGTTGAACCGGTATCCTTTCGCCGTACTAAAGGGAGCATTTAGTATCGGGTGGTTTACTAAGTACTAAAGGCAGTGGTACCGGGTGTTATTGACACCCGGTACTAATAGTTCTCACTTCGGCACTTTGTTTTCTCTTCTCTTTCCTTTCCTTTCTTTTCTCATCTCATCTCATCTCATCTCATGCCACCGCACAGTTAAGAGTCACACCAACCAATCATTTCCACCCCACAAGATTCACAAGTTTTACAACACACGATTGAGTTCACACAAGATAGATACACATGGTGGATTCAAACAACAAAATCACAAAAAAGATTCACAAATCACAGCACATGATTCAACACACGATGCAGCAAAATAACAAAGAAATGTACCTATGTCCTGCCTGCCGTTGCGCCCCAAGTCCACACTTCCACCGTCGCGCCCTAGGATCAGTTCGCCTCGCTCGCGGAGCTCACGCCTGTGCCACCGCCTCCGCTTGGGCTAGCGCCGGCCGCGGCCCAGGCCACCTGTGGTGGTCTCAGTAGCTCCGCGCCTCCAGGCCGGCCCCTGCTTGAGCTGCCGACCTTGTGAGCTCGCGTCAAGTGGGAAGGCTAAGCCGTCGGTGATTCACACCTGCGGTGAGGGAAGGCCAAGCCGTCAGTGGATCCATGCCAACGAGCTCGCGTCCCTCCGTCTGCATGTGGGAGAAAGAAGATAAGGTGAGAAGGAGAAGGAAGTAAAGAGATCTGGTGGGAGACTCTGGTGGTGAAGAGAGATATTTGTAAGTGTCGATCGAGGAGTGATCGGGAGAGTGCGAGAAGGCTATTAGTGCACGGGCCTTGTTTCCACCAGTACTAATGTGCCTCCTTTAGTACCTTCCCTCCACCCGTAATAAAGGGAAAAGTAACGGCTAGTGAGCCCAACCGGTACTTGGTTGGCCTTTAGTAGCTTCTCCCAACCCGCATTTACTAATACACTAGGGGCTCGATGTCCTACTCTCCCACCTAGTACTAATGCCCATTAGTACGGATACAAAATACCGGTTTAAGCTCCTGGACCAAAGGTCGATTCTCTAGTATGATTCTAGTGTTGACCAACTTTTAGAAAACCAAAAGAACACCGTAAACTAAAGTTAGTTCATTGCAGTGAATCCACCACGAGATATTTATCTTTCTTCATAATGCAGGTTTCCACATATGTTATTATATTTTTCATGGAATTTATATAGAGAAAATTTCTTGTATGCCATAGAAAATTGTAGCATGTGTGCTCTATGTCATTGAGAATTAGAATTTGAGCTTTATGTCATAAGTTGTATTTTTTGATGTGCTCTATGCCCAGAAACCATGCATGGCTGGTTGGAAGCAAAGCGTCATCCATTAATTTCTCCGTGGAAAGCCATGCGCCCATGCCCCTATGCCACACACCAATGTGTAGGGTTTTGCCGTTTTGGCCCACCTAGTAATAAATGTGATGGAAGCCGCGAGATGGCGATGGCTGTTTTATAGGTGATGCTTCTGCAGGACCATGTTATGAAAAAATTTAATGTGAAATACGAAAGCAAGCAGAATCAGCAAAGTGATTACATAGCAACATTTTTGTACACAACATTATATATGAAAGCATTGTTCATTTTGTTAAAAGAGAATCATTCTTAGATGATTGATCCTACATGTATTATACATAATGTGGGAAGTTTTTGACGTGCTACTCACAAAGACATGCTATTAGTCACAGAAAATTGGTACAAAATATAAATAGATGGTCTAGTGGATTGTGACATAGCATATAGTGGATGGTGACCTGGACGGCTTGCATGTTTAGAGAAATAGAGCTATGGCCCTCAGTAGGTGATCCTATATAGATATATAGATGATAACAGACATGTTTGCGATGTTTTTTATATAACTTATAAGAGAAATTTCATTGATTTTAGATGATTATATCAAAGTGATACCGAACGTGGCTAGAATCACTCTCGACCTCTGCATAAGTACGACAAGCAGCCTATAAAAAAAGGAAAAAAGAAAAAGACATGTCGTCATACCATGTTGCACAAACTACTCGCCATGAGTACAACATAATAGGTTGTATATTGAAAACAGATTATCGTAGAACAAGGTTTTCCGGCCATGTGTACCTATTTAATTAGAACTTATTGTCCGGTTAATTTCTTCCCCAAGGGATTAATTTTTCGGATTAAATACCTTACTACTGCATTGTAAAAGTTTAACTTGCCTCAGTCCAGTCGAAAAACTTTATTTAAACCCATCAAACTGAGCGTGCCCGAAACAGAAACGTGGGCACTATCTCTCCACTTGTACTCCCCATTAGTTATATAACCGTCGCTGAGTACACATTAGTTTCAGTTAAGCTCCACCTCTCCCTTCCTCACACACACATTCAGTTCTCTCTCAAACACATCCTCAGCTCCATCGAATAAACTTAGCTAGCAATGGAGCTGGAGCACATCAACCTTGAGCTCACCCTCTTCCACCACCACTCGTCGTCCGCGGAGATCGGCTTCTTCGTCTGCGTCTACTGCGACCGCAAGTTCTTCAGCCCGCAGGCGCTCGGTGGACACCAGAACGCGCACAAATATGAGCGCAGCCTGGCCAAGCACCGGCGAGAGATCGCTGCCGCCATGCACGCGCATTCGGCCGCCGCCATGGGTGCCCGAATCGTCGTTGCTGCAGCAGACGACAACTATGGATCGAGGCAGGGAACGAAGAGAGCTGCTCTGGTTCCTGCCCTTCTGAATCACATGGAGATCAGGTCGTTGGAGCATGGCTATGGCGCAGGTAGCAACGACGAGCTCGACTTATCCCTGAGGCTTTGATTGGTTCCTGCCTGTACAATTCAGCTGTTTCGTGGTGCCTGTTTCGGTCTAGTGACTAGTGTGTTCTTCATCGTACCACATCTACCTGAGTTTGTCGAGCGGTTTTTTTTTTCTCTCTCTACGTCTGTCCCGCTACTTTCTATAGGGCGTGATATTTGGTGTGATCGTCTGATGTCTCTTTTTTGTTGTGAATTACTTTCTCTATCAAATTAATTGAATGGAACTTGTGAGACAGTGAGAGCACTCGAGAGGAAAGCTTGGGAGATTCATCTTTCTTGAGTTTTGAAGATATTACGGCCAGTCAAGCATTGCCTTGGATTAGTTACTCTTGGAGTTTCAAGCTCCTATCATCACGTACTGAGTGCACCAATATCATATAATGTGTCCCGAGAAGTTTGTAATTACCATGACATTTCTGTTTGGGGTGGACCTACGCGTCATGTCCTCTCATCCTATACCAAAAATGATACAGCACCACTACGGGAAACTCCGTAGATGTTGAGTGTTGAAGGGTTTGCCGAGTGCCATCCATCGAGCACTGAGCAAACAACCTTTTTCCCGAGTGTTACACAAAAAATTGCTGAGTGTTTTTTTTATTCTGACACTCGGCAAACAACCTCGTTGTCGAGTGTTTTTCCCTAACGCTCGCCAAAGAGGCAAGTTTGCCTAGTGTTTTTTTCTGACACTCGGCAAATAAATAATTTTTTCCTTTCCTACCACTCAGACTTTTTCTACTATCCACGTATACCATGTGGTACTCCATGTTAACGTTTGGTAATTTTTTTATATTTTTGCTATATTTGAATAAGCAATTGCATTTCAAGCAAGTTTTTGAATTAAGTCAAATTTAAACTGCAAGTTATTAAAATAATAGGAAAAACGAGTAGATAATTGATATTCATATTATCCATCTCTGTTTGAGGGTTAACCTATGAAATGTAAAAGAATTTCGAACATCTTGTTTAGGAAATATGACTACAAATGTGTGGTCGTACGGTTTTAAAATTTTAAAAAGCAAAAAGGTATGAAAATCATGAAATTTGTCATGATGCGACGATATCATACGTGGAGGTCGTGATAAAAAATCAAGAAGCTTTCAAACATTTTGTCATATACAATGTTTAGAAACAGAAGCATCTCAGAGGAAGGATTGTAACGTCGAGCAGGATTCAACAAAATTTGGAATCAAAGTGACGGTCGAATTGTGATTTGACTATAAAACATTTTGTATATGCAATAGATAACAAAGATTGCTTCATATTAATTTTTGGTAATTTTTTGAAACCATTTGATAACTTTAATGTATTACGTGACATTATAGAATTTTCATTAATATAAATTGAATTTGAGCTACAAGCGCATAAAATAATTGAATTATATGAGTAGAAAATTCAAATGCATATTGTTGACTGAATTTGATAAGGTATAGTTGAATTAGTTGATATTAATTTAAATTCATGTTGTGGAAAAGAAGAAGGACAAACTTGAAAAAAATTAGAAAAATGTTTGCTGAGTGTTTAATATTGACACTTCGCAAATAAACTCCTGCCATGTCATGGATCCACCCACTCCAATAAATAGCCTCTCATTGGTTCTCCTACTCTCCACCAGATAAGTCCCTCCCCTCCTCCTCCTCCTCCTCCTCCTCCTCCTTATCATTCTCCCTCCCTCGCATTCTCTCTCCCTCACGTGCCCCTCAGATCCCACCACGCACGCCGGTCCCGACCCCGCCCCTCCTTCTCCCACCATGGCTGCCAAATCTCGCCCCGTCCCCTCCTCCTACCGCGATCGCTGGTGCTCGTCCCCTGCTCCTGCCGGATTGAGCACCGCTCCTCTCCCCTGCCAGATTGAGCACCATCGGCCCCTTCCCCTCCATCCCCTGCCATATCGAGCGTACCTAGCCCCTTCCTCTCCCTCCCGTCTACACGATGGTGTGGGGGGTGGCAGCATGGCGCGGGCGCCGCAGCGAGGCAGCCAGCAGCCGGTCAAATGGAGGGCTGGCGGTGTGGTGGTGGTAGTGGTGGTGGTGGGAGCGGTGACGTGGCGTCAGTGGTAGTGACGTGGTGGTGCCGGCCGAGAGCATCAGTGTTTTTTTATATTTTTCAAAAAACGTTTGCCAGTGTCGAATATAGCACTCGGCAAAGCCTTCGCCGGGTTCACGATAGAAAACACTCGGTAAAGATGCCTTTGCCTAGTGTATATTAGGCTTTGCCGAGTGTTCTAGGCACTCGGCATATTTCAGGTTTCCTGTAGCGACAACAATTCGGCATATGCCCAACAAGCAAGAAGACAATTAACAAACTGTTAATGTCAACATTAATATTGATGGGTGTGTTGCTACCAAACCACCATGTGTTTACAAAGCATTATCTCATCCATTCTAAATTGTTGATCGTTTTGGCTTACATATCTTTTGATATGCACCTACATACATGTTATAACTTACATATAGATACTAGAGAAATCTATGTATTTAGAAAAGTCATAACGACTTACAATTTGAAATGGTGGGACTGCATTCCTAATAAGTCAGAGAGGGCAGACCCCCTGTACATGTAGCATGCGGTTGCTAGACAGAACATATGATTGAATTGTTGAAACTTTTGAAGAAGAAATTTTTTTGAAGAAGAAATATTACTGCATCATCATAATAATCCGCATAATACAAACTGTACTTTCTGTGGTAGTATTCAATAATAACTTTGTTGACATATTTACTTTTTAGGCTGCTCGTTTGCTTTGGCCCAGAGGAAGACGTAGGTCCCCACAATTACTAGTGTTGTCCCAATGAGGCTGCAGGTTCAGAAGAGATTAAGAAGATACACAACAAAATCAGTCACATAATTCCATCAAAATGAACAATCCACTGTGCAAAAGTAGAAGTATTTTTTTCCCTTCCAGACATTAACAAAAATAGAACATGGAGGTTGAGCGAAAAACAGTAACGGACCTTCCCACAGTGATGTCGTCACCTATGAAGATGGAGCCTAGCACAACAGTGAAGACTACAGATAATGGGCTGAACATTGGAGGGTATGACGGGCCTTTCTTAGCCACAGCCCACGAGTTCAAGCTATATTTTCCTGCAGTTGCAAGTGCCCCCTGCACCAAGTGGTAATAGCCTAATGTTATTTCCCTTTGCAATTGGTTTAATGAATTTCAATTTTTTTCTTCACTTAAATATGCTCCATCTGTCATTATTGTCAATTACTCCAAAATGAAAAGCTAAATTTCAACTCTAATTAATTGGTGCCCACATCATACACATACATATCCACTAGCTTAGCTTCAGCAGTGATAGCAATGGTTTGCACCGCAAATCGTCCAAGTTTTGTTAGAAGTTTTGATCAGTTACCGAGTATACGATGGTCAAAAGGTTTATATCCCATCCTATCTTCCAGGCATTCGTGTCCCTTCTTAGTATAACTCCAGCAAGTGCAGTTTGAAGCCCTCCAACCAAGCACGTAGCCATGGACGACCAATATTTGTACGGATACACCTTGAGAACCTTAGACTGCAACCGCATATAAGAAGAAATAAAAAATGTCAGCGACATGTACTCCATATATAATTTTTAAAAAAAAAGAGGCACCATTACCTGAATTAGATACCAGCAAGCAAACATGAAGCTGCTGCCTGCCAACAAGATTGTTCCACGTAAATGATGGCTTGCAACATCCACATGCTCTTCGTTGTGGCGGTGAAGAATAGGGTTCCACAGATGCAAAATCTTTCCCTTGTATAGGCTTATGATCATTGTGCCCCCGACAGAGAGCAAAACACTAGCAATCTTAAGCAATCCCGGCATGCTTCTGATGTGCAATGCCTCCATTCTAAAGGAAGGACAACATATGCAGGCACGTGATTTTCAGGTCAGGTATGTATTTTTGTTTTTAATAACTAATTATGCAAGGCATCCCTCTGAAGGACTTATTCATGGCGGTGCTGCACATACGATTCCCTAATTCAGAGTGTTTATTAATTAGCATCTACTATGGTATCTTTTATATTCTCACTTCCTAGCTATGTACATGGAAGTGGGGATGCTTATTGCATTGGTCTAACTTTGGGGTAGTTAGAGCTTCAAGCAACATATGGATTTATTATTCTTCCCAAATGTTAGATTTGGCTTATGTCGACATTATTTATGAAACAAACCATGAAAGAAGGATTACTCGAACAACAACTTGAAGATTTTGTGATTTCAAATTTTCTTTTCAGATTGGAGTTTGTCTTTATTACATCAAAACGTCTGATGTATTGGTTACATATATGTCTCTCTTGAATTGTATGCCACGCAGTTAGTAATGCTCAAACTATCATGATAGACCATGTATGTACATGCTACGAAACTGAAACTCTACCTGAGCACAAAGGACAGGATGAAGGTTGTCAGAGGAATTATGTTCAGGAATATGATGGCGTAGGATGCCGTCGTATCTTGTAAGCCATAGTAGTATAGGCTCATCGGTACAGCATATCTGCACGACATTCAGGTAGAGACGTAAAGTAGGTCAGCACACGTGATGTTCGAATTGATGTCCCTAAAGACTTTGAGCTTATTTTAAAAGTATGTACTAGCAACTCTTTGAAACATGAACGTTCAGACTGACTATGGAAGTGACTTTTGTACTTTGTAGGTATGCATCAGTGCTATTTGAGTAGCATTATGTTTTCTTTAATATAATCATTCACATTGCAACAAATTGGAACAAAAGCTATCCGGTGACGACTCAAAGAATGTTGGTGCCACGAATTCGGAGCCTCAGAATAGCTCAAACATGTAATGTACCCGATGAATGCGTTGAGGAAGATCCATGCAGCAGCGTGCCAGTCAATCTCTTTCCACTTACCCCTACACAAAGGCGAGTAAAATTTAACAAAATTGTGACGAATTCAGCTGTTCGAAACTGTAGGAAATTGTGCGTGGCGGCGGCGCACCTCTCCAGGAGGAGCGCGAGGGGGAGGATGAAGCCGGCGCCGAAGAGGCTCCGGTATGTGAGGAGTGCGAAGACGAACATGCCGCCGCCGATCGACACCTTGGACAGCAGCACCATACCCGTGTTGGCCAGCTGCACAAACACCATCGCTGCCGGCGCCTTCCAGTCCGCGTCCGGCGATGGCTCCGCCTTCGCCTTCACCTCCGCCGCCGCCTCCACATCCATCTCGGCCACAAAACTGAATGGCAGCGACCGAGAGGGATCCTCTGTTAAAATCTTTCCGGCCGATCTCCGGTGGCGTACGGCTGGATCGCGCCGAACGAGTGGACTGCGCCGCCGCCCCCACCGCCGCCATTTTTATAGAACGCGTACGACGACGATCCCGTGGTTGGGGAGACGTTCGAGTTTGGAGGAGAGAAAACGGCACGTTTTTCGGGTTTCGCGGCAGGCATCTTCATTGCGTTGCGTTGCGTGCTGCCTGCCTTTGCCACCCAAACGAACCGGCAGTTAGTTGCGCATGGGACGAGGCCATGCCGATCATGCCTTCACGTGTCAACTTCGGCAAAAAAATAATAATAACTTTTTATTTGTTTCGAAACCCTTTTCAGAGGCAGATTTTTTTTAAAAAAAACTTGCAAATTATTTCAAGACGTACAGATCTCTGCGCAAACCATGAAACCAAGGACAGGACAGTGAAGCAGCTAATAAGAAGCCAATGCTTATGCATGCATTCGCGCGCGCAGATTAGGTTCAGTTCCAAATTTCACCCAAAAGAAGTACAAGGAAAATTAAGAGTAAAATGCATACAGTGCATGACCATTTACTTGTCACTACTAGAAAAGAACTTCAGGTCCAACACGAGTACCGGTCAATAAACATCGACCGCTACTAAATGGTATCATTCAGTACTGGTCGGTGTTAGGCCTGGGCAAAATACCCGATACCCATTACCCGTATCTGAACCCGAATTACCTGAACCCGAGGTACCCGATCCTAACTTCGGATAGTGATTGTCATTACCCGAAATTAGTTTGGTAATTAATACCTCGGTACCGAACTACCCGAAATTTGCCTTTGTCTTTGTATTTATTCACGTGTTGTTAGTTGAACACTTGAAATTGTCACTTTATTAGAATATAATTCTCTTAATTTGAACAAGTGACTATAATATATTATTCTTCTCAACTTGTAGTTGAAATTCAACACAAACTACTAGTCTATGCAAAATTATGTGTGTTTGAGTGTATACTTTGATTATGGATTTCGGGTAAATTGGGTAACCCGAACCCGAACCCGATTTTTGTGCAGAATTTGGGTAGTGTTTTTCGAAAGGCGATATCGGGTAATGATTCTCGTGCGAATTTCTCAAAACCCGAATTACGCGAACTAATCTAATCGACGCCACCCCTAGTCGGTGTTATGGATTGATACTAAATGGACCAAACCATTTAGTACCGAAGAATAACACTAATCAGTTGTGTCAGGGGTGAGACCTGGACAGATCCGCAAGGGGGCGACCCAAGTGGTTGTAGGTTAATGGAGGGGATCGGAAACTAAGAGCGTAGGTGGTAGTTCACAGGAGGAACTCGGAATACGGCGAGAATGGCGAGGGACACAAGGGTTTAGACTGGTTCAGGCCTCTGGAGAGTAAAACCCTACGTCCAGTATGTGGTGGAATTATGCTTGGAAGGGAAGTCCCCTCGAATGGAGCTCTAGGCCGCCTTATATGGTCAACGGGCTAGGGCTTCCATTCGAGGTCGGTGACCCTCATCGGGGTCGGTTACAAATTAGGAAGGTCATCTTCCTTGATTACAGGGTAAATCCCGCGATCTGCGGACCTACAGGCGGCGCCGAGCCGTGACCTGGGGGAAAGTCTTGCGCCACAAGCCCGGCGGATCCTCCGGAATTTGGATAAGGTCTTCTGGAGTCTTCCAAGGTCGCGTGGTCCACTTGACAGGGACCTCACGGGACCACGGTGGGGTGGGGACCCATGGGTACCCATGTCTCTCAAGCCCCCGATCGACGTGTAGGCGTAGTGACCGAGACGAAGTCATGTCGATGCTTGGTGAAGTCATGGCAACGTCAAGGTCGTGTAGGGTGCACGGGGATCCAAAAAAGAAAATCTTGCCAGCGCCCACGAAGTCGAACATCAAGCTCCTGGGACGCAGATCCAGAAGTTTGAAGTGAAGGCAAGGCGCTGTCGTGTTGAAGAATCACGCCGACTGGCAGCGAGAAGATCATCATGCCCTTGTGGAAGGCCCCTGTACTGACCAAAGGGAGGTCGAGCAGAGGCATAGTGGGAGCTGGCTTCCGGTAGGTCGATGCGACGTAGAGGAAGAGGGCGTCGTAAGACGCACTCGTGGAGTAGCCCCCGAGCAGGAAGGCGACCTGGAAGGTCGGGTTGATGCTCGAAGAATGAACAGAGAACCTATGACCTTCTGCTTTAGTATTGAAGATGCTTTATCCGCTGAGTAAGACAAGCCATCCGGAATCTCTGCAAAGTGATGCCAGGCGCTAGAAGTCTTATCGCGTAGCGCCCCACGGGTGTGTTGTACAAACACGGGACCTGCCGTAAGCAGAAACACAGCCGCTGCCACTATGGGACAAAAGCTGAAAAGTTGTCATCAAGCGGTGTGGCGTGTGTGCTCCCCGAGGCGAGACAAGACCTCGCGCTCCACGTGGTAACAGTGTTGCGGATAAGGATGCCACGCCAACCGAAGTGCTGACTACATCCAAGGCCAAGCTCCACTGCTATAAATAGGGGGCCTCATGACTTGCTACCTGAACCAAGTAGGAGCACCATGGCGAAGCGGCTTAGTAATTATGCAGTGCCCTGGTCTTGTGTTCGGCCACCAGAGCGTAGTGCTAGGTTATTGCCATCTGGAGCTAGAAGAATGCTTGCGAAGTTGGGAGAACTCCATCAGCCACTCCGTCCGCGCCCGATGAGGAATGGGGCGTACATGCCTTGAGCCGGACCTTGTGAGCAAGGGCCTAATGTGGCGTTGGAGACTGCCATGTTGCACCGGGGAAGGCCCGAGGTGACGCTGGTCCGATTTGGGATCTTGTGAGAGCACCCTAGCAAAAGATGGGACTCCACAGAAACCTTCGGGGCTAGAGTAAAGGTGGGCGTGTGGCAGGCAGCGACCTCGGCGGTGGAGATCTCCAAGTAGGTCCCGGCTAGAAGAAAGCTTTACGACACGCTTCATCGATCTAGGTTGCGCTTGTAGGCACCATATAAGGTAGAACAGGACCTTTAATATGTTTGAATCTTGTAATTGGCCTTGGGCCAAAGTCTTTTGTAGCTTACGAAGCTTTTATACTCACGTTTGCATGGCAAACGACGTGTCTTGACCAATGTGGAGAGGCGCCCGAGCAGCAATGGCGTGGCCAAGGTCCCGGCGGGTCAGTAGCGCCGCGACCAAGGTCATAGAAATCGACAAAAGAGTCCGTGTTGACCTGGGTCAACATGGCGTATCTTGATAACTGCAGGTGTCAAGAAGTTTGTAGGTCGTTATCGACCTAGAAGGTAGCAGGGCCTCAGCGAGGAGCTGTATTTGGGACCGAGAGGTCGCCAACGGGCAGTAGAGCCTTTAAGCACGGAGCCGTTGGTAAAGTTCAGCCGCTGTGGGTCAAGGCGACCTAGAAGGCATGGAGGCAGCTGGGCCTAGGAGACGTGGTGTGAACCCGCCGTTGGGAGGCTGAGGCGACCTAGGAGGCTGCCGTTACCTTGACGACCTTGAATAAGTGATGGTGCTGGCCCATAGGTCGTCGATAGATCGTGACGACCTTGAATGTGGCATCGGGGATATTATGTTTGGGGGCTTGAATGTGGGGCATAACGGGTCCACGCCACGTAGGAGGCCGAGCAAGGGTCGGCGGACGCAGATTCCCGCACGGAACTAGCCGTTACTGCCATTTTTCCGTTAGGCCAAAGAGCATTGAGCGGTAGATCCATGGAGGCGCCGAGCGTTGGTCGCCGTGATCTCCGCCAAAGAAATGTTGGGCGGCGCGCGCTGGGGCCCAACTATATAAGGCCGATCCGTGGGCTGGGGACCTTTACTTGCTCTCATTTCTGCTCCGCACTAGGGTTCCGCCGCCACTCCATTGCTCGGAGAGAACAGTAGCACCGCCACGCTTAGGTCCGCCGCGCACCGCACCCTCGCATGCGAACCAAGACCCTTGTAGTGTTTAGATCCAAATCCATCGGCCTAGAGGAGGAGAAGATGGAGCGGCACCAATTCGCCGCCGTGAGTGTGGGAGCCGTCCGTGGTGACGGAGGAGCAGATCCAGGCCTTGACAGACCGTGGGTTGCTTAGGCTGAAGACGGAGGTCGGCTAGAGGCCGGCGGCGGGTGAGGAGTTCCCAACCGAGGGGACTGGCGAGGCCGTTGTCTTCCTCGCTCACATCGAGCGCGGGTTTGGGGTCCCGGCGGGTGACTTCTTCCGCGGCCTCCTCTTCTTCTATAGGATCGAGGTGGTGCATCTCATCCCCAACGCCATCACCATCATCTACTCCTTCATCCACCTTTGCGAGGCCTACCTCGGAATAGCGCCACATTTCCACCTTTGCCGCCACTTCTTCGAGCTCAAGAAGACGGGGAAATCTGAGGTTGTGGGGAGCGTCGACTTCATGCTGCGCCGGTACATGAAGCCGGAGTACATCAACCTTGTACTCCCCGACAACACCACCGGTTGGAAGCAGGGGTGGTTCTACCTCGACAACCCGGCGCCGACGCCGGCGCTTCCTGACAGGACGGACGCGCTCCCGTCCCGTTCCCGGAGTGGACCAACCAGCTCACGTCGCGGGAGACTGAAGAGCTGCGCCCACTGCTAGAAGACCTGGAGAGGTTGAAGGCGGAGGGGCTGACCGGCGGCGCGGTGGCTATTAGCTCCGGCGCGGGCGTCAGCCAGACAGTCCACCCAGCCCACGATCTTGGGGCAATCCGACCCACCCGGTGCGTCAGCGCAGGTCTCAAGGAGGAGATGGCGGCGCGGGTGAAGAACATCTTCGCCGGGTGCATCCGCAAGCGGGAGTGCCCCAAGGCGCTCGGTGTGTATCGGCCATCCGATGCGGTGAGTCTTTCGACCTTGCCTCCTTGTTACCTTAGAGTTTGAGCATTTGTGACATAGGTCTTTTCCTTTATCTTTTTGTTTTTCAGCATCGTGAGGGCATCTATTGGTGCCCGTGCCCTTCTTGCGAATGAAGAAGAAGCGGAGCTACAAAGTCGCGCGGGAGACGTGCGCCTCCGCAGCAGTGCATCGAGGAGTACATCTCCGATTCATCGGTGAGGAGCGATGACGATGCTCCCACCACAATAGCGCCAAGGTCTGCGTCGGTGCCGCGCCACGCGAGCGATGGCGGGCAAGATGTCCGCGTCCCGGGCTGCGGCCACGATCGCCGCCACCCAGACGGCGGAGGCCAAGAAGAAGAAGAGGAAGAGGGCCGGGCCTGCTGTATCGGCAGATACGGCAATGGTGAGCTCCGACGTTGAGACCATCAACGTCGAGGAGGAGGAGGATGACGCGCCGGGTCACCCGGCAGTCCCGCCCGGAGACGTCCCGCAAGGCCACGGCGACGGAGGGGCAGGCGTCGCAGACACCCCGCAAGGTTGCCACCGCGGAGGAGCGCTCGAGGTCGGGTGCGGACATCTTGGGCAACGCGGGGTCACAGAAGAGGGCGAGAAGGGCCCCGACTAAGCCCGTTAAGCCTGGGCTTAGGTCCGCGAGCAAGTAAGTCGTGACCACGTTCCGGTTTTGGTTGTAGATGTTACTTTGCTGCTGGTTTTGCTGATCAAGGTCTTTGCTTGGATGTAGGTCGACCCCAGCGACGTCTTGCAGCACCAAGAACGCCTCAGGCCAAGAGGCCTTTGGGCGGAAGGAGGGCCGGTGGAGCGATCGCCGCCTCGGCTGCGGAGGTCTCAAGCCAGACCCTTGGCACCGGGGTGACGGCGGCGTCGGAGGCGGAGAGGGGCGGATCAAGACCTTCGCCGCGTTGGAGATCAGCAGATGACCTGATGGCGCACCCGCGGTGGCAGACGGCTGAGAGGCGGTACACTCTTGAGGGCGACAATAATCGGTGCACATCGTCGGGACCCCGTGGGAGAACGACGTCATCGCCGGCCGCCGCGACGTCGACGACTTTAAGGAGGCGTCGCAGACGATCGCGCAGACACTCGCAGTAAGGACTTGTACCCTAATACTTTGAACCTTGTCGTGTATCCGGGTCGTCTTGCGAGGCCTTAGAATGAAACGTATCTTGTTGTGTTGCGATCGCTTGCGGGCCAGCTCGAGCCCAGTGCTTAGTGAGGGAGGCCGCCAATGCCCACGCGGAAGCAGTCGCGGCTCGAGAGGCCAAACTGCAAGCCCAGATCGAAGCCGCACAGGAGGTCAAGCACGTGAAGGAGGCCATGGCTCGTCAGGCGGAGAAGGAGGTGACCTCCTTGAAGAAGAAGCTGGAGGCGGCCGAGCAGAAGGCAAAGGATGCCGCTGACGACCTCCAGGCCGTGGTAGAGGGTAAGTTTGCTTGGTCGCTGAGCGTCGAATCTATGCGTCTTCTTGGGCTTTTCCTGACTTTCGACCTTGAATGAATTCAGGCACCAGGGAGACGGAGAGTGCCCTCAAGAAGGAGCTCGCCGAGGTCAAGGACAAAGTGACGGTCCTCAAGGAGAGGACGGCAGAGGTCCAGCAAGGTGAGTGATCTTATCTCCCGCCGGTCTTCATTGTTTGTTGATCGGAGGATGTAAGCGACCTGCCCTTTGTTTGCGTAGGTTTGGAGAAGGAGCTCTCCGACCTTAGGGAGGCCGCCCAATACCTGATGGACTTCTACGTTCCTCAGGAGGAAGGGGCGGAGCCAAAGGCTGGAACGTCTGGGCGAGGCCGATGGGCTGGATGAAGGCCTCCGCCGACACCAGCAAGCTTGCCGCGGCTACGGTGTTGGCCGCGGTGAAGTACCACGAGCCATCCTTTGACCTGCAGAAGGTCATGGAGGACGTCGACCTGTCGGAGCTGGTTGAGCACGAAGACGTCCAGGCCGCCACGGTGGAGGTCGTGAAGAAGTTCGGCCTTTGAAATTGGAAGTTGAACTGTATCAAACTGCAGATGTAAGTTTAGGCCTAGGGCCTATTGATGTAAAGAATATTTTGCTATAACAAAGACTTGCTATTTAATTAAAGCGCGTGCTCCACTTGGATAGCAAAAACAATCGGTATGTAAGCTCGAAAATAACCAGATTGCAAAGTGTTCCCTCCGCTAACCCAACTCAGTGGAGGAACTACTGATCTTGATCGGTGTGGAGGCTTAGGCAGTAGACACCGCGAGAGGGGGTCGTGGACCCTAGGTCTCGCAATCAAGCAACTTAGGAACATTCATAAGGAGAGTAAGGGCTAAACAGGTGGGGAGCGCGTACAAACATAAAACGTGAAAACCCCTTCAGGTCGCGAGACCCTTAGGTTGGCGAAGCTAAGCCCCGGCTTGGGCTTAACCTGAACCAAGCCCCGTTTGAGGGGAAGGGTAGCAGAAAGTAAAGGGAAACCCAGTGCGGTCGGTGGGAGCCGCCGAGAGGAATCTCATTCTTTATTAAATGGAAATTACAAAAGGGGAGAGTACATAGCTTTTATTTTGGTACGCATCTTCTAAGGATAGAAGCGGCGCAGGTGCTCAATATTCCAGACGTTCGGGACGCCTTGACCGTCGGCCCACTGGAGGCGGTAGGTCGCTGGCCCGACGACTTCCATCACGATGAAGGACCTTCCAAGGGCGGAGCTTGTGCATGCCCTTGGTGTCTTGGATGCGCCGCAGGACTAGGTCGCCCACGTTAAAGGAGCGTTCGCGCACATTGCGATCGTGGTAACGATGTAGCTGCTGCTCGTGGCAAGCGTGCCGCATCAGCGCAGCCACGTGATGCTCCTCAATGCTGTCGAGGTCGACCTTGCGCGTCTCCTCAGCCGTCCCTTCTTCGTAGTCGGATCGAGGTCGGTCGAGGAGGCCTCCTCGACCCGTATACCAGGAAGAATGGCGAGTAGCCCGTGGCTGAGCTGACCTGGGTTCGGAGGCCCCAGATCATGTGTGGTAGCTCCGCTAGACATCTGGTGGCGTATTGGGAAGCGTCGGCGAAGATGCAGTCCTTGATGCCTTGGAGTACCATGCCATTCGCGCGCTCGACCTGGCCGTTGCAGCGTGGATGCGCCACCGAAGCATAGTAGACGTCGATGAGGTTGTCTTGGCAAAAGTCCCAGAAGTCGGACCCTGTGAAGGCCGAGCCTAGGTCAGTGACGATCCTGTTGGGGACCCCGAAGCGGTGGGTGATGTCTTCGATAAACTTTGCCGCCTCCTTCGACGTAACATTGGCGACGGCTCGAACCTCAATCCATTTGGTGAATTAGTCCACTGCCACAAGGATGTACTTGTAGCCGCCAGGAGCCGTTCTGAAGGGTCCCACTGAGTCCAGGCCCCATATTGCGAAGGGCCAGGACGGAGGGATTGTCCTCAAGGCTTGCGCTCGGACGTGCTGCTGCTTAGCGAAGAATTGGCACCCTTTACATCGCCGGACGAGGTCCTGAGCGTCGGCCAAAGCAGTAGGCCAGTAGAATCCCGATCTGAAGGTCTTTCCTACTAGGTTAGCAGAGGCTATGTGGTTGCCACATTCTCCCCCATGGATCTCTTGTAGGAGCCTGAGACTTTCAGACCTGAGGATGCACTTCATCAATACGCCGTTGGATGCGGACCTCTGGTAAAGCTCTGTGCTGATGACGACGTAGTTGGCGCTGTGCCTAATGATTTTTTCCCGTTCGACCTTGTCCTCAGGGACTTGGTGTTCCAGGATATAGGCGATGAAGTCGAGGCGCCAGTCATCTTCGACCTCCGCCATGAGGACGTCGCGGCCACTTTGGAGGCACGCCGCGACGGCATCTGGGTCGCTGAGGAGCTTGATCGACGGCCTCCGTAGATCCTGGATGAACATGCCGGCTGGGACCAGCGCGCGCTTGGACCCCAACTTGGATAGGACGTCGGCCGCCACGTTGTTGTCGCGACAGACATGGTGAAACTCTAGGCCTTCGAAGTGGGCCTCAAGCTTCCGTACCTCAGCACAGTAGGCGTCCATCATGTCCTTCTTGATGTCGCACGTCTTGTTGACCTGGTCAATGACGACCTTGGAGTCGCCATAGGCAATGAGCTGCTTGATTCCCAAGGAGACGGCGATGCGCAGACCATGAATCAGGGCCTCGTATTCGGCGCCGTTGTTGGACGCCTTGTAGTGGATCTGTAGGACGTACTTCAGGTGATCACCCTTGGGAGAGATGAATAGTACGCCTGTGCCTGCTCCTTCGAGGTTCAGGGAACCGTCAAAGTACATCTTCCAGTGCTCCGGCTTCTCCGTCGGTGGGGGTTGCTGGATCTCTGTCCATTCAGAGACGAAGTCCGCGAGGATTTGCGACTTGATGGCCTGCCGCGGGCAAAACTCAAGCTCGAACTCTCCTAGCTCGACCGACCACTTGACGATGTGTCCTGTGGTGTCGCGGCTGTGTAGGATCTCTCCCAAGGGGAAGCTTGACATGACCTTGATCTTGTGCGACTGGAAGTAGTGCCGGAGCTTGCGCGAGCTGACAAGAAGGGCATACAACATCTTCTGAGGTTGCGAGTACCTGATCTTGCTATTAGAGAGGACCTCGCTGACGTAGTAGACAGGTCGCTGGACGGGGTAAGGTTGGCCTTCTTCAGGTCGTTCCGCCACAGACCGCTGACCACACAGGTGGGCCGGAGATGTAGAGCAGCAAGGTCTCTTTTGGCGCCGGGGGCACCATAACTGGAGGCGTCGTGAGGAAGGTCTTCAGCTCTTCTAGCGCTTGGTCCGTCTCATCTGTCCACGCGAATTTGTCTGACTTTTTTAGCAGCTTGAAGAAGGGCAGGCCTTTCTCCCCAAGCTTGCTGATGAAGCGACCTAAAGCGGCCATCATGCCGGTGAGCTTCATGACGTCTTTCTTCCCGGTGGGTCTCTTCATCCTGCGGATGGTGTCGACCTTGGTGGGGTTCGTCTTGATGCCGCGGTGGTTGACCATGAAGCCTAGGAGCTTGCCGGAAGGGACGCCAAAGACGCACTTCTCCGGGTTTAGCTTCCAGCGATAGCGCCGGAGGTTGGAGAAGGTCTGGGCGAGGTCAGCGATGAGGTTGTCCTCCACCGTGGTCTTGACGACTACGTCGTCGACGTAGGCTTCGACGTTGTCGCCAATCTGAGACTCCAAGCACTTCTGGATGGCCTTCTGGTAGGTCGCTCCAGCGTTCTTGAGGCCGAACGTCATGGCCGTGTAGCAGTAGATACCATGCGGTGTTATGAACGCCGTTTTGTCTTGGTCAGAGACCTTCAGGGCTATCTGGTGATACCCTGAGTAGCAGTCAAGGAAGCATAGCAGGACACTTCCGGCTGTGGAGTCAACGACACAGTCGATCTTGCGGAAGAGGAAGGGGTCTTTAGGCGATGCTGTTGAGATCGGTGTAGTCGATACACATTCTCCATTGACCGGTTTTCTTGGTATAAGCACCGGGTTTGAGCCAAACCGGATTTTTACATTCTTGAATGAAACCAGCAGCTAGGAGCTTTATTATTTCTACCCTAATGACCTCCTTGCGATCCTTTGCAAAGCGGTGCAGCTTTTGCTTGACAGGCTTAGCCGTCTTGCTTACATCCAAGGAGTGCTCAGCCAGCTCCCTTGGAACACCCAACATATCCGATGGGGTCCATGCGAATATGTCAGCGTTGTCCCGGAGGAAACTGGTGAGCGCGAGTTCCTATTTCTCCCCGAGGTTGTAGCCGATCACCACCGTCTTCTCTGGGTCAGCAAGGCCGAGGCAGACCTTCTTTGTCGTCGGCGTGGTGTCGAGGGCGGTGTCGGTGCGCTTCTGCTCCGGGACGGTCAGGTCGCTCGGAGTGACCTTCGCGGCCTCGGCGATCATGATGGCGGAGGCATCGACGCAGGCGTTCGTGGTGGCGATGTCGAGGGCCTCGTTGTCGCACTTGAACGAGATGATGAGGTCGCCTTAGACGGAGAGGACCCTATTGGGAGCCGGCATCTTCAACACCAAGTAGGTGTAGTGCGGGACAGCCATGAACCTAGCCAGCATGGGGTGACCTAGGATGGCGTGGTAGGAAGACTTGAAGTCGGCGACCTCGAAGCTGAGATACTCCGTGCGGAAATTTTCTTCCGTACCGAAGGTCGCGGGAAGGGAGACCCGACCCATGGGGTAGGCCGCCTTGCCAGGGACAATGCCGAAGAAAGGCTCGTCGCACGCAGTCAGCCTCTTGAAATCGAAGTCCATCTTCTTCAAGGTCTCGACGAAGATGACATTGAGCCCGCTTCCTCCGTCGATGAGGGTCTGAGGGAGCAGGGCGCCATCCACTATCGGCTCGACGACGAGTGGGTAAGACCTAGGATCTGGGATGTGGACCCAGTGGTCGGCCCTGGAGAACGTGATTGGCTGCTTCGACCAACGCAGGGGCTGCGACGGCTTGGTGTGGATGAGCTGAATCTCGCGCTTGTCCTTGCGATACCGCCTCCTGCTTACACTGGTCTTGAGGCCACCGACGATCATGTTGATCGACCTCTTGGCTCGCCGAAGGGGGCGTTGCTGCCCGCCACCGGTGGAGGAGGTAGGTCGCGCTCGTCGCGGCGGTCCTCCGGCTGTTGTTCGTCACGACACCGGTCGTCGCGGCGGCCGTCGTCGCCACGACCACACCGGTCATCACGGCGGTTGTTGTTGTAGCGACGTGAGGACGACCGATTGTCGTCGCCTAGGTCGCCCGGATCTTGAGGGCAACGCCTCTTGAATTGCGAGCATTCGCGGTCGTGGGTCGCCTCGTGGAATGTGCGGCTGTCGAGCATCGTTGAACTCATCGACGTTGAACGTCGAAGGTCGACGTCCCTCCGCCACAAGCACCTCTGAAGGTTGCTTGCGCAGCTTGGAGCTTGAGTCACCACCGGTGTCGGAGGTGCCTGCGTCGCGCTTGGCGTCGGAGTCGAACTGGTTGACCAGTGCCTCGTCGGTGTCGATGAGCTTATTCACGACCTCCATGAGGGCTGAGACCGTGGTAGCTCCTGACTCGTGGATCTTCTCAAAGATCTTGCGATCTCTGATGCCCTTCTTGTAGCTATCGACGACCTGGTCGTCCCGGACGCTAACGCAGGTGCTGCGGTTCTTGAAGAACCGGTTGGTGTAGTCACGAAGCCGCTCGTTGGTCTTCATGGTGACCCTTCCGAGGTTGAAGGTGTTTTCAGGGCGATTGTAGGTCGCCTGGAAGTTGGACGTGAAGGCCTGAGATAGGTTGGCCCACGACGTGATGCTGCCCGCCGGGAGGTTATTGAGCCAGAGGGATGGTGCGTCACCCATCACCAGCGGGAAGTACGCCGCCATGTGATCGAAGTTGCTGCTAGCCGCCTTGACGGCGACGTAGTAGGTCGACAGCCAGATGTTGGGGTCGGAGCGCCGCCGTCGTGCCGGATGTTGGGCTTGAAGTTGTCGGGGTAGGCCACCGACCTAAGGCGAGGGGCCAACGCGGGAAACGTGGTGATGGCCATGTCGTCGGCGGCAGCCCCGGAGCGCCGCCCGCTCGCAGGTCCACACGATCCGGGCTGCCGATCTGGGTTCGGTACACCGCCCTCCGGTTGGCCGTAGTCCGCCTCGTACTAGGCACGGCGCCTCTCCCACGTGGCGCCCGCGCGCGCTCCATGATGCCATGGACGGCACCGGGAGGGCCGTACTCGCGTTTGTACTCCGCGCGATGTCGCAGCTCCCGCTCTTCGCGCTCGCGGTGGCGTTGGTCGATGTAGCCACGGGCGTCGCGGTTTCGCCTGTTCTTGTCGAGGTTGCCGCGGAGGTCGCCGTCCCTCGCGTCGTTCGCCCGAGGCTGGTCGGGGTTATGCTGATCGACCTCCTCCTGAATGGTGGGGAGTTTGCTGTGCGCAGGCTGATTAGATCGGCTGCGCGAGTGACGGCTTGACGTCGACGCAGCAGACTTGGCTGCTGCGCTCTTCTCCTCCACCAAGGCCGTGTCGACCCGGAGGTAAGCCATGGCTGCGTCGGCCTCGGGCGAAGGGTTGGCTTGCTGGAGGCGTGCCATAGCAGCACCCAGGTTGGCCTGGGGGCTGTTGAACGTTGCGACCCTCGCCTCGAACTCGAGGCGAGGTCTCGAGCGCAAGGAGGTACCGCGACGTTGCTCCTCCGCACGCCGGCAGCGCCGGTTGGCGTTCTTGGATCCGCCCGCGCCTCAACTCCGCACCGAGGCGTGGTGGTTCGTTTTCCGACACCACCAGGACCCGTCGAAGGATGGAGTCCGGGTCGTTGGGGCAGATGTGGATCCGGACCTTCTGGAACTCGCCACCGTCTGGAGACGTGGGAGCTCGCATGGTACGGGGAGCGCGCTCCTGGTCGATCTTCTTCCGCACCGGCGGCGCGGAGGTGTGCCGTCGCCTGTGGTAAGTGCACGGTACGTCAAGCGAATCGCGGCGAGCGCGGAGCTCGGGCTTGAGGTCTCTAGATGACTCCCGCCGCCCAGATTGGATCTGGAGGACTGATCGCGGCGCGGCGGGCCGGATGGTCGCGGATCAAGGGGAAGGTCTTGCAGCGCCTCGCATTGAGCCGGGCCCTTTCGCAGATCTGGAGGGTCTCCTCCATCATGTTGATGACGCGCTCCATTCCCTGAACAATGTCATAGGGTTTGGGCGGGTGGGTCTCCGACGCTAGATCGGTAGCGGCGGTGGCGGCAGGCGCCGTCACGGTCTTCACTGCGGTCGCCGGAGAGGTCGCGGCTGGAGCGGCCGAGGTCGTGGAAGGACCCGGCGGATCTCCACGGGTTGGCGAGGATGTCCGCCATGCTCGCCGAAAACAACACCAGATCGGGCCACCATGTCAAGCGCCGAGTTCCCGATCACCCCTACCGCGTGCAACCGTCAGGTGAGACTCGACGGATCCACAAGGGGCGACCCAAGCGGTTGTAGGTTAATAGAGGATCGGGAACTAAGAGCGTGGTAGTTCACGGGAGGAACTCGAATCTGCGAGAATGGCGAGGGACACAAGGGTTTAGATCGTTTAGGCCTCCTGAGAGTAAAACCCTACGCCCAAAGATGTGCGGTAGAATTATTCGTGGAAGGAAGTCCTCGAATGGAGCTCTAGGCCGCCTTATATGGTCAACGGGCTGGGGCTTCCATTCGAGGCCTGTGGACCCTCATCGGGGTGCTTACAAATTAGGAAGGTCATCTTCCTTGATTACAAGGTAAATCCCGCGATCTGCTGGACCTCACAGTGGCCGAGTCACACTGGGAAAGTCTTGCGCCAAGCCCATGGATCCTCCGGGATTTGGATAAGGTCTTCTGGAGTCTTCTAAGGTCGCCGTGGTTGTGGATAAGGTCTCTGGACCTACTTGCAGGTCGGTGGGACTTGACAGTCAGTCCACTTGACAGGGCCTCTGGGACCCAGTCGGGTGGGGACCCAGAAACCCATGTCTCTCAGTTGTGGCATTTAGTAGATTAAATGCTAGAACACAGATTAGAATAAATGAAGGATCAATAATTTGAGAGCAGTTCTCTATCAATAAAACAAATAGGGGCTATTGTGTTTATGCCCTTGTTTTGAACTGAATTGGTGATTTTACCCTTATTTTTTCAACTTTGTGATTTTGTCCCTGCTTTTTCAAAATGAAGAGAGAGTTTGCCCCTATTCCGTTTAGATAGCCTAACGGTGTCAAAATTGGTGTGAGAAGACAAGTTTGCCCATACTAATTATTTGTTTCTACATTTTTAAGTTCACTGTAACTTTACCTTATTTTGACAATAAAAAATGAACACCATTTTGATTGATTTAAAATAAATTTTTGTCAACCGAACTCACCAAGATTTTAGAAATTTGATAAATTTATTTAATTATTGACATCATCTTAATTAATGAGACAATCACAACGACAAGTACTAGGCGTGCTGGCTTGCTTCCTTGCCGACGATGCGACTGCGACGCATGCGCCGGAGCTGTTCCGGCCCACACCCACCGGCGCCGTCTCGTCGCCTCTCACCCATATGGCCACGCGCCTGTGCACCAAGCTCTCGCAGGGGCGCAACACAATCTTCCCGGGCAGCGGCATCGCGTCAACGCGCATGGAACGATGGGGATTGGGGGCGCGCCGCCGTCAACGCCTTCTCGCAGGGGCTGATGGAGCCGCGCCCAGCGCGGCTTCGCGCCCTCGTCGGGGCCGCAAGGGAGGACAGGGCTACGAAAAAGGCAGTTGCCGCGTCGTACAGTTGCTGCGGCGAGGCGGCCCGCGACGGCGGCAGAGGAGAGCGAACGGGAGCGGCTGAAGCAGCGTCGCCATGCCTGGCCGCGGCCGCACGCCCTCGCAAGGGCCACAACATGGGGTCACTGCCGCGGATGGGGGCGCTGCCGCCATGAGCGTCCTTGCAGGGGCTGCGCGCCGGTGAAGCAAGGAATGAGTAGAGATAGATGGATAAGGTCTAGGGCAGTTTTGTCATTTTCTACTGCCTTTAGCTTTTTTTTTTTCCATTTCTTGTATTCGTTAAAGGAGCATCTAACTAACAGCGTTAAAAAGAGGGCAAACGGAGATTCCAGTTTTGAAAAGCGGGCGTAAAATCACAAAGTTCAAAAGGTAGGGGCAAAATCACAATTGAAGTTCACATTAGGGGTAAGGTCACCAATCTCCCAAACAAATATGCTTTCATTTATAATGTCGTTCGCAAAAGAATGTTGCCTTGCAATCATCTTACTTACAAAGTTCATCTTAAAATTTTGCTTAAAAATAATTTCCGCAGCAAGGTGCGAGGTACCACTATTAAACATAAGTTATTCACATGTCATACTATGATCGAAAAATTCTCTCAAATCCCGCAGCAACAGCAATGAGTAGTGATTATATTAATGATTAATTTCCATGTGACCTCAAGTGATAAACCTCTGCTACAGAGCTCAAACTAAGACTAATTGCAACAATGCTCACTAAATGATCCTACAACCTTAAAATAGAGGATATTGAGTAAAAAATGAGTTGTAATGGTGTCCCTAAACAACCCCTAATTTTGGGAAGCTCCCTCTCCCACCAAAACCCCTTCATCCCCAAACTCAGAAGTGACACGCATTGATGCACATGTCCATCCCCCTACTACCACTCCTCCTCCTCCCTCTCTGCTCCACGCCACCTCCTCCTTCTGCTCCCACCCTCCTCGGCGAGGAGGCTACATCTCCTCGCCGCGGAGACTACGACGATGCCGGCCTCCATCTCTTGTGCGATCGGTGGTGAGCGAGGCGGCTGCCGCCGTGATGCCGTCGCAGCCGGGCCGAGCTTATGGGGAGAAAGATTGGGATTCGGGAGCGCATCGACGTTGTTGAGACAAAGCTCGACGGCGTCGAGGAAGTCGAGACACCCTGGGAACCCGGCCTTTGGGCCGTTGATTACAGGCTAAAGCGGTGTGAGGGAGGCCACAGTGGCGGCGGCCATAGAGGACACCATGGGCGGCGATGACAGGGTCCCCAACCACGACGTCGGCGGAGCACGATGTGGCGACACTCCTCAAGGTCTCCTTCCTCCAACATGGTCCCGACACTTCTTCTAGCCCCTTAGTGTAGGTCGACGATGTTGGCTACCGCGTGTGTGGTGCTTGGCATGAGCTCGAACATATGGCCCACCGCACAGATAGGAGACAAGAGCGGGAGAGGTGGCGCTACGCAAGCGTGGGTGGCCTCAGCATGTCGCACCAGGAGTTCCTCTGGCGGTGGAGCGAGCTGGAGCCCGGGGAGATTTGCCGCCGCCCTGGTGTGCTCCTCCATTATAAGAAGCTGAAGACCACCGGGAGGAGGGGCCGACGGAGGAGCACTGGGAGAGGAGGGGCCGGGCGGCCGAAGGTCGTCGCACTTGGGGATGGCGGCGCTCGCGCTCGCAATGGTCAGCGTGTTGACCGGAGGTGTGTGGGTTCACGAAGAGCTAGCGCACCACTGCAGTTAGTCTAAATACTTTTTTAAAGAGTCCCTCAAATACTCTTTTATTGGATGATTTTTTAAGGACACCACTGCGGTTAGTCTAACATTGACCCTTGTTTCCCGTCTTTAACTTCCAAAGTCCAGTTATACAAAGACATTGTCGGGGTTCTCTACCGCCGGACAGTAAATTTGTATCGATCGTGTGTCAGACTCGGATGGTTAGCACACGAGACAACGGATTTATTTGGTTGCCTCCGAGGAGTAATACCCTACGTCCAGTGTCGAGCTGCCGTGTTCCCGTGTGTGACGCCCCAGGTTTTTCCTCCGGGTTCATTAACCCTAATGGTCCGGTCAAACCAGTTGACCTTGGTCAAACGATGGTCAACCTGGGCCATCACCTCGAAAACCTAACCCACAACCCCTAATGACACACCTTGGTCAACTAATGGTCAAGGTTTGGTCAAATCCAGTCAAACCCCCACCCAAACCCTTTGACATCTATGTTGACTCCAGGACTTTTGCTGCGTTCTCCAAAATTCACCTAAACACTTCAAATTCTCCCAATATAAAAGTTGTGTAGTTTGTCAAGGGACACAACTTTCATGTTGAGTGGCGTTTGAGATTTGAAGCATAAATGGGTGAAAAAAAAACCTTGGTCAACGTAGTTCAGCACTATTCATCAGCGCCATGAAAACTGCCAAGTTGGCATGCCTTTGCGCCTAACTGCTGATCAAAACACCCATCGGCTTTTTTAAAAGTTGTAGAGGGTCAGCTGATCTACAACTTTCCTATTCACACCTTGGAGCACTTATGTTGCAAAATCTGGAGTTTAACTCGGTCAAAACAGGCTAAGCCTGCTGGCACAGGTGCTCGAGGCCGTCGTAGCGCCGGTGTCGCGTCGTCGTCAGCCGCGCCCCGCTGGGCCCGCACGCCGAGGCCGGCCAACGTCCGCTGGTCCGTGCGCAGTGGGACCGCCCTACGCCGCACCGCCATCCCGCCTGTCTCCTTGCTCCACGCGTCAGCCTGCCTGCCACGCCCGCACCGACCACGCCCGCCCGCCCACTCACGCCGCCGCCGCGTGCGCGCCGCCATGCCACCACCCATGCCGCGACCCACCGTAGTAGGCGGATCGTGACTTCCTCCCCAAGGCACACGCGCTATTTAAGAGTCAGCTCGCCGCGCAATGCCGTCACCGGTCACTGCTGGCCGCCATTGAAGGCGCACGGTGAGCTTCCACTTCCCACCAACACCGCCACCCCTAGAGTGCTCCACCTCCTCCCTCAAGCACCACTGGAGCCCCCACACCCGCGTGTTGCCAGTCACCCGACCCAAGTTCGCCGGAGCGAAGCTCCCAGCGGCCGCCATGGCCTGGCCGCGAGCCCCTTGCCGGCCTAATTTTCCCCGCCGCCCAACCACCTAGGTGCTTCACCTAAGGCACCTTGAAGCTCCCACGCCGGTTCGCACTCCCCAAGCGAGCTCGGGAATCGCCACTCCCGACATCCGCCCGGCCTCCGCCCGTGACCGCTCACGGTGATCTTTCCGTGCCAACTCGCCACGAATCGACCCTTGTGCACTTGTGGTCACCCCCACCGCCGCTCCCAAGAAGCCGGAGGTCGCCGAATTCCGCCGTCGCGCCACGGGACTACATTGCTTGCTCTAAAATCTTTCCAGGGGTGTTTCTGTGAAGTAAGGACCTGTTCGTAAGGATCTTATCTTAGTTTCTTTGTGCTTTAGTCCAGTCACTTGGGAAATTCATATAAAATCGTAGAAAAATCGTAAAAATGCAAAACCAATTTTGCTGTACTGCTTGTGGCTAGAACTACATCTTTTGTAAAGGTTGTATATACTTTTGAGTTATAGTTTTTGCATGAAAAATTGAAATCCATTTTACCTAGATCTCCTGTACTGCAAAACCTGCACATGTTCGTGAGCTGATTTTTGGATATGTTGTGAGTACTAGCATGTGTAGGCCCTGTGCAAAAATTGGCACAAAGTTACTAAGTAAATCTTTATTTATGATTTATCTTGTATTAATGCCTTTTCTGACTTAATGATTTTTGTAGCAAAAATTAAATAGAGTTTTGAGCTCTACTTCTGGTAATAGTCATATTACACCTAGATTCACCTCTACTGAATTAATCATAATTTTTGGACAGTTAGAAATATTTATTCCTGATTTATGCTTGTTTTTAATCATAATTGTGTAGTTCAAGATTTATAATAGCTATGGATGTGTTTGTTGCTTCCCTAGGCTTGTTTTAGACCATAGATGATGTAGGAGAAAGTTTGGCTCCAGAAGTGCTATGTTTTTTTTGTGTGCATTTATCTCATTTATGCTAGCTAGAAATGTTATTCCTTGTATAGTTTATTTTCAAAGCTCCCAATGGTGTGCTTGCTGTTCAATGACTTGTTTTGGGTCAGTGAGACCAGTGGGTACCATCTTGGCTTTTTATAAAGCTTTTTGTTGAATAAAAAGTGGAGAAACCATTATAGGCTTGATAGTGAATTAAATGGGAAAACCTTTCCTTCTATGTTCTTGAACCCTATGGATGGGTTAGGAAAATGAATTAAGAATGGAAAACCACCTCCTTGCTGTTTGTGTAATTAAATTAAGCATTTATTCTAGATGTGTGCACAATCACCATAAAGAGAAGAATAAATAAGCCTTCATAATAATCTTTAAAAGGAAAAGTGATGAATATTGTTGTCAAGGTGAATATGGTCAACCATATGCTCCTTGTGGACTGTTTGTTGCTGTTTGGATTAAATTAAATTAATTACACTCCTAACTACTGCATTGCATCCCCCGTGTAGAAGTTCCCGACGGTAGCTACACGCCGTCTTGCTAACGAGGACGAGGGAGGCGGAGAGAGGCGTGCACTACGTGTCCAGATCAAGACCCGGACCAAAGTCCGAACTTTGTGTGTTGATTGCTTGGAAGGCAAGCCGGTTTAAACATTAACCTATGTGTTTATTTTAAGTTTCTGAATTTATCATTGTTATTCTATGTGCATTTACGTTCAGGAGTTGATTTGAAACCCTAGTTGCATGATCCCTAAGTACCTATGATCTTTTACTAGCATGCTAGGTCGCTAGTTGCTATGCTTTAAGGATCCGGTACAAGTCGAGTGATGTTCGTCACTCGCGAGAATAGGATCTCCTTTATGGAATCACCATATTTATTAATGGATTGCTCATGTGGTAAGAGCATGGGATTTGGGCTCGGTCCTAGTGGCTTCGTGGGCTAAGTGTTTGAGCATTTAAGCACTTGTCGGAAATGGGCACGGTAAGCCTAGTACCTAAATGAGGCGGGGTGGGAACTTTGCGCTACTAATCTTAGGGTTGCGGCCCCGGGCTCGCCACCTGAGTACATGCGTGAGACTGGGTGACCTTGGTGGCGTAGCCTAGTAAACCTTGTACTTAAGACTGTAACATCTGATCCCAATCCGAGGAATGACGGGAACCGCCTGGTTGGAGCACTCTTAGTGAGGGCACCTCCCGTGTGTTTAGGTCTACCTTGCAAGGTTTAAATCAATCGATTGTCGGCCTCTCACCGTTATCTGAGACTACTTAATCTCCGCCATGATATCCCTTTTATGATGGAACTTTGTGAATATTGTTACTTGATTAATTGTTTGTACAACTCATGATTGCAATAGTTGCTTATCTAGTAATGATTACTTCTACTAGAACTTGAGCTAAAATGTGAAAGTAAGGATTCACTACTTAGTAGCTTTTTGGCAAAACAAACCCACTAGCCAAAAGCCTCGCATGCTTAGAGGTAAAGTCTTTTATTTTTTGGACGGGTAAGCCTTGCTGAGTATTAGTATACTCGGCCTTGCTATTTTTAAATGTTGTTTCGTGTAATGCATGTGATGTGTGGCACGGAGAAATTCCACCGGCCGGAGCTGGAATGGGTGGATGATGACAGTGATTGCATCATGGGCGACCTCCCATGATGCTTATCGCTTAGTTAGTTAATTCTGCTGTTTTAATAAACTCTGAACCTTTTACTTTCATGTCAAGAACCATGGTTTGTAATAATGGACCCTACGGGGAAGATTTACTTTAATTTGTAAGGCACTCTGGACTCTCCTTCGTGGGAGTTTTAATGTATCGTTTCGATCCTCTATGTGTGTTTCAAGTGATTTACCGGGCTTTGACCCAACACTCAACGAGATGATTCTTTATTATCGCAATGACCAAATGGAGTGGTTTAGGTGATAGTGGAATTATCTCGGATGGGGGTTGTCATTGAGTATCGAGCGACGCCGTCATGGACGGCTCTATGATGCTTATAGATGCCGATTTAGTTAATTCAGCTGTTTTAATAAACTCTGAACCTTTTACTTTCATGTCAAGAACCATGGTTTGTAATAATGGACCCTACGGGGAAGATTTACTTTAATTTGTAAGGCACTCTGGACTCTCCTTCGTGGGAGTTTTAATGTATACGTTTCGATCCTCTATGTGTGTTTCAAGTGATTTACCGGGCTTTGACCCGGCAACACTCAACGAGATGATTCTTTATTATAATGACCAAATGGAGTGGTTTAGGCGATAGTACGGAATTATCTCACAAAGTTCCATCATAAAGGGATATCTTGGCCAGTAGATTAAGTAGTCTCAGATAACGGTGAGAGGCCGACAATCGATTGATTTAAACCTTGCAAGGTAGACCTAAACACACGGGAGGTGCCCTCACTAAGAGTGCTCCAACCAGCGGTTCCGTCATTCCTATTGGGATCGATGTTCTGATCTTAAGTACAAGGTTTCTTGGACTACGCCACCAAGGTCACCGGTCTCACGCATGTACTCGGTGGCGAGCCAGGCCGCAACCCTAAGATTAGTAGCGCAAAGTTCCCACCCCGCCTCATTTAGGTACTAGGCTTACCGTGCCCATTTCCGACAAGTGCTTAGTACGTTCAAACACTTAACCAACGAAGCCACTAGCCAAAAGCCTCGCATGCTTAGAGGTAAAGTCTTTTATTTTTTGGACGGGTAAGCCTTGCTGAGTATTAGTATACTCAGCCTTGCTATTTTTAAATGTTGTTTCCAGGTAATGCATGTGATGTGTGGCCTGGAGAAATTCCACCTGGCTGGGAGCTGGAATGGGTGGATGATGACGAGTGATTGCATCATGGACGGCCTCCTATGATGCTTATCGTACCGTTTAGTTAATTCTGCTGTTTTAATAAACTCTGAACCTTTTACTTTCATGTCAAGAACCATGGTTTGTAATAATGGACCCTACGGGGAAGATTTACTTTAATTTGTAAGGCACTCTGGACTCTCCTTCGTGGGAGTTTTAATGTATACGTTTCGATCCTCTATGTGTGTTTCAAGTGATTTACCAGGCTTTGACTCGGCAACACTCAATGAGATGATTCTTTATTATCGCTTAATGACCAAATGGAGTGGTTTAGGCGATAGTACGGAATTATCTCGGATGGGGTTGTCACACCGTGCTAGGGTTGTTTGTAGTAGGGATTACAAACTAGTCGGGAGAGGGTGTCGAGCCCAAGTCCCTGAGTATGAGTGTTCGACTTGTCAGCTAGCCTTTGTGACGGTTGCCCTCCTCTCCCTTTTATAGATGCAAGGGGGAGGGGCAAAAAAGGAAAGAGAGAGAAATGCTACAGTGTCGGCCATTGGGATGTCCTCTCGCGCGTCGCTGTACGTCAGGATGCATTGAAGAGGAGCCGCGCTATGTTGTCGTTGAAGCCACCGCGTGGCGTGTTTGTTTACTGGGGCGCTGGCGCTTTCTCGAGTAGTTTGGCTGACTCAACCCGTCGAGCGGGATGAGTTCGCCACGCTAAGGCCTAATTGTAGGCCTGTGCTCACCGTAGGGGGCACTCGAGTGCCTCGGGTGGAGTTTGCGTGCCACGGTGTGGATGACGCTGGTTGATGGCTGCGGCTCGGAGAGCATTAAGGCTTTGTCGGGCCACGCTGCGTGCCGCCGGTGCGCTTGCATGGCATGGGGAAGCGGTGTCCCACGCGTCGTGGCGGAAGAGTTCACGTGCGGGGTCGCCCGTGTGCGGCTTGCGTCTCGTCAGACGGGAGTGCGGTGAGAGCTGCGGCGTCTTGGCGGAGACTTCGTGCGAGGCGGAGACTCGTGCGTGAGACTCGTGCGAGGTGGAGACTTGTCGCGAGGTGGATTTTAGTAGGGAACTTCTGAGAAGCTCCCAACTAGTGTCGCGATGCGTCTTGCCAATGAGGGTCTTGATAGGGGTCCTTAGTCCTCCTCGTCTTGAATCTTGGCCTTACGTTGTCAATGGTGTCGAGAGGACTCCACCTCAAGAGTGATTATCTCGTCAAGGGGCCCTAATGGGCCCTCGTCGGTAACCCGAGAGAGGAGTCAAGGACTCGCGCCGAGGCTCGGTAACCGCGATCTTTGTTCTTGATTTTCCGGTGGGTGCGGCGCATCGCGGATGCCATGAGCCCACGAGCGAGTTGTAGACTCGCGTGGGGTTTTTTCAACTGTAGTGTTGTCGCGGTCTTGGATTGTTCTGTTGGGGTAGTCGTAGCGATCGTGGGCGTCGTGGACGACGTGGGTGGTGCGGGCATCACGGCCGATGCGGCGGACGGGACGGTTTGAAAGGACAGAGCGGGGATGGTTCAAGCTCCTAGGTCAGCGAATCGTTCGAGCGGGCGGCGCTGTCGCCGAGAACGCAGCGCCGCGCGGGCGTGTTCCCGCGGTGGGCCCGGCATTTAAGGCTGGTGGGCGCCCTTCCTTTTAACCGCATCTTAGGCCAAAGTGCAGGACTTTACTCCTTGCCTTTTTTCTCTGCCCTTGCCGCCTGCTTCTTTCGCTCCTCGTGCCTGCAGCGCCGCCACCGCTTTCGCCGGAGTTGCGCACGAACGCTGCTGTCGCCATGTCGAACTGGTCGCGCTCCAACGTGTCCCGCTCGATACTGCGCCGCCTCATCAAAGCCGGGCAGCTTCCTCCGCTCACCGAGCGCCATTGAGTGGAAGGTGCGGGAAGTCCGTGCGCGCCCGCCAAAGGGGTCGTCGTCGTCGTGGCCTTCCATGGCGGCTTCTCCGTTCCGTCGGGCGGTTCATCGGCGATCCTCTGAGCGGGCTCCAGCTGCACCTCAACCCGAACAGCGTCCGGCGGATGGCGGTGCGAGGGGTACTTGGGTCGGTGCCGCACCTTTTCAAGTACTTCTTCATGTTCGTGCTTGAAGGGCGGCTCCAAAGGCGGCGACCATCTGCGCCAACCTTCCGGATGAAGCAAGGCCGGGTGACAAGTACATCCCTTCCTCGTTGACCAGCTCAAGCGGTGGCACAAGGGTGGTTCTATCTCGAACGACCCGAGTTTTGCTTCCGGCGTTCAGGAACTCCATCGCGCGCCGAGGCTGGGCCCTCCTGAGGCGGAGCGGAGAAGATGTTCAAGGAGCATTGGGCGTGCTTGGCCCCGCCCGAGGCCAAGGTCGACTGGCGGCTGTCATCGATACCACGCCCGGTCGTCCCACTCCGGAGGCGGCCGCTGCGCCTCTGCGAGATGACAGCCAGCAGGGCCCCTTGGGATGGGACCGTGACCGCGCCCGAGCTCCCATCGCTGAACGAGATCCAGCGCCGTGTGTCATTGGCCATCGGGAAGTCAACCTTCGTGTGACCGCCGCGCAACTTCTTCCAATGCTCCCCCAGCGAGGGGACCGAAAAAATCGTAAGTGATTTCTTCTTCCGACAAGTTTTCCGACAAGCTTGGTGTCTTCAATCGATGTTGATCTTCTCGGAGGTTCCCGACGACCACTGATTCTTTCGCCCCTTGTTCTTCCAGTTGAAGTGCTCTCACCTCGTGCCCGGCGCCTCTCCGGAGGAGGCGATCTTCAAAGCGCGCGGCCGCGGAAGGCGAGGGCGAGCACAAGAGGCGGAGAAGAGATCGCGCGATCGGGACGACGCATCAAGCGGCGCAAGGCGGGGCGTGCGTCTCCTCAAATGAAGACCCATCGCTGTCGCCGTCGTGGAGTGGGGGCCAGTCGGGATCGTGGGCGACATGTCGACACCTCGCCTCGCCCTCGCCCGGCGGGCGAGCTCACGGCGGGCCGGCTGCCCATGAGAAAGGTGCGGGCTCGAGCTCGCGGTTGAGGCCCCGCAGAAGGTCAGAGTGACCCGCTCTCGAGGCGGCGCATCGGCCGCGCACTCAGGCGGAGGGATCCTCCACGCGGGATGATCCACCAGCGGCGGCCACCCCCGCCATCTCGATGGCAGACCGCCCGGATCGGACTCCTTGAAGGCGTTCGTCGGCGAGTCGTCAGCGTCCGCGGCGCGCCGCGAGGATCTGGCGTCCCCTGCGGCGCCAATCTTTGATAATCCGGGGGGCCCTGCAAGTCCCTCTCCGCGGTGGGAGTCGGGGGCCGCCTCACGTGGAGGTCGAGGCGGGCAGCCCCGAGTGCCGGCGCGGGGCCCGGTCGAGTCGGTGGGCCAAGAGGCGGCGGCGAGCTCATCGGACAAGCAGCGGGCGGCCCGTCCGCATGTAGCTTTCGCCTTCTTCTTCTTGTTGTCTTTCATTCTTTGTCTTGCTTATCTCTTGACCGTTTCGCCCGACCGTGCTCGACCTCGCGCCTTTGAAACGCCGGGCGCGGCGCATGGTGGCCCGAGTCCGCCGTCACCCCCCGGCGTTGCGGACCAAGCCCGAGCGGGCTGGTCGTGGCCAGGTGGAGGAACCAGCGCGCCACCGGCGTCAGCGCCCGGCACCACAGGCGGGCGGTGGTGCCATCAGCGGCGAAGGCGATCGTCAGCCACCACGGGGTGGTGACGTGCGTGATGGCGTCCTCCGAGTCGTGCCCCGCGCCGTCGGAAAGCCGAGGTGTGTGGCGGCGGAAGTCAGCGCGTGCCGTGGCGGATTACGGGCGAGACATTGCGGGGTCGGCGGCGGCGGCACCGCCGAGATCATCGACCTTAGCGCCCCGACCTGCAAGCTCGAGACATATGGCCGTCTTTGGAGGCGGATCTTGGGGCGAGACAGAGGTCGAGGCCGAGTCCCCGACTCGTGCCTGGCGGTCTCGGCGGTGGCGGGCCCGGCTAACGAGAGCCCGTGCCTGCGCAGCGGCAGGTGTCGGGCTCAAGCGGGAGTTCGGGGCCCCGAGTCTTCGTCGGAGGCGGCCGAGAGGGTCTCGGGGAGCCGTGCGTCGAGTTGATCCCGCCATGTCCTCGCCCCAGTGGTCACCTTGCCGCGCGCGAGTCGTCGTCTCTTGCTCGCGCCCCTGTCGGCGGGCGCGTCGAGCGACCCTCCGGCCCCACAAGAACACGATGCCCCGGGGTGTGGCGAGGCCACCTCCCGGAGATCAAGAGGTCGGGAAGGCTCAGGCTGGCCACGGGAGTTGAGGAGGTGGCGCGGATCTCCGATCGTCTCGCTCCTCGTGGGCGGCCACCTGAGGCGGCGGGCGTCGGCGGCGAGGGCGAGAGTCAGCTGCCTCGGCGGGTCTCGGGTGGGTGCACCGCGTGTTCAACGAGCTCATCCTTCCGGCAGCGGTAACTCCCTTGAACGAGTTTGGTTTTGTCTTCCATTTTCGTGGGTCTTACAATCATGCCTTCTCGGAGCAGGCGCTTGCGAGTGCGGCGAGGAGAGCGCGCACCATTGGCGAGCTCCAGGCGGAGAAGACCCAGCTGGAGATGCAGCTGGCGGTTGCTCGTCTAGCTGCCGCTAGGCGGTGTGGAGGAGGCCGTCGAGGGCCGTGCTCGAATCCACCGTGAAGGAAGACGCGCGCCCGCGGCGAGAGGACCGCGCCAGGCTGCGCGTAACCACGGGCGGCGGGCGGGAGTCCCCAGAGCGAGGTTGGCCCAGGCGGAGGCGAAGGCGAGGAGTTGCGCGCCGTGATGACATGGCCGCCGACAAGGCCACGCCGCCGCGCTCCGCGCCGCCGGAGCCGCCCGGGCGCTCGGAGGTGGTAGGCGGGGAGGAGCTGGTCGCGGCGGGCGGACCTCGGGGCGGCAATCGCCGGTTCTCGAGGTGACCAACAAGCTCCGGAGGTCACCGAGGCGACTCCGTGAGGACAACTCAAGTTGTCGCGGATGTCCGTAAGGATCGAGACCTCCAGCTGTACACTCCTTCTCCTCTTGCTCCTTCTTGGCCAGTGTTGATTGGTCTTCTCGGGGTGTTAGGGCTGCGCGCATATCGTGCGGGGATGACCACGAAGCTCACGGAGAAGCGCGAGGCTGAGCCACCGCTCAAGATCCTCGAGAAGGACAACTCGATCAAGCGGTACATCGGAGAGTAAGCCCCTCGCTTCGATTCCGATCTCGCCTTTCATTTGAGCTAGTCGTGACATGTTTGTTGACTTCGACTTGTTGACTTTCTCAGAATCCAGGGCCGAGCTCGAGCAGTCTCAGATGGCTCGGGAGTAGGTCGCGGTCGAGTTGGGCGAGCCGAGGGCGGCGCGGTCGGGTCCCACAAGGTGAACATCGAAGACCTCGCCATGCTCGCGAGGGCCATTGGCGTAGTCATGACTAGGCTTGGCATTTCCTTCGGGCCGATGCTTCCCGACCGGCTTCTCGAAGAGGTCGGGCGCCTCAGGTGGTCGAGGCGGGAGTTGTCGGCTCGGAGGCGGTGCACCGGGTGCTCGCCATGTTCGAGTCGCACTACCAGGGGTTGGACCACATGGCTCTCAGTGGCGGCTGGGCCCCTGGCATCTCCGACACTCGGTCACGAGCTCGAGGGCGCTGCGCCTTCGCGACATGGCCCGCCTTGAAGGACTGGACACTTACCAAGAGGCACGAAGACCCGAGCTCGGGCCTTCACTTTAGATGTATCATTCTTAGGTGCATGTAATTTAAGAATAGTTCGTATGTGTAACACCATGAAAAAGCGCGGGCGACCACTAACAGCTGTCGACAAGGCCACGCCGCTTCGAGAGACTGCCACCACCCGGGCGCCGAGCGGCTGGCCGAAGGTGGTAGAGCTGGGAGAGAGCAGCTGGTGGCGGAGCGAGACCTCGGGGCGGCCAATCGCGTTCTCGGTGACCAACAAGCTCGAGGTCACAGGAGGCCCGGCTCCGAGGACAACTCAAGTTGTCGCGGATGTCAGCAGGATCGAGACCTCCGTACCTCCTTCTCCTCTTGTCCTTCTTGGCGGTGATTGGTCTTCTCGGGTGTCGAGGCTGCGCATATCGTCGGGATGACCAAGCTCGGAGAAAGGCGCGGGGGTGAGCCGCTCAAGATCCTAGAAGGACAACTCGATCAAGCGGTGTCGAGCAACGAGAGTAAGCCCTTCGCCCGATTCGATCTCACCTTTCATTTGAGCTGGTTGACATGTTTGTTGACTTGACTTGTTGACTTTCTCGGAATCGGGGCCGAGCTCGGCGGTCTCGGATGGCTCGGGAGGCGGTCGCGGTCGAGTTGGAGGCGGGCCGGGCGTGAGTCGGAGGTCCAAGGTGAACATCAAGACCTCGCGAGGCCATTGGCGTAGTCATGCGGGCTTCGCCGGCGATGCTTCCCCGGGCTTCGAGGTCGGGCCTCCAGGTGATCGAGGCGGGAGTTGTCGGCGGCGGCTCGGAGTGCGGGTGCTCGCCATGTTAGTCGCACTACCGGTTGGACCGCATGGCTCGGCGGCGGTGGGAGCATCTCCACTCGATGAGCTCGAGCTCACCTTTGCCGCGACATGGCCCGCCTTGAAGGACTGGACCTGTACCAGAGGCGCACGAAGACCCGAGCTCAGGCCTTCACTTTAGATGTATCATTCTTAGGTGCATGTAATTTAAGAAGTTCGTATGTGAACACCATGAAAGCATTATCGAGAACTTGTTCAAAAAATGTTACTGCTCGCTCCCGAGCACCGGTCGACACATGTAGTAGACCTTAGGGGTCGAGATGACCAAGCTCTACTCGGGCAGCGGGGCGTGGGTCGGCTCGGCCTCTCGAACCGCTAAGGGTGCCTGCGTTCGCAGCCCGCTGGGAGTTCAGTAACTCACGAGGTTTGTCGTGAAAATCGTTTTAGACGGCAGGCGGTTGCTCGAGCGCTTGAAAGAGGTCGGATGAAGGCACGAGGACTTGAGCTGTGCTCGCAAGTCTTCGCACCGTGGCAGCGGGCGTGGCGCTAGGAGCGAGCAGCAGCAGCGTGCCCCCGCCATCATCTTTACTTCTCATGGTCGAGCCTTCCGCCAAAAACCTTTGCTCGTGCGATCGGTTCACGACATAGATGTCGGATTTTGTTTTGAAAAATCGTGAAAAACGGAAGGAGGGCATCGTGCCCTGGGTAGCCCCGGCGGGGAGTTAAACGCAGTGCGGGGGCGCTCGCTCGAGAAAGTTGCGACATGCATGGCAAGAAGTTTTTCGAACTTATAGACATATGAACAAAGCATGCGGCATTTATTCACTGATGTATAAGATTTAAACAGTTACTCAAGGGTAGAAAGGCCGCAGATGTTCGATGTTCCATGCGTTGGAGACGACCCGCCCGTCCTCGTATCGGATCTTGTATGTTTCGGGTCGGAGCACCTGGTCAACGATGAATGGCCCCTCCCAAGGGGGTGAGAGCTTGTGTCGATCCCTGCTGCCTTGAACTCGTCGGAGGACCAAGTCCCCGACGTGGAACTCACGGGCGCGTATGTTGCGCTCGTGGTAGCATCGTAAAGTTTGCTGATACTTGGCGGAGCGTAGGAGTGCCACGTCGCGCGCCTCATCGAGCTGGTCGATCGCGTCCTCGAGCGCGACTTGGTTGCCTTCTTCAGTGTAGGCTCGTACTCGCGGGCTGCCGTAGTCGATATCCGTTGGTACGACCGCTTCCGACCCGTGCACCATGAAGAACGGCGTGAAACCGGTTGCTCGACAAGGCGTGGTGCGCAGGCTCCAGAGAACGGACGGCAGCTCGGCCACCCACCTTGCCCGGAACTTCTCGAGCTGCTTGAATATGCGTGGCTTTAATCCTTGTAGGATCATGCCGTTGTCCCTCTCGACTTGTCCATTCGTCTTCGGGTGCGCCACAGCTGACCAATCCACACGAATGCTGTTGTCATCGCAGAAGTTGAGAAATTTCTTCCCCGTGAACTGGGTGCCGTTATCGGTGATAATCGTGTTGGGTATGCCGAAGTGATAGATAATGTCGGTGAAGAATGCTACAGCCTCCTCGGAGCGGACGTTCACGATGGGTCGGGCTTCGACCCATTTGGAGAACTTGTCGACCGTCACGAGGAGGTGCGTGAAGCCCCCGGGCGCTTGTTGAAGTGGCCCTACCATGTCGAGGTGCCACACAGCGAAAGGCCATGTGATGGGGATGGTTTGAAGCGCTTGCGTCGGGAGGTGAGTTTGTCGAGCATAGGCGGCATCCTCGCGGCGCCGCGATGTCCTTGGAGTCCGCCACGCTGTTGGGCGATGAACCCTTGTCGAGCTTTCCCGACAAGAGTCCTCGGACGGCGTGATGTCGCCGTGCGGCGTGGATCTCGAGTAGCTCCCTTGCCACGATCTCCAGGGATGCCGCATGAGTATGCCTGCTGTGCCCCGTTTGTAGAGCTCGCCCTCGATGAGGACGAATGCTTTAGCTCGTCGCGTGATGCGGCGTGCCTCCGTCTGGTCGGAGGGAAGCTTCCCCTTGACAAGCCACTCGAGGATGGGAAAGCGCCAATCCAGGTCCTCGAGGTTCGGCTCGGGCGGCTGGTCGATCTCCATGACTTCTGGTCCGTCAGCCTCTGGCGGCTCCTCCCCTTCTTGTCGTACAGAGGGCGCGTATTGGTCGCTCGCGAAGACCCCGTGCGGTACCGGCTTGCGACTTGATGCGGCCTTGGCGAGGACATCGGCGGCTTTGTTGTAGTCGCGCAACACATGATGAAGCTCGAGCCCATGGAACTTGCCTTCCAGCTCACGAACAGCCTGGCAGTATTCCGCCATCTTCGGGTCAACACAGTTTTTCTCCTTCATGACTTGGTCCACGACGAGCTCTGAATCTCCTCTGATCTCGAGACGGCGGATCCCGAGCTCGACCACTATTCGGAGGCCATTGATGAGCGCTTCATACTCGGCGACGTTGTTGGAGGCCGGGAAATGTAGTCGGACCATGTACTCCATGCGCACACCTAGAGGCGAGATGAAGACAAGGCCTACACCCGCTCCTTCCTTCATGACCAAGCCGTCGAAGTACATAGTCCACGTCTCGTGCTCGATCAGCGCCGGGGGAGTTTGGATCTCCGTCCACTCGGCAGCAATCACGCACTTGGGACCTGATGGCACTGCGAGGTGCATACGAGATGTTCTGCCCTATCAGCTCGAGTGCCCACTTGGCTATCCTTCCTTGACCTCGGGGTTGGATAACCTCTCCGGCGGGTACTTGGACACCACGGTGATGGGATGTGCGTCAGTAGTGGCGGAGCTTGCGCTTGGTCATCAAGGCAGGCGGTATACGAGCTTTGCATTTGTGAGTAGCGAGTCTTGGAGTCGGACAATACCTCACTCACGAAGTACAGGCTGCACCTTGAGTGACCTTAGGGCTCTTCTCGTTCGACCACCGGTGCACCGACCACAGGTTGTCGCGGTGATGTCTGAGAGCATCGGTTCTTGGTGTCGGGCCGTGAGGATCGGTGGACTCTTCAGACATGTTCTTGAGGGAGTCGGCGCCTCTTGAGCTTTGGGAGTCCACCAGTGGTCGGACTTTTTCATCAAGCGATACAATGGCGGTGCACTCTCGGCCGTGCTATGAAGCGGACTGTTTTGGATCGGCCCCATGTCGTGATGGCGAGATCTTCTCGGGGTTAGCCTCAATGCCGCGTTCGACACGACAAAGCCGAGGAGCATGCCCCTCGGAACCCCAAGCACTTCTCGGGGTTTAGCTTTACCCCATGTTCTCTTGCGAACACCTTCGTGAGGTCGGGACTAGATCGCTCGGTCTTTTTCGACTTGACCACGATGTATGTCGACGCGCCTCGATGATCGTCCTATGAGTTCCCGAGCAGCGTCGCATGCATCTTTGGAGCGTAGCACCCGCATTCTTGAGCCGAAGGGCATCGTCTTATAGCGATGGCGCCGAGCGGAGTGATGAATGAGGTTGCGTTGGTCCGCTATGCACATCGCTATCTGGTGGTACCGAGATGCGCATCGAGAAAGCAGAGGGTTTCGCATCCGGTAGTCGAATCGACTACGATCTATGCGAGGCAAAGGAAAGCATCCTTGGGACATGCCTTGTTAAGGCTCGTATAGTCAATACACATCCTCCATTTCTTATTCTTCTTCTTTACAAGTACAGGGTTAGCAAGCCACTCGGGGTGGAATACTTCTCGGATGAACCCACGAACTAAGGAGCTTCTTGATCTCCTCGCCAATCGCCTTGCACTTCTAAATCGTTGAGCGGCGAAGGCGTTGCTTACCGGTTCGATCCGGCTTGATGTTCAGTTTGTGCTCGGCAACCTCTCTCAGGATCCCCTTCATGTCGGAGGGTTTCCATGCAAACACATCGAGGTTTACTTTGAGGAAGTCGACGAGCGCGCTTTCCTATTTAGGATCGGCGCCGTCGATCGAAGCGTCACGGCCGTCGTCGAGACCACATCCTTGACGTCCTTGGCGGGCTCGAAAGAGCAGGCCGCTCGCTTGGACGACTCGGGGATATCCTAGTCCTCGGAGGGAGGCTGCGCGCGGAGCCTCCCGGACCGGATCGATGCCTCGCAAATTGGAAGCACTCGGCGTCGCGCTTTCGAATGCGCGCGCTGAGTACGTAGTCCCCTCGTGATGATCGCCGGTGGGGATCTTCGGTTTCAGTGCGTATAGTTAGGCACGGCCATGAACTTCGCGTGGTGAGCTCCAGGGATGGCGTGATCGTCCCGAGAACCTCACCACTTCGAAGGTGAGGATTTCTGTGCGAAAATTTTGCAGGTCCCCGAACGTGACGGGCAGATCGATCTACCCAATCGGGAGAGCCTCCATTCCAAGTCCCTGAGTATGAGTGTTCGACTTGTCAGCTAGCCTTTGTGACGGTTGCCCTCCTCGCCCTTTTATAGATGTAAGGGGGAGGGGCAAAAAAGGAAAGAGAGAGAAATGCTACAGTGTCGGCCATTGGGATGTCCTCTCGCGCGTCGCTGTCTGTCAGGATGCATTGAAGAGGAGCCGCGCTATGTTGTCGTTGAAGCCGCCACTGCGTGGCCGGGTGGGGCTGTTTACTTTGGGACGCCTGGCGCTTTCTCCGAGTAGTTTGGGGCTGACTCAACCCGTCTGAGCACGGGATGAGTTCGCCACGCTAAGACCTAATTGTAGGCCTGTGCTCGCCGTAGGGGGCACTCGAGTGCCTCGGGTGGAGTTTGCGTGCCACAGGGTCGGATGTAACGGCGAGTTGATGGCTGCGCGGCTCGAGCAGAGCCGCATTAAGGCTTCTGTCGGGGCCAGCTGCCCGCGCATGCCGCCAGCTGGTGCGCTTGCATGGCATGGGGAACTGGTGTCCCACGCGTCGTAGCGGAAGAGTTCACGTGCCGGGGTCGCGCCACGTGGTACGGCTTGCGTTTGAGGTCGGAGCGGGGTGCTCGTCGAGCGAGCTGCTGTCGTCGGCGGCGAAGACTTCTCGTACGAGGCGGAGACTCCTCGTGCGAGGCGGAGACTTCTCGTACGAGGCGGAGACTTCTCGTGCGAGATGGATTTTAGTAGGGAACTTCTCGGAGAAGCTCCCAACTAGTCGGAATCAGGACGTCTTGCCAGTGAGGGTCTTGACAGGGGTCCTTAGTCCTCCTCGTCTTGAATCTTGACCTTCACGTTGTCAATGGTGTCAGAGGACTCCACCTCAAGAGTGATTATCTCGTCGTCAAAGGGGCCCTAATCTGGACCCTCGTCAGACATGCTCCTCGTGCCAACTCTGAGCAATTAAAGACACTGAAGCTGTCCACGAGTAACCGCCAGATTAAACATTTGCTTTTGCAAAGGAAAATTAATCACAAGAGTTCCCAAACTGTATCTTTTTCTTCACTTTACAATAACTGTATACCCATTAACTCTGTACACTTTTGAGGTACTCCTTCCGTATCGAAATATTTGTCGCTGTTGACTTTTTCATGCAACTTTGACCATTCGTCTTATTCAAAAAATTATCGCAAACATGTAAAACGATAAATCAAGTTTAAAATACATATAACAATAAAGCATATAGCAAACAAAATAAATTGTACTTACACAATTTTTTGAATAAGACGAATGATCAAAGTTGTAGAAAAAAGTAAATGGCGACAAGTATTTCGATACGGAGGGAGTAGTTCATTTGCTTTAGCCCAGAGGAAGATGTAGTCTCGCAATCACTATATTTAGACTAACCGTCAGCTGCAAATTCAGGACAAAGAGGACCAATATAATACGATCAATTGTTACAGAAGGCCGTCAGCTGGTAGTAAATTAGTTCTTAGCGTAGAACATGGTAATTTAAGGAGATTTGCTGAGGTAAAATCAATTATGGTTTTCCTTTTCTAGAGACAATTATGGTTTTCCTTTCTCACAAGTCAATTGTATTGGAGAGAGCATGTGAAGAAATAAATATCTTTTCTGACTGAAATCAGGAGGGCAAATGGAGAGAGGGAAAAGGAGCTGACACTGTTATGTCATCTCCTATAAAGATTGAGCCCAACATAACAGTGAAGACTACTGATAATGGGCTGATTATTGGAGGTTACGCTGGGCCTCGCTTAGCCACAGCCCATGAGCTGTATTTTCCGGCTGTTGCAAGCGCTTCCTGCACCAAACATGCATCTCGTGATAGTTTATTTCATTGAAATTTCTTATGGGCACTTAAATCATATAATTTCAAACTCCAAGGTTATCAGTTACTTCAAACTAAGCTCCAAATTATGCAACATCAAACATATTAAAGCAAATTGAGTGTTCAAATAGTAGCTATGTTCTCATTTTCTTTACTGAGATTCATAAATGCAACCCAAAGTTTAGCTCCTGTTCTTCCTGAAAACTGTTAAACATTCGGTATTAACTTACGGAGTACACCATGGTCACAAGGTTTATGTCCCATCCTATCTTCCAAGCATATCCTTGTCTCTCCTCATCATTACTCCAGCAACCACAGTCGACTGAAAGCCTCCAACAAAGCATGTCGCCATTGACGACCAATACTCCCTCCATACTCAAACCATTTGACGTTTTGGATAAGGTTTTGGTCAAGCATTGAGAACATAAATCATGAATAACTTTTGAGTTGTTGAGTTTAGAAATATGAAAACGATATGTGTAGATTTGTCTTGCAAAATACTTTTATAAAAGTATACATATTTCAGTTTTCGATAAATATGTTTATAAAAATAAGATGTCAAAGTTATGCTTTGGAGACAGTGTCACTATCCTAAACATCAAGTTTTTTGAGTACAGAGGGAGTACTTGTATGGATACACCTTGAGGACCTTTGACTGCAATCACAATAGTTCTCAGTTTGTTCATCCCAAGTTCATACATGGTCACAAAGGTGCACGATCGATTACCTGAATTAGGTACCAGCAAGCAAACATGAAGCTGCTGGCAACTAACAATATTGTTCTCCGTAGTTAATGGCTTTCACCATCGAGGGCCCGTAGAAAGGGGGGTTGAAAGAAGCTGGGAATGCGGAACGTGGGCATGTTCCGCGTCCAGGGAACTTCGTCCCGGAACGAGGAATGGGGACGACCGGGAACGGCGTCCCAAAATCGCATGGAACATCGATCCGAGGTTGCCGGGACATAGAGACGGATCAAAGAAGAATCAAATCATTGAAGAAGGATAAAATCAGGTTCCTGGACATACCAAGCCAATGCGTCAAGGAGCAAAGGGCTGCCGCCCAACCGTGAGTACGCTGAGGAGGAAAGCTTGCCAAAGAAGAAGACCGGTCATCGCCGGAGAGGAAGGTGGCGCTGAGCGAGGGAGAGAAGGAGCACAGTCGCCAGATCGAGATTGAGAGGGTGGAGAGCGGCAACGAATTGGAAGGGAGGACGCCACGACCGTGGCCTGTGTCGCTGGCGGCGGCGGCGTGTGGGCAGGGTAGGCATGTGTGCGTGTGTTTTTTCTTGTTGGATTAGAAAAAAACGAAACCTAGTGGGCTTAACAGGCTTTATTTGTGGGCTCAGCTTAGGGAGTTCATATGCTATGGTTTTTCCTCTCTTTTTCATTTAACAGTCATGCATCATTCCGGGAACATCATTTCAGAAGTACTTGGAACGCGTTCCAACTCTGTTGGGAACATACGGAATGAGTATACTCACGTTCTCAGGTGGTTTCACAAAATAGTGTTTCGCGTTCCACGTTCCAGTTCCTCGCTCCCAATGTTCCGGGAATATGGCTTCTATGGGTTGAATATGGGCATTTTTCAAGTTTCTAAAACAAGAAGTAAACCTTAGCCTATCAACTAGTGTTGCCCATCTAAAAAGATTTTTCTCTACTCAACTAAGCACACTAGCAATATGTTTCCTTAGAAAAGATCACACTAACAAGTATGAAGCACCCTAGTCAAGATAGGCACACAAGGAAAGACTAGAGCTAAGAAACTTAAATACGGAACGTAAATGCTGAAATTAGGTGCAAAGAAGTAAAGAGTGGCACAACAGACAACCGGATTTTTTCCCGTGGTATCGAGGAGTTGACGCTCCCCCCTAATCCACGTTGGAGCACTCACTAAGAGTATTGCTCCCACTAAAGTCACCAAGACTCAAGTGCTCACTAAGAGTACCCGTTCTCCATCTCCGGGACGGTGGGTCTCGAACTGTTTACACCAAGACCTTCTTGAGGCTCCCACAATCTCCAAGAGCTCACCGTCTAGGAGCGCCATCAATCTCCACGAGTAACAAGCCCACGCACCTTCACTTGACTTGAGCACTCAGCTAAGCCATGAAATGCACCTTGAAACCCTTGATCACTAAAAGAGAATTCCCCAAACAAGAGGAAGATGAATCCCAAATGAGCAAAGCACTAACTCCTTCTCTCTTTGGCTGTTGTAGATCTTCAGAGTGGCAAAGGCAGCTCAAGAGACGCAGGGGGTCCTATTTATAGGCCTAGCAAGGGAGGCTAGCCGTTGGAAAAAGTGCTGCAGAAAGTAGCACTGTCGGATGAACTGACAGTTCCCCCTGTGTCTAGCGTCGGTTCATCCAGTGTCTCTCAATCAGCCAGATAGTCATTTGAGCCAACTGTACTCCGATGCACTATCGGTTTATCCGGTGCTGAAGCTCTTCAACTCAGTGCGTCTCTGTCCAATTTAAACACAAGTGTCGGATGAACTGCTGTGTATCCATTCAAGCGTTGGTTCATCCGGTGCTGAAGCAAATTTCTTGGCGCGTCTCTCTATGATTTAAACGTGGGCATCGGATGAACCGCTGCTCTGACCGCCGGTTCATCCGGTGCTGAAGGCAGTTGCTTCCAATCCTTATTGTTGCGAAACCCTAGGTCATCAGATGAACCGCTACTAAGGCATCGGTTCATCCGACAGAGTCTTTTCTTGTTGACTGCCGCTGAGATCATCTAATGCAACTAAAAATGATGGTGTCAGATCATGCGACGCTGCCTTTTGCAATTCAACCCGTCCAATTCAATTGCCTTTGAGTTGTTCGTCGATTCTTTTGCTTCCAAAGTGTTTCCATGAGTAATTTGAGTTGTTTAACATCCAAGGAACTTGAGTGTGCATATAGTTCATGGCATTTGATGCAAAGTCAAGCTATTGGTGTGTGAACCCCTCTTAATAGTACAGTCAAACACTACAAACTAGCAAATCCAAGTGTCCTTCATCTCCTTGTGACACTTGGAACTAACAAAGTCCTTAGCCTTATAGTATTTGTCCATTAATCATCCATAATTTCGAATTGAGGGGTCTCACTTCATTGATTACTTATGACAATAACCCAAGATTAAATCCGCTACAAAACAAAGGTTAGTCACAAGTATACGGTTGTCATTTATCACCGAAACACACCCTTACCAATGGTGCGAAAGGGCCTAGATGCTTACACACCTTCCATGTGCTGTTCCATGTGCTGTTGCTCATTGTGGTGATGAAAAACTGGATTCCACACTCCACAGATGCAACAACTTTCCCTTGTAAAGGCTGACAAGCATCGTGCCTGCGACAGAGAACATAACTCCTGCAACCTTCATCAATCCAGCCATGGTCCTGATTTGCAACACCTCCATTCTAATGCGTTGCATGCATGTCTTTCATGTTACATGCTCCAAGAAAATTTGAGAACGTGTGGGAGTAAAATTGAAATGTATATGTCTGTACCTTAAGGTGAGGGAAAGGATGAAGGTCGTCAGAGGGGAATTATGTTCAGAAAGATTGCTGCATAGGATGCCATTGTATCTCCGAGACCATAGTAGTATAGGCTCATTGGCACAGCATATCTGCATGATATTTAACTGGAGAATATCAAAACAAGAGGTGTTTGGAATCATATACTACTCAACACTTTATTTGTTGGTATGTGAAAATAAATATAGAATCGAAGTGTTGTAAATGATTTCCATTTACTGGAAGAAAAATGAATTAGGAGGACTTGTTATAATTGGGAATTCAAAAAACATTACTCTCTCTGTTCCAGAATATAGCTTCATTTAGACTTTTTCAAAATAATTTTTTTTTCAAATTTGACCAACAATGACTCTTAAAGTAATTTAATTTAAATATAAAAAATAACATATTTTGATAGTTGGTTTCATGGTAAATCTACCAATATCATTTTTATGTCATTAGTATTTATGATTATTTTGTTATTCACAGTCAAAGTTGAAAAGTTTCACTTTGAAAAGTCTAAACGAAGCTATATTCTGGGACGGAGGGAGTACTTATTTAGAGCAGCTAGTGAAATTAGGGGTGTAGTTGCTTGAAGCCTCGATACATACCCAATGAACGCATTGAGGAAGATCCATCCAGCAGTGTTCCAGTCTATCTCTTTCCACTTCCCTCTACACAACAGATGAGCAGAGTACAATTGTTAGGAATATTTGAAACTAGGAATTTCACAAGAAATAATTCCTCGAACCATCTGTGGATCGATAAACACTCGAAGTTTTAAACTAGATATTAGAAATGGCAGGTTCTTTGATGTTGCTGGATGCTTTATAATTAATTTACATATGGCCAAACAACTATATACAATATTGTTAGTGGTGCTTGCTATCAATCTCTAGGTGGTTTCTCAAATTTTACCAGGAATTGTGTGCGTGCAAAAAATTAAGGATATATAAAATCAACAGAGTTTACTTTGAATGAACAAAATAATAGGTAATAAATCAATAAGATTTTAACTATACATAGTTAGTTTCTTCAGATAGATCTGTCATACCATATTTCTTCAGATCACCTGCACAAGTGCACAGCGGCTGAACAATAAACAAGCAAAGTTATGGGTGTTTGAAACTCACAGTAAACAGCTGCTCTGCTAATCTTGCCAAGTTCATACAACTGAAATGTTCCAAATGGACCTATCTGCGCATAACAACTGAAATCTTGGGGTTTCTTTCTTCGTTTTTTTCTAAAAATTTCACTCCTTTCTAGATGTGTATGGGCCGGATGAGTTGCACCGAGACCCAAAACCGTGTGAGCCAATAAGAAAATGTATTTTCAAACCAGTTGTGCTCCGACCAATGTTGTTGTTTTACATAGCAGCGTATCTATATAACCTATATAGATGCACCCCATTCAAAGAGCTGGAACTTGCATGTCTTCTTTGGGTGTCCCCATTCGTGTCTCCGAACACGTGGAGTTCCTCTCTAGGGGTTGGGCCCTCCTTGTTGTTCCATCCACAGTCTGTCATTGTTGTTTCGCTATTCTATTCTTTCCCCTTCTCTCCTGGAAGGTGGAAGCTACGGGCAGTGGTGGAGCTGGCGGATTTTGATGTCTAAGGCCACTTAGTAAACACTTATACCACGGTAACTACAATAGCGATAGTTCATATAATGATGGAAGTGCTTAAAATGCAGGATTTAAACTAGTGTGTTACAATTTAAGATCTATTGGTATAACAAATTTGATAAAATAAATTACTAACTAGTGTCTGTTTGGTTCGTCGTCAGCTCCTCGCATATCACAGTAGAAAGGACTCCCGAGCCTACACATGAGAAGTTGTAAATTTTAAATGAATTAGATAAGCAATATGCAAACCATAATAAAATAGCGAAAAAATGACAATTGGATATGAAACATACCACTTGCATTAGAGCTATGAGCAAGAGAAAAAAAAAGATGTCAATGTCCTTGTAGCGAACATGGCCTCATATGCCATTTGTTTGAGTTTGATTTTAGTGATTCATGACAACATGACCAATGGGACTAACCATATTGTTGAGCATGTCTTTGCAGACATTTCTAGGTCTCAAGGATGCAAAAATGCCACATGCCAAAATGAGAAGACAGTATATATTTTGAGGGTCTAAACCGAAAACAAAAGAGAAGAACAAGGCACCGTCGGATGAACCGATAGTCCATTTCCTAGATGCGCCGGATGAATGCCAAAGGTAAAGCAGCGAAGATGAAGGCGTCAGATGAACCGATAGTCCATTAGTGGGCACCGTCGGTCTATTCAGTGGTTCACTGGCGCAATACAGTAAGGGTTTGGCCATAGAGTCTTCAGCACCGGATGAACTAACGGTCCAGTGAAAGGATCAGTCGGCCTATCCGATGAGGGAAGAAATCAAGACAGAGAGCAGCGGGTTGCACAAGCTTAAGCACCAGCTGAACTGATGGTGGATGCATCGGTTCATCCGACAGCCTCGAGGAAGCTAACAGAAGGTTTTTGGCCGTGAAGCATTTAGCACCGAATGAACTGACGGTTAAGTGAGGAACCCGTCGGTGCAAGCCTCGGAACAATTGTGTCAGAGAATCTCAACGGCTAAGTGATGTGGAGGGGCACCGGATGAACCGACGGTGGTGAAATTGAGACCATCGATTCATCTGATGGTGTATTTTTTAGTGGCCGTTAGCCAAAGGCTCTTTGGTTGCCTTGGGCTATTAATACCCCCTCCACTCACCCATTTGAGGTTGATGGATTGTGTGGAAGTGCAAAGGAGTGTAAGACACTTAGAAGATCATATCCAAGCCATCCAAGTGCTAAATTGCTCATCCAAAGACTTGCGCATGCTTTGTGTGTGTGCTTAGTGCTAGGTTTAGCTTAGAGCTCAGTGAGTGCAAGGTGTGCCTACCTTGTGAGGTGATTCTTGAGTGGACCAAGTTGTACAAGGTGCGCCGGAAGCCTTGGGGCCTAAGTGGCTCACCGGCATACATCTTCGACCCTCCGACTTGGTGTGGAGTGGCGAGGACACTTTGTGCGGGGGACGTGGAGACCCCCTTCCTTGGTGGAGAAGCTCCTAAGTGGAGGCGGCATCAAGGTGACCAAGGGAGCTTGACGAGTGCCTTCGTGGCGAGCCTATATGGCAAGTCAAGTGGTGCTCTTGGGAGAGACTTGGTGACCGGGAAGCAATACTGTTGTGTGGAGTGCTTCAACAACGTGGACTAGGGGTGGCTTAGTGCCTACCGATACCACGGGATAAATCGTGTGTCAAGAGTTTGCTTCCTCTCATCCCTCTTTACGTTTCCGCATTATACTCTCTTACAATCCTTGCTTGCCTTTACTTTCCTAGAGTAGTATCATGCTAGGATTGGCTATAGGTTGCAAAACTTGTTTTGGGATGAGGGTTTCACAGTAGATCAACCATAATTGCACATCTAGATAGAAATGATCTAGTTTACTTTATGCAAAGTAGTGAAAGCCATAGATTATGGTTTTAAGTTGCCTAATTCACCCCCTCCCCCCTCTTAGGCTACAGGCATCCGATTCCTTATAGTCCTACTCCTCTTATTCATTGACACCAATTGAGTAATGTTAGTCTACAATCTACAAAATAGTACATAGATAATATCAGCTCCTGATTCAACCTATAATGAGCTAATGGGAATTGAGGATTGCGGATTGGGGATTCAAAACAAAACTGACATGTTTAAATGCTTATCCTTGGCTGATTGGGTGAAGCTGAAGATGGTCTGCCACTTCGTTGTCTGCGCTTCGTTGTCCGATCCGCTGATCGGGTCATCAGGTCACCGGCATCGATTTGGCCGCTTGGGTGCCCTCCCTATGCCCAAGTAGGAGAGTGTCCGAGTGCAGCCGTGCAGGGAGGGGAGATCCGGAGGCCGCCCGCCCTGCTGAGCGCCGCGCAGGTGTCGCCGGCCACCGCCGTCCTAGCTAGGGTAGCCACAACGCAAGGGACAGAGGGAGCAAGCAACACATTTTTTTCTCTTTTCATTTTATTTTTTTGAGGCCGCAAGCGCCACAGTTGGCCGGACTGTGTGGACTGAACTAGAGAAGGAAAGTAACAGGCCCGGTCGGGTGTGATTTGTTGGGCCACGCAACAAATTGAACCGATGAAGACTAAGTCATTATACAAAATTGTTCACTAGGCCTTCGAAAATATAGAAAGAATAAAGAGATTTTTTGGGCTACGCCTAAGGCCATGGCCTAGGTGGCCTTAGGCCTAGCTCCGCCCCTGGCTGCGGGTGCTGGTCAACCTAGTGTATACCATGCGGATCTCAATTTGGATCGCGGATAATTTCCATTGGACAACAAGAAGATCGATGTGGGCAAGCTTGCGTTAGATAGTTGGCGGCGGGGTGCTGTGTTGGTGCGCAAAATCTCGATTTTAGCTGCTTGGATTTTGATTTGAGTGACCCAAACTTCGATTCTTGCTTCATTATTTCGATTTGGCTTGCCAGGATCAGATTCATGCTGCGGGATCTCGATTTCCTGTGATCACAAGTAGGGGTGAGCACATTCTTACCAAAAACCAAAAACTGCACTGAATTAAGCCGAACCAAACTGAAATATATTTTTTGGTGGTTTGGTTCAGTTCAGTGTCGATTTTGATTTTTGAAGAGCTCGGTGCTCGGTGCCGGCTTCAGTTTTACTTGCATGAAAAAATGAACCATCGAGTACGACAAACTTGTAAATGCGTAACCAGACTCCAATTATCCTCCCCGACCCGTAGGCCTGTAGTCACTTTGGCCTGACACCATAGCAACAAACAATAACCAGTCCAAAGCCACAACCCATTAACTCACCACTACCCAATTACCAGCTCAGTCACCCTCATCTAAAGGTCAAAGCTAACCCTAGAACTCCATGGTGGCAGCACTTAGCGAGCGCAGCTGGAGGCACAAGTGCAAGCCCATCGAGCAGGGTGAGATATGTTTGCATCTTCGTGTTGTGTCTGCATAGGGGGCAATTGTGGCCATTGCAGCAAGAAGTGCATGCCAGTGTACGCATGGTCAATGAGTGGGTAGATAGTTTAATCGATTTAATTTCTCACAAGCTAGTTCGCTATGCTAGCCAACCATGTGTTGATTTGAATTCAATTGAATCTTTTTGCACTAGTGATTGATGAATGATGGATTATTTGAGATGTGTTTCACCTACTAACGGAGATGTGACATGAAATTTGGTGGAAACCGAACACTGAACTGAACCGATTACGCTGACACTGAAGTTGTTGGTTTTTGGATTTTTCATGCACCAATAATTTTTCATATATTGAACCAAAAATACTGAACCTAATTGTCAGATTAAATTACATGTGAGGATATCGACAACCAACTAAATACCAAATACACTTCTATTGTAAAAAACATTATCCTTCTATCTCACAAATATTTTCTACACAAAGAATTCTAAGATGGTGACCTCGTTCAACAATAGCATTAAGATTGATGACCATGACATCCATAGTGTTTGGCCTTCCCATGAAAGAGGATTACATTGATTACGAGAAGAACGGTATTGGTGATACTTTCATCATGAATACCTTCTTGTGTTTGACATAAAGCATAAAGCTATGTGTGGTAGCTTTTCATTCAAGGTTTTCAAATCCAAAAAATAATGAAAATTACAACTTGTATCATCTTATCATGGTGAGCCTAAATAAGGGCATTAGAGAGTTCAGTAAGGGAATAGGAAAGTTTGAGTCTAGCTTGTCGAGAGGACACACTATTGCATAATTTCGAAACACACACACATAATGGTGTGTATACTGTTCACACTCGTACACACAAAACCCAAACATGTTTGTGTAACTAGGTAAAACCCTCGCGTGTTGCTGTGAGAATTTCTAAAAAAAATTTGAGGATGATTGCATCAAAACTAACGGAATGAAGATAATTGCAGACTCACTGATCTCCACCCGTCGTTCTCGTCATCATGATGACGGCATTTTCAGCTTCACTCTGCTCCTCGTCGGCTCCCCGTGCGGGGGGCAGCATCTCCGGCGCGGCGACTCAGAGGACGGGCGGGTTCACGGCCTCCCCGACGCTGGGAGCAGCGGCACGGCGGTCCAGCATGGGGGCATCTGGGCGTGGGTGTGGCCTCCCCGACATGGTGCCATGGGGAGCAGTGGCCCGGTGACTTCTCCGCGGCGCCCATCTTCGGCGTGGTGGCATTATCTGGTGCAGCAAGGAGCAGCGGCCCGGTGGCCTCTCCATGGCGTCGTCTCCTTCGCGACCTCCTGTCGTGCCGTCGCGGCCTCCCGACGCGGGGAGTGGTAGGCCACCCAGCGTGGGGTGGAGGCCGACGGCCCAGCCTCCGCCGCCCCCTCCCTCCCTCCCCTGCTTTCCGGCTGGTTGTGGCCCGCCGGATCTCTGCGGCGGCGTCAACGCAGGGAGTGGATGCCTACGGCGCTGGCGCAGTCTTCGGCACTACCAGTAAATAGGGAGGTGGTGGGTGGGGGGGCAAAGGGGTGGCACAGTGGGAACCCGAGGGGCGGTGGCGCGGGATTGGGAGACGCGGGGGTTGGGTGGGGGCGGTGGTGGCTCGGGGTGGGAGCTGGTGGGGGATGTGTTTTAATTGATGATGATGTCAGCGGATGACGTGGTGGGCTGGAGATGGAGAGAAATGGGGGTGAGACTTTTAGTGAGTACCAATTATATATAGTTGCCTATGATTCAAAGTAATCGGAATTCATGGCCACCGGCGAGTTTGTTTGAACAACCTTTTTTTTACATATGTGGATAGGACGAGCCACACAGGTTCTATTGTAAATCAAAATCAAATACCTAATTTAAATTGATATTTTAATCTTATGTTTATTACAATTAAAGCTTCAAAATGTGACCATACTTTGCTATATTGGATTGAATTTTCTCGAACTATATCTTTTTAAGTTCAATGAAAAAAGTTTCATGAGATAGATCTTTGTTTCATGGGAAACATATTTTAGCTTCGGGAATTTTCCATTCACTAGAAAATCTTCCAAATAAAAAAAATATAATTTTAGGATAAAACTGTTCTAGTGACATGGAGAAAAATATGGTGATATTCTTTTAAAAATTTTCATATTGGACCTTTATTTTGTGGTGTTAATTCTAACAACACATGATATCTAAACAAAATGGATGGTTAACAAGAAAATTTACTTTCAAATTTTAATTGCTGGTTATATATTGGCAATACCGCGTGATGCTAGGAAATTTTAATATTGCCACGCAATGGAGGCATGCCACCAGCTTTAATTGTGAAATTCAAGAATTTCCATTCTGATAGCACATGTATAACTGGAAAGAAAAATGATACGTACTAGTGCAGATTGAAATATTGGGGGTCGTTCACTGCCAGACTGTAAGGAATCGGATGCCCGTAGCCTAAGAGGAGAAGGGGTGAATTAGGCAACTAAAATCTTAACCTACGGCTTCACTACTTTTACACAAATTAAACTAGATCAAGTCTATCTAGATGTGCAATCTAAGGTTGATCTAGTGTGAAACCCTCATCCCAAAACAAGTTTTGCAACCTATAGCCAACCCTAGCATGATACTACTCTAGGAAAGTAAAGGCAAGTAAGGATTGCAAGAGAGTAATGCGGAAACGTAAAGAGGGATGAGAGGAAGCAAACTCTTGACACGCGATTTATCCCGTGGTATCGGTAGGCACTAAGCCACCCCTAGGCCACGTTGTTGAAGCACTCACACAAGAGTATTGCTTCCCGGTCACCAAGTCCCTCCCAAGAGCACCACTTGACTCGCCACAAAGGCTCACCACTTAGGCACTCGCCAAGCTCCCTTAGTCACCTTGATGCCGCCTCCACTAAGGAGCTTCTCCACTTAGGAAGGGGGTCTCCACGCCCCACACAAAGTGTCTTGGCCCGCCCACACCAAGCCGGAGGGTCGAAGACGATTGCCGGTGAGCCACTTATGCCCCAAGGCTTCCGGCGCACCTTGTACAACTTGATTCACTCAAGAATTACCTCACAAGGTTGGCACAACCTTGCACTCACTCAGCTCTAAGCTAAGCCTAGCACTAAGCACACACACAAAGCGTGTACAAGTCTATGGATGAGCAATTTAGAACTTGGATGATTTGGATATGATCTTCTAGGTGTCTTGCACTCCTCTGCACTTCCACACAATCCAGCAACCTCAAATGGGTGAGTGGAGGGGGTATAAATAGCCCAAAGCACCCAAGGAGCCGTTGGCTAACGGCCACAGAAAAAGGTAGCGTCCACTAGTAGGGATGTTGTCATCGATGACGTTCACCTAACGTCACTGAAGACGCCATAATCGTCACTGATGTTCATTTGTGACGAGTTTGTGACGATTTGGATTTCGTCGCTATGGTCGCGTCACATTTGGTCATCGGTGACGAAATGGTAATTTTCGTCACAGATGTGTCTCCATTCTGTGACGAATTAGACGTCGTCATGGAAATGAATTCAATCTGTGACGATCGCTTTTGGTCATGGATGATACACCGTTTTCGTCATAATCTCCCGTCTGTCAGACGTCCTAACGGTGCCGTTAACGGCGTTTGTTTTCTATGACGATTCAGTTACATCATCGATAGTCCTATTTTTCGTCATTACCGGCCATATGCCACACTGGCAGATGAGGTGGCAGCTGACATGACAGATGACGTGGCTGCTGACGTTGCATTTTTAAATGACACGTGGCCAAATTAGGTTCCACCACGTGTCCTCTTTTTATTGGGCCACATGGCGTTCTATGATTGGGTAGGATTTTCGTCACAGATGTTATTACCAATTCATCATAGAAATAATTATATATTGGTCACTGAAGAATCATCAATTCTATCACAAAGATGCACATGGTTTCATTGCTATTTGCAAATAATATTGAAATGATCAAACAATTCCACAGATAAACAGAAACATCTATTACAACCAAAGTATGAACCATTATAGCCCATATACAGACACTAAGAATTGTGGGCTTCACGATAGCAACTTGTATCATGGTACTGCTTGACAATTGTGATAAAGTGACTCTGTAACCACCAAAGGGCAAATGCGGATCTTTATTCCTGCAAAAAAATAAAGCAATAAAGTCATTGATTTATTTTTATTATCATATTATTACTGGACACAACTATTTTTAACTAATAAACATGACACGGCCAACTTTACATGAGATAATATACGCCAACTTTACAACGATAAGAAAGCAAATGCGCTACTAAGTGTGCATGATAAATGAATTCATAGAGAATAAGCAAGCAACAAACAATATCCCTACAGTGAATGCAAGCATATATAAGAGCAGCCAAGTAGGGGACTGTAATCACATCAGTAATCAAAGATGAAGCTTCCAGTACAAAGATGATAGGCACAGTGATCACAAACTAATCAAGGATCTAGTAAGCAGATCTAGGAACACCACATCAGTAATGGCTCATAGCCAAACTACAAACCAGCAGAGACAGAAGAATCGGTATAGCTCAATCAACATGATTTCAGTTCAATAATATTTAGTCAATGAGTGGTTCTATAATTTATTTGTACTCTGAACTGGGTCACGTACTACTTCTTAGTTAATTTTGACCCGATTGGATTAAAGAATTAAGTTTCTATATAGATTGCTGACACATCAGACCTTTTTCTTTGTAAGGTTTACTATAAGAAAGAAATCAAACGAGTGCAATCATATTGTGATGCCTTAAACAGGTTGCCTTAAACGACGGGACCTTTTCTGCTCGTCGAGCAACCTGTTTAAGGCTCGAACGGGCAGGGACGCCACCGGCGGCGGCGGAGGAACGACGTGCGGGCCGGAGTTCGATCTCCTCACACGAGCAGAGATAGGGGGTGAGACGGAGGTGGATGGGTGCGGCTGGAGGTGGGGAGCGCGGATCTGAGCTCGGAATGGGCGGAGACGGCCGGAGCTGGGAGAGAGTGGCGGCGGCGTCGTCGAGGGAGGGAGAGGGTCCGCGGGGCGTCGTGGGAGGGAGGGGGTCCGCGGCGGCAGCGGCGTGCGGGAGACGAACGATTAAATTGTAGAGAAGTGGGCGAGATATTGGGCCGGCTATCATGGGCCTTTTTCTTCCTTTTTCTTTTTTCTCTCTGTTTTTCTATCTCTTTTTCTCTTTTCTTTTTTTAATATATGACTAATTGAGAGATGTTTCTAGTTGTAAATAATATACCATATCACTTTATCGAAATCATTTGAAACTTTTATATGATGGCTATGGAGCAAAAATATGTTGTTGCATGAATATGTGAAGTTTTCTAACCAAATTTACCTATTATTGTAATTATTTGTTGTATTATTAATGAATAAATGTGAAAATATCAAAAATTGGCTAGAAAAATCTAAAAAGTTGGATATCTACATGATTTCAGTGTATAAGCATCACATAAAAAATTCAATTGATTTCGATAAAGTGTTGTTGCACACCCATCGCAAAGGCATCCATGGCACACATAGTCCAATATGACTAAGTGAGAGATGTTTGTAGTTGTGAAGAATGTATAGTACCAATTTATTGAAATCATTTGAAATTTTTATGTGATAGTTATGGAGTCAAAATATGTTGTTGTTTGAATTTATGGAATTTTCTGATCAAGTTTACATATTATTGTAATTATTTGTTGAATTACTAATGAATAAATGTTAAAATATCATAAAGTGGTCAGAAAAATCTAAAAAGTTGCATAGCCACATGATTTTGGTGTATAAGTATCACATAAAAAATTTAAGTGATTTTGATAAATTGTTACTGCACATCCATCGCAAAGCCATACATGGCACACAGTCCTACATGACTAAGTGAGAGATATTATTGGTTGTGAAAGATGTATAGTACCACTTTATTTACATCCTTTGAAACTTTAATGGGATGCTAAAAAATAATTTTAGAAGCATTTAGAAAAAAGAATCAACACATTTCGAGTTAGTATGAGGGAGAAAGACTAGTTACAAGTTTTAGTCAAAGATTAAAAAGAAAAACTACACTTGTCCAACAATTCTTAATGAACTTCATGAGTGGATGGTGGAGGTGCATTACTAGCGAACGTACGTGGTTTCATATATATACATTAGTAATTGTTATGCCAACAAATGATTTTCTAATATGTATACTTTGGTGTAAGAAAATAAGCTGTATAAATAGATCCAAGAAATAGCAATTTGAAGACAAATTAATTCTATGAAGTAAAAGAGCGTGATTTTAAAAAAAAAGTAGAAAAAAGAATCATGAAATTTAGAGTTTTTATGAGGAAGAATTACTAATTACAAGTTTTAATTCTGAATCAAAAAGAAAAAATGAATCAATCCATGTGTTCTTCATCTTCCCCTCGGTGTTACCACATGGCGGGATGAGATTGGTCCAGAACGAGATCGAATCAGTGCATGGTCTGTTATACCAACGAGTGTCTAAAGTATTACTATAATGACGTTCACAACCTTATCACAAACCAGCTCGTAGCTTAGTGGTAAGGCATGATACATAGTTGTCGGAGGTCATGGGTTCAAACCCATGGTACGACTTCTTTTTTGGGGGATTTTGGCGCTGGGCGAGCGGATGAGGCGCGATTGGGCTTACTGGGCTGTCTACCGGGTGACGACGTTTGTTCTGGGTGGGCTGGCGGCCGGGTGACGTGTGCGGTCCAACGAGGCGCGGTTGGCCTTAGTTTAAGAAGATCAGGTGACTAAATAATTTCGCAAATGTGTAATTGTTGTAATGGTATAGCGTTGGTTACTTTAAGGCTTAGGTCACGGTTTTGATTCCTATGTTTGCAGGTTTTTTTAACTTTTTCAAACAATAAACACAAATGCAGTAGTAGTTCAATGGTATTTTTTAAAGTCCAGGTGCACAAGTGGTTTTTGGGTGCCAAGAAAAAATTAAAATAATTCAATAAAATTTTTGTGACCTCCAACTTTTGTCATATACATATGACATTAACAAATAGGCTTTATGACATAGCAACTATATTTCATTGGGTGATACTGGACAACATGTATGACATATGTTGTGACATACGATTTTTAATTGTCATTAAATTGATATGGCTGATACATTATGTCATAAAATGAATGATATAATGATATTATGTCGTATTGTCACACTAAATACATCACAAAGCCATACATTTCTTGTAGTGATCGCAATGTTATCCCTCTTTGCAAAAAAAAGGTGGAGCAGGCCGTCTGGGCAAGGACGAAGCTGTTTGGAGCCGAAGCTATGTGACCAATTTGTTTCATAATTAGGTGTGCCAAACGAGGCAAATAAACAATGACGATGTCAAATCTAATCTGTGACGATTATGTTTCATCACTACAATACGCCATACGAAAACACAACCTTTGACGATTTCCTTTTAGTGTTCTATGACATTATTTTCATTTTCGTCATTAATGTTCGATCCAAATCTTCGTCACTTGTAACTTATGACGAAGATCAAAATTTTGTCATAGAAAGATAACATTCTGTGACGAAAGTAACCAGCGTCACGAGCAAAACGTCATGGATGATCATATTTCTACTAGTGGTCGGATGAACCGATGCTATACTTTTCCTAGGCGTCGGTTCATCCGGTGCCCTCCACGTCACTTTGTCGTTGCAGCTCTGCTGACACAACTGTTCCGACGCTTTCCACCGATGCATCGTCAGATCATCCGGTGCTGAAGGAGTCCTCGCCAAAACGTCTCTGTTGGCAGCTTCGAGACCGTCGGATAGACCGACGCTTCCTCTGACCAAGGCGTCGGTTCATCCGGTGTTGAAGAGGCTATCTTGGCGCGTCTCTGTCTTGATTCAAACAAGGCATCGGATAGACCGACGGTGTCCCCACTTAGACCGTCGGATCATCCAGTGCTACAATCTTCTGCAGCACTGCTCGTTCCAATCATCCGACGCAACTAGAAAAGAGACCGTCGGATCATCTGACGGTGTCAAGTTGATTCCAGCCTTTGCGCAGTGTACCAAGTGCACCGGCGCTCGCCTCTAGGGTACCGTTGGTTCATCCGACAGTGCCATTTCCTTATTTTTCTTGCGTCTTTCACTTGTTTCTTTGCTTCTTTGATTGTGGTTGCATCCATGGGACCTAGATATGTCTACAAGGACATGCTAGATAATGTGGTTAGTCCCATTGCTTGTGTTAGCATGAATCACCAAAATTAACTCGAACAAATGGCAAATGAGGCCATGTGACACATGGCATATTTAAAAATGGTCACTTGTAAGTTGTAACAATAAAAACCAATGGAGCCTTAGGTGCATAGACTTATTATTAGGCACCTCTTAACCTCTGTTGATTCTGCAATCCGAATTAGACATTTAGTTTGTCCTAAAATGCTTCACAGCAATATGAAATATATAACCTTTGTTGCACCTCAAGATGTGCTGTGGGCCTGTAGTTTAAACCTCCAAAAGGGAGGTTGATTTAGCGACAACTATTGTTTGTTACTCTCAAATCTCAATCTGCTTTGGCAAAAATATGAGGTCAAAATTTTTCTATTGAAATGTTTATGTACATCGAATTCTATAATTTTTTTCTTTTTTACTTTTGTCTCAAATCCTTGGTAACCTAAGCAGCTCATGCCCTCTTGCTCTCTGGGCCCTCTCCATGAGCACTATCCTAACAGCTATCAACTCCTTGCGCAGCTCGCCGATCTTCTCCTCTAACGCCGACACGGTCTCGTCCAGCTCGTCGCACCGCCTCCTCGCAGCGGCCGCGAGAGTCTCCGGGCACCGCCGCCCGCTGGCCACGGCGCATCTCACAGCCCGGTTGGCGGCCGCCGCGGCGTCGAGCTCGGCCATGCACGGCACGCCGTCCTTCCTCCGCCGGTCGTACTCCTCCCTGACGTGCCTCTGCACCTCCTGGAGCTCGCACTCCCACTGCGCCACGGGCCTTCCGCCGCTGCCGGCGCGGTGGGCGACGCCGGGTACGGTGCGGCGCGGCCGGAACGCCAGCGCCGCGCCGAGCGCGCCGACGGCGAGGAGCGCCAGGGCGCGCGCGCCGGACAGCTCTTCGTCGTCCTTCCTGGCGTGAAGCAGCGCCCTCTCGCCGAACTTGCGGAGGCTGGATGCGCACTTGGCTAGCTCGGCGCCGCGGCACCGCCGCTCCACGGCCTCGCACTCCGCGAAAGCCGCGGCGGCGCCGCGCGGCTGCCTCGCCGCCGTGGCCGCCCTCGAGCCAGCGGAGCGCGACGCGCGTGGCGGCGGCGTAGCTTCGGAGCATGTCGAGCCGGTCACGGAGGCCGGCGCAGGCGTCGAGCAGCTCCGCGGTGTCGTCGACGCACTCGTCGACGGTCTTCCGGTCGACGAAGCCGGCGGCCGCCGTTGTCTCCGACGATGCGGACGCGATGACGAGGCGCCTCTGCGCGGCGACGGCGAGGCCGAGCGCGCGACCGAGCCACGCGGCTGTGGTGCACGGCGCCAGCGGGTCGGCGCGGAGCCCGTCGAGCTCGGCGGCGAGCCAGTGGTCGTAGGCGGACCGGACGGGCGGCCACGGCGCTACCGCCGCCGGCGACGGCGCGAGACGCGTGGAGAGGCGCGAGGAGATGGTCTGGAGGAGAGTGGATGGCTTCTTCATGGCTGTGCGGCGGCGCGTCTCTGTGTGGTTGCTCACTGGCGGCTCTTCGGCCTTCTTGGTTGTCTCCGATCTTGAGAAGGAGGCAGGTTGAGATGTTGATGTCCACTGGGAGGCCTGCTGAGCTCTTTATATGTCTGGGCCTCTGTGCGATGTGTGTAGTGAATCAACAAGTGTGGTGTGTTGTTTGTGGATGTGTGCTTGGAGTAGTATATGATTGGAATGTAGAGTGTGGATTGTGCTAACTGCTGAACATCCTATCTACACACCACCTCACTCGGGTCACATATACTTATACATAACTTTCTAAACAATTGTACACTTTTGAGTATATTATAAAATAGAAACTTAAGATCATATATTAATATTTGTCTCATAATCACTTTAATTGTTTCAATTTTCTATATTTTGTATATAATTTCCAATAAAAATAGTTTTGATTGCATTTTAATACCACGTCTTTGTGCAGAAGAAGCAAGTGACATTGTATCTAACCCAAGGCACAACATTTACGACATAAGGCGTCATGTCTTCATGTTCTTAGAGTCTAATGAGTCGAACAGTGGGATGATACAAGTGGTGCGACTTGTCTTGTTCGCCTCCTGATACAACATATTCTTCTTCATGAAGTACATGATATGCCATTTGTGTTTGCCACTTATCTTTTCATACAGTCAAGTACCACGCTGATAATGTCGCTAAAATTCCTATGGTTAAATATACACAATTAACAACATGCCTATATGTCGGTGCCCGTTCATATATCATGCATGATGCAAGTGCTATCACATTATGGCTGCATCGCCACTCCATCTACGAACACAAACCACTGCAAAACCATCACGGACTTTGCAGCTATGTAATCCACAAATAGGTACGGTGTGTGGCCTTACCATATTTCCTCACCACCACTGCAGGCTCCAGCAGCAGCTCTCGGGATCCGAGCTCATCCAGATCAGTTAGAGCAAGTATTATGAGGGTGAATCAGCAGGCGACTAAGGATTCCACATCAGCCTATTCCGACGTGGAGGATAGAGAAAACTGGAGAGAGAATGGAGCGGCCGTTTCCGGAATCGCTCGCTCAAAGCGGGCGCATGCGGTGCATGCGGCGCGGATTGGCTTCTACCTCTGCCCACACCAAGGAAACGGATTAATTAAACATGGGGCCCGCCACTACTGCTGGGTAGCCCGGATGATGTGGTGCGCGAGTCGCCGGCGAGCGAGCGACTTTACTAATCTTGCTCTTAGATCACGGTCGCGCTCGTGCTACTCCCACACCCTACAGGCCTACACGTCGCTAACCCGGATCAAGGCGAATAATCATAGGCCGGGCGTATGTGGAAGGCATGCAGGGAGGGTGCGGTCACCCGGCACAGCCTGTGCGTCACCGGGAGGCCGACGCCTGTTGCGAGGCATGCAATGGGAGGCCACCACGAGTGCACGGCCAGATCCGGCGCCAATCACCCCCGTCAACTTGCCCTCCCAGCTGTCCGGGGCGCCCGGCTATTTTATCTGCGTGTGGCCTCTGGGCGTCACAGTTGTGAGAGCTATCTCCCCAATGATCGGTGTCGCACAGTGCTGTGTCATGGGCCTTTGTGTGTGAGTAGGGACATGGCAGTTTGTTAGAAATGCTCCTGGTGTATTTGTAAACTATGCAGAAAAGCCTGCATCGAGAATGTGGCAGCAATCATATGGGGTGTGGTTGTTCCTGTGTAGTTTTGTCCACCTGTGCGTGTCTGGTGGGCAGCCATGGCAGAAATTGAACTTTGGTGAGCCGCGGATCTGGTAATGGAAGTCGATGTGAAAATTATTCTCTCAAATAGGACCCACTCTCTCTGCCATATGCCCCCATGCATAAATAACAATGATATGTTATGTATTGGCATTTCCCTCTGTTCAGGAGAGTAAAATAATTTCCTAACTTATTGACAGGTGGTAATTCTTTTACTGGAGACAATAGCTAGCAATTGGCTATAGTCCAAATGTTCTATGGTTGGAGGATAAAGTCTTATAAGCTGGTTTCACCTTACTCAACTAGTAAGGTGTTATTAAACATGTCCACACAACAGTCATGGATCAATACGGGGCCATTCAAATTGGGTCAGGTGTCACAGATGGGCCCTGATTAATTTGGTCCATCTTCTTCGTGTATTTTTTTTAAAAAAAAGCTTGATCACGAGAATCCGCTGCCTCAAGAATTGCTAGCAGGAGAAGGAGTTTGACATTCTCGATTATTGTTGTCTTGTGGATCAACATCTTCTTGTTGGAGGGGAGCCATAGGTATGCAGTGGAGATGCGGGATCGAGTGACGGCCAGAGATATGTTGGAGCTGCAGGGAGGGGTGGACCGCGCTGCCATGAGGTGCGGTCGGATGGAGGGGAGGGGTGTGGTCGTGCTGAGGAGAGGAGCAGTGGGTTCTGTGCTACGAAATCGGTGCGATTTCCTCCAAAGCGACGAGAGGGTCAATTCCTTGGCGTAGTGCATTCCTCATTGCAGTAAAAATCGCTACCCCTAGAAGCAGGCGAGAATCACGACGTTTGAAGGAGTTTGCTCGATTCATTTCGCAAGAATCTACCCAGAATCACTATCAAGTGCCCCCATACCCATGCATGGACACTACTGCCTCTATCCCAAAAAGAATGTCGTTTTAGGATTGTCTTAAGTCAAACTTTCTCAACTTTGACCAAGATTATATACAAAACTACATATATTTATGATATGATATGATATGATATGATATAAATGATATAAATATCATATAATTCATCATTAGATCTACTTTTATAATATATATATATTTGATATCGTAAATATTGATACTTTTCTCTATAATTTGGTCAAAGTTAAGAAAGTTTGACTTAGGACAGTCCTAAAACGCCATTTTTTTTGGGACGGAGGGAGTACTTCAATTCTCTTCCACCACCACCATCGCCTCTTGGATCGTATAGTGCTAATAGTAAATCCATGGCATTAGCATCCTTCTCATCGTCAAATTCTCCTCCCCCTATAGTTGAGGTCATCCATTCAATTTCCACCTCTTCCTCTTCCTCATTGAAGGATTATATTTGGCAATACAAATATTATTAGGAATGAGAGGGTTAATAAGACAATAGAATGTTGTATATCAGTGGATAGAGGATAAATCATTTAATTACTTATGCCTCATATGTTAAACCCTGCATAATAATCACATAAAACATAGAAAATAATTAATTTAATTTGTACCATGGAGCTTTTCTTTGATTATCGAAGTTAGGTTTTGCTTATCCGTGATCAATTATTATCTTGCATTTGTTGAGTTGCCAACCATAAAAAAAAGTTTAGTTTTTATCTTTTAGAAAAACAAAATATGTGCCAAGAAAGCTATTCTAATTTGAAAGTTTTATATCTTGTAGTCTGCGAGACTGCGACATTGCCACTAAATCATGAAGTACGATGAGGTTGACATCCATAGCAATAATGGAGTGGTAGTGCTAGCAGAGGCGCGGAAGGTTAAGGATGGTCTGTGAAGAGGTAAGTCGTATTCTTACCCCTTTCCTTTTGCGGATGACCGAGTGTGGTGGAGTTTGCGGTTCTTCCACTTTTGATGAAAGAGAATAGGGTGCTACTGTATTTCTAGTTTTGAGGTAAAACAGCAAGGGCAGGCCTCTATTAGATTTTTTATATTATAGTTGAAAATTTGAAATAATAAAATGTATATATAGAGTTACAAAGGAAGCCCAAAACAGATCCTATAATTTGGATCTCTTTCTTTTAATCTAAGTGTTTCTATGTTTTAACTCTTGTTCCTTCCCACTGAAACAACCACATGTGGGAGCACGCCTCATCCCATCATAATTCAAGTCAGACATAAACAACCCTAATCGACGTGATTGGAACCTAACAAGACATCATGGTAACAATGTAACATATTAAGTGTTTCCGCCATTTTCTGTTCAGCACTAACCATAAGCCCCTCACCGGAACGAATGAAGCCGCTAATGCCACTGCACTAAGATAGCTGTAGGTAACCTTTTTTTTCTTGCATTGAGTACTAATCAGCCACTTCAACACTCTAATAACCATGTGCTTGACATAAGGAGCATTGCTGCGTGAAGCGGCAGGATGGCGAGTCGCCAGATTCGGGTGCTCCTTGGTCTCCTTGGTGCAGTACCGTACCAAGATCAACGGATAGATTTATTAGCTCCAGAGTGCAGCAACAGGAACATATACTATATGCACTGAAATATGGTTGTGAGTTCATGATCAATTTGTCGATACGACAGGCACTTCTTCTGGGTGACAAGATGAACACGTATGTCGTCTTCAAGGATCACAGTACTTAGAAATTGTTATTTCATTTCTTGTTATTTGTCATCCTCTCTAGAAGAGCCGAACATGAACAGCTAAGCTAGCATGGATGTGAGAATTGCAGCACAATATTGTGTGGCAGTTGTAGCTGTCTCATCTGACTGCAGAAAAAGATGTGTGTCTTCAAGTTCCAATATTGTTGTGCCAGTTGCATCCAAGTGGATGACTGCCCAATCAAGTTAGTTATCCTAGTTGTGCGTTCAAAATTGTTTTGGTCAATTATTTGGGACATCAAAATTAAAGCTCAGCAGTTTCATACTCCCCCGTCCATAATTAAATAAAAATCGTTCGGGAAGCGTGTTTAGGAATGGAGTAGTTTCCAATTCTTTATATGGAAGTTCCATTGTTTGAAAAAAAGAACTTATATGGGTCTGAGGCTGCTAATCGTGATTTAATTTTATAAAATAAAACCGAATGATTTGCAAGAAAATTAGTGGTCATGGTTTTTTTTGTTAGATCATGTTCTTTTCGCGCAAGTGTTTCCATGCCCATGTGGCCAAATTAAATCATTTCATACATCACATCATGTATCATATAATTAGGTTTCGCTATTCTGGTTTGCCCCAAACCCAGGCTAGCTATTTAAGAATATGAAAATAAAAATAAAAATGGTCATTTCACGTCCCGCCTAAAATAATTCCTTCTAAATCATTTTCCTCCTATTTCAGCACAAGAATTTTACAGGAATATAATTTCTAATAGAAAAAAAGAACATTATAGTTCTAGCTTGTCGCAGTATTCCATCAAGAACATTATAGTTCTACCTGTAGTGAGAGTAATATGACACCAACACCCCTAACAATCAAAGTGCTATACTAGTATCAAACATAGGCCTACAGCTAGTTAACTCTTAACACCCAACATCCGACCACTGGATTAAGAACAAACGTGGTGATTAAGTAAGCAAGGCAGAGCCGAGAGTATCCAACCGCACTATCGCTTAACGATAGTGAACGTGATTAATAAGTGGTAAGCCTGGGGTCAAGTCTAATAGAATACTTCTGCTGCAGATGCTGCTGCTGCTGCGCACATGGATGAAGATGAAACATGGCCTGGCCGGCGTCTTTGTGGTGGTGTACGACCAACTGTCCTTGTTGGCACCTTTGCTGGTGTTGGCAGGAAAAGAAAAAAAAGGAAATCGTTCCCTTTGATTTTTAGGCAAGTTGTTCTCATGATGCATTGAACTATATATGTAGGCCTCTTGATTGTGTTCCAGCTTTTAGCTAGTGTTATTTAAGATTTAGAGATTGTAAGCTAAAATGTAGTGTAACTCTCTTTTATGCCTTGAAATAGAAGTACAATTCTCACGAACAATGCGATCTTTAAAAAGATTTTACCTTGGAACACACAATACTCTAACTCAAATTTAAACAAAATTTGAAGTAACACAAGTTTTTGAAGAAATTTCAAACTTTAAGCATGATTACACAAAATACATCAGTTCCAAGATTTGTGTTTCTACGACTTTCAGTTTACAAATAAGAAACACGGATCACATTCACCAGACGACTCTAATAAGCAGAATAACAGGAAAAGTTGTTATGGTGTGGGACGCAATGGGGAGGGGGGGGGTCCCTTGTTAGCTACTCTTCATTAGGCATTTGTGTGGATGGGAATATAATCTCGTGGCCTTATTCTTAACTCCCAAAACTATTGCATCCTTAGATCAAGATCTATGATCATCCGTGATCCAGCACCGTACAGCTAATGGCGATTAAATATAAGTTTGCCTACTTCTACGGACGGCTGGTCATGCATTGCCTTTTGGAGGCAACACAAAGTAGTCTAAAATATTTCACAGCTATTCAATTTCTTCATTAATTATTTTTACATACAGGTGCTGTCGAGTGAAGAGTAGCCACATTTTTTAACCAGAGGAATCATTCTGATTTTGTTATTGCTCTCTTGTATCAAAGTGGGGTACAATAATCAGTATTAAGTTTAGGATCCTCTGCTAATTGCTTAACAAGTAGTTTCTAAAGCGAAAAGTTAATAGGGGGCAAGTTCAATGGATCTTATTACTAAATAATGTTTCACTTCGCTCTTCGTGGAAATATGAAAGATCTTTTTTTCACAAATAGTTGCGTGTTAAAATAATTTTAAAGGTAGAACACTGTACAAATTTTTAGCTTTTTAGGCCATGCAATTGTTAGGTTAAGCATATCTAAATAGGGCTCTTTTAAGGTGCTTTTATAAAACAAACTGGCAGGAGAGCTGGGCAACCAAAATGGGCGAGGACACCTCTGAATCGCTGAGCTCTGGTGGCATTTGCATGAGCTGGGTTAGGTTTAGATACTGTACTAATAACGAAAATTATTAATCAAATTATTCTTAATAACATACTAGCATCCTAAACATGAACCGGTGATGAACAAATAGAAGTAGTTACAAAAGGAAAGTTGAATTATTATGTACCTTATGAAAACAGTTCGCAAGTTTTAAGTGAGTACTAACTTTACAATATGTTCAATATGTATGCTCGGTAGTGCAAGAAATTTCTTCCGAGTATTACTAAGTAGAAACCAACCCAGCCATACCTGCAGCATGGGAGCTAGGCATATAACTGATAGTTAACCCACTGAATAAAGTGTTGAGATCGATGAAATCCAGCTAGCTTTTGGTCGTTACTGAAAGTTCCCGTATTCTATTCCGTCAACTTGCACATTGTGAACTGTACCAGATCTTAAATATTGACAGATTAAGCATGCCAGTATCAATTAGTTTAAGTTTTCTTTCTTTCTGATCTCTTATATTATATAATAACCTATCAAAGGGCTATGCGTTCTTCAGTTTAGTCTTTCGAATGGAACGCAAAGAGAATTCAAAGGACCAGCTCATGTGTGGTATCCATTTCTAGAGGTCATCAGCGTGATGCACTTTTGGGCGAAAATCAAGAACAAAGTGCACTAAATGTCCTCTTAGGGCATCTCCAATTGTATAAGTCAGTTGATAGGTCATACTAGTTGATGTAGGTCTCATGTACATGGCAGCTTTGAAGATCATGTTGTGCGGGGAATTGCATCGAAAAGTAATAAGCAAGACTAGCTCTTCACTCCACGCTGGTCTCATACTTATTGCACTGTTTAACTAGTAAAAAATTGACTGAGTAAAAGACACCCTCAAATCGTTCCCCCCCCCCCCCCCAAAAAAAAGACACCATCAAATCCTGTGAGAAGCCTCCTTCTTGCAGTAAAAAAAAAAAGAAACTGCTGGAAATTTTTAATTTTACACGTTTTCATCTTTGAGTGAAAGTAGGAAAATATCTTCTTTTTTCACACCCTCTTTCATCTTGATGTTGAATACAATTTGTCACCCCGGCCGTAATGGGTGTCCTCCGTGTGTGTCCTGGGACACAGAGGAATGGATGCTGCCAGGTTGCCGGTGAACGGCACGACGCCTGTCTCCAAATTGGACGGCATCTGGTTGAGCTCCCTTGACCCTGTGCCTCCCATGCATGTGAGACGTGATAGCAGGAGCTGATGGAGGCAACTGCGCGGCTAGCGAATGGTTTTGTCGTCATTGAGACATTGACGGAATTAGGAGCAAGGAGGGTGAGGAAGGCGATGGAAAAGAAACGAGGTGCCCAGAGAACATTGAATCCGAGCCATCGATCTAAGATCATTTTACGGATGAAAGAATCAAGTGCAAACGACTGAAACCTTGCCGTGCAGACAGACTAATTTTTGTTGATCTTAGACAATTATATCAAGGTGACTCAATCGTTCCAAGAATACTCTCCCAAGTTCCTGATAATTTGGAAATAATGGCGTGCCATCATATATCATAATGCGCCACAATGCACAATATAAAGCTTGGATGGTGAGCAAGATCCTCTGAAAACAACGCCTCCAAGAAGTTTTTTCGCCATCGGTTTGATTTTCTAACAAGAAATTCGATTATCCTAACAAGCCTTTTCATGTAGTACCAATTACAAAACCTTTTGTTTGAAGTTTAAAATCGATGTTCCTTGTTTTGATGAACCATCAGTTATCGAACGGCTTTTGGTCGCCGCGCCTGATGAAAACTCAGTGTACGTAGAAGTTTTTGTTAGTTAACGTCACTTTTTCTAGACCATGAAAATCTTGGACATGGTGCTTCTGAATGAGCAGGAGTACAGTCAAACCTAAGCTGCTCATGCCCTCTTGTTCTCTCAGCCCACTCCAAGAGCACAATCCTAACACCTATCAACTCTCTACGCAGCTCACCGACCTTCCCGTCGAACGCCGCCACCGTCTCCTCCAGCTCCTCGCACCGCCTACTCGCTGCCGCCATAACTGTCTCCGGGCAGCGGCGCCCGCCGGCGACGGCGCACTTGACCGCCCTCGCGGCGACCGCCGCGGCGTCGAGCTCGGACATGCACGGGACGCCGTCCTTCCGCCGCCTGTCGTACTCCTCCCTGACGTGCCTCTGCACCTCCTGGAACGCGCACTCCCACTGCGCCATGGCCTTGCCGCCGCCGGCGCGGTGCGCGACGCCGGACACGAGCGGCGCGGCCGGAACGTGAGCGCCGCGCCCAGAGCGCCGACGGCGAGCACCGCGAGAGCGCGCGCGCCGGACAGCGCCTCCTCGGCGTCGGACCGGTGCCCGCCGGCGGGCTGCTGCCTTGCGCTCAGCAGCGCCCTCTCGCCGAGCTTGCGGAGGTTGGAGCCGCACTTGGCAAGCTCAGCGCCGCCGCACCGCCGCTCCATGGCCCCGCACTTCGCGAACGCCGTCGCGGCGCGGCGCGCGGCCGCCTCGCTGCCGTGGCCTTCGAGCCAGTGGAGCGCGACGTGCGTGGCGGTGGCGTAGCCCCTGAGCGCGTCCAGCCGGTCCCGGAGGGCGGCGCAGGCGTCGAGCAGCTCGGCGGCGGCCTCGACACACTCGTCGATTGTCTTCCGGTCAATGCCGGCGCCGCCGCTCGCCGCGTCGTGCGACGCGACGACGACGAGGCGCCTCTGCGCGGCGGCGGCGAGGGTGAGCGCGCGGGAGAGCCACGCGGCGCTGGTGCACGGCGCCAGCGGGTCGGCGCGGAGCTCGTCGAGCTCGGCGGCGAGCCAGCGGTCGTAGGCGGACCGGACCGGCGGCCAAGGGGCCACCAACGCCGGCGACGGCGCGAGGCGCGTGGACAGGCGCGAGGAGAAGGATCGGAGGAGCGTTGAAGGCTTCTTCATGGCGCGCTGCAGCGATGGCGGCGCGCCTCGCCTGCTTGACCCTCCTTCCGTCCTTCGTCGGCGTGGTGCTCGAGAGATGGTGGTCTGTGTGCAGCTGTAGGAGGGCCGGTTCACCCCTTTTATACCTGCGCTGCCTGTAGTTCGACAGTAGATGCGCGCTTGGGGTCGTTGCATGATTGGAACGTGGAGTGTGGTTTTTTGCTACGTGAACTTGGAACGTAGGCAGGGCCGTCCCGGACATTTGAGAGGCCCTGTACCATGAAAAAAAAACTAGACCCTCACAAAACAATGGTCAAGAAAATTTTTTGATTAACTTTATCCTCTTCTAAAAAATCCATATGTTTTGTCAAAGTTAGCACAATAATGTGCATAAATAAAGCCACCGACATTTGAGTTTATTTTTAATTTATTTCTGATAAATATTGCAAAAAAATGTTGATTTGATCCATATTATAATTAATCCATTGGGATTTGTGCATAAAGTTAGATAGTGATCCTATTATCCACTTTTCGTTTAGCTCATGTCAGTGGTACAATTCTTTGATTAAACAGAGACACTCATGAAAAAGAGTGAATATGTGCTTTGAAGTCTTTGGTGAACTATCTACGGAAGTGCGATTATACTATTTAAATTCAAATTATCAGTAAACAACTTGAATATGATGCCTATTCACTAGCACACTAACATTGTTTTAAGTTGCACTATTAAATATTGATTGGCTGACTGCACACCACAATACATTATTATTACAGTGCCACCTAAAGTAGTCTTGTTTGCAGCGTATCTTTCTCTTTGCATGTAACATTTCTCTTGGAAGCAAACAATAACTACATGCTAAGTACATGATTAAGAGGCCCTGCATGTTTTGGGGCTCTGTCAGCGCACACCTCCCGCGAGGACGGCCTGAACGAGGGTACATACGCATTTGGAACTTGATGGAACCTATACTTACTATCGAACATCACGTGTCTGTATATATATATATAGCGCTATTCTAGGTGTAGAATGCCATTCTACACCCAACCAACCTAACCCACCATCCTATCTAACCAACCGGGTCCTAACTCCACCTTCCCCGACCCGTTTAACCACCGAACCCGCTCCCATCCCCAACCCCAGCCGGCCTTTCTTTTCCCGTGCGAGCGCGAGGGCCGAGCGCAAGCCACCCGCGGCGAGTCGGGGTGCAGTGGCGCGCGCAGGATCCCAGCGCGGCGCGCGGCGAGGGCGCGGCGGCGTCAGCAGTGCTTCAGGGCGGGACGCAAGCCGGCGTGGAGGACGTGAGACGCGCTCGCGCGAGCGCGAGCCGTCTCGGCACGGAAGCAGAGCTGCAGGGGCGCGGGCGCGCGAGTGGAGCGGCGCAGAAACAGAGCTCGCGGCGCTGTGCGGAGCACGACACGGCGAAGCGCGCAGCTAGCGGAGGGTAGGCGCGGTGGTCGGAGGGCGCCGCGACGGCCGCCCATGGTGCTCACCACCGACATCCCCTTCCATGGTGCATGAGTTCACCGGCATCCCCAGCCGCCGCCATCCGCACCGAACCTGGGTGGCTCAAGCGTGCTCATCGGCGTCCCGCGTCACTACTCGAATTGCTGATGCGCCCGTCAAGCTCCCCGCTGTGCCGCACGCCTCGCCTATCGCCGGCTCATTCGTGCCCTCCCCTGTTCAATTTGCAAGCTATATTGGTTGGGATTTTGGACTTGTAGTAGTCTACTGCCAGTATAATTACTGAAGAAAGAGGAGTATGCGCATGGAGATCGAGCATGGCAGGAGGGCGCAAGCTCGCAGGGGAGAAATCGGCAAGCTATCCCCACCGAATATACAAAGCCGCCAGGCAAAAGAAAAACAGAGATCCCAATCTCCTGTAGTAATTTCTTGCGTTGCTGAATGCCTGAATTAATAAATGTACCAGCCAGTGATCTTCTCTCAATAAAAAAAATACTGAATTACTGTGTCTTCTAACTTGTGCTATTCGAATTGTCCACACATGGCGTTAGCAGAAAGGAGTTGGTCCAACAGACCCTTGCGGTCATCAACTGAAAAAAACTAATATTCCCAAGTATTCATGGACCGAAGTTTAGTTGCTGCAATTTGTTGATATAATTTACAAGCGTTGATGAATTCCTACACATGTGTGTGTTTGAAAATCCCAGATTACTAATTTACTTATTGCGATTACTGGAATCTCAAATAATGCATAGTTACAGGATTACTCAAACGAATTACTAAACTAAATCGTCACTGTCATCAGTGTGGTTGATCGGTGATTCACCAAGCTTGTTGAGGTCTACATTGGATTATTGAATTTAGTCACAAACCAGTTCACACCTACATGAAACCACAAGCCCAGGGAACCCCCATGGGCATACAAAGATACTGCATTATTTATGAACTACATGCCCACAACATCTGAAAAGTTCCTGGTTTTCCCATCAAGAAGAATAGCAAAAGAAACAAAAAATGGGCATGAATATTCAAAAATACTAATAATTAACATGTTTCATTACTGAGAAAGTTTAAATTACATGATGTGATGATTACAGGATTCCATCGAATATAATCAAACATGGAATAATTTGTCTATTTTACAAGTACAACAGCTATGAGAAACACCTCTGGCTGCAAAAATATAGATATTGTACATTAATTTCTGAATAACAGCTCTGAACATCTGCAATATGGCTGTACATATTGAGAAAACTGATCAAGTACATGGACAACACCTAATGATTAGCAATGCATTTCTCCATCATGGTAGTCATTCGTGCCGATCCAGTGATCTCCTAGAATGCACAATCACCATCACCGACACAGATTTGCAAAGCATGCACAACTCTTCGATGGGGTAGCTGCAAGGGCGAGAAAAATATAGGGAACCATTAAATTACTGAGCATCAAATACTAACGACGATTTCTAAAAACCCCACTCAGCCACTCTGCCACCAGAGCATGGATCTGCCCACTTTTTCTCCACCTGCTGCATTGCCCCGACTAAATAAAGTAAGCCAAAGGCTGCTGTGAGAGAGGAGAGCATGGATCATAAGGCTATGATTACACGATTACTGAGAAATCGAGCAAGCCAAAAAGGCTGCTGCATTGCATGAAAAATGTTGTTTAGTAATTAATGGTGAAACTACAGAAGCCTCAAAATGAAGGTCAGAAATTTAAGTTTTTGATTACTGACAGTAGTATATCTAAGCTTCTGACGTTACCGAATTTATTTCAATATTATGGCATGAATTACCGAATTACCAACACATGTGAAATACTGGATTACCAAAACATTTCAGACAAAAAACATATAGTAATTCAGTACACATCTGTCTGTCTCGATTTATAGAGCCACAAAACAATCAATCTCATGAAATGTACTGAATTACCGAACTTCAATCTTATGGTGTGAATTACCGAATTACCAACAGATGTAAAAAAAACTGAATTCAAATCAGTTCACACAGGGAAAAGCCACAACCAGTAATTCAGTATACATGTGTGTTCTTTGACTTTTATGTGGAATTACTAAGTTACTGTTAAAAAATAATACCTGATTCCTGTCGGTCGTTTGGACATGTTGGGTGGTGCCCCACTATGTGCCCTTGCAGATGACCTATCAACCCACCTAGTAGTTTAGGTAACATCTGGCATTGACTTGTTTTGACAAGGTGACCAACAAGAAAAATCATCAGTGGAGCCTATCCCCTGAGAAAAGCCAACTAGTAGGGACCTTCGCATTATAAACCAATGCCGTCTGGCTGATGATTGTAAGCCTTCTACATCAGCCACCAGGTCATCCAGTAATGACATGAAGTTGTCATGTTTAAAAGGGTATTACTGAACTACTAACGGAGGTGTAGGGACTCCATCTCCATGAATTGAGAGAATCTCAATTGTGTTGGCGAAATTAGTGAAGCTAAAAATTATCAAAATATTACTAATGCTATGTGCGACATGACAAGGCTGCTGCCAAAAAATGGCAGGAAACAATAATTTATACTACTGAACCTGCAATAAAAATGCTCCCATGAGCTTACATTCTTGGACAATGAAAAAACAAATGCTCAAATTATTACCGTATGCAGAGCTATGGTTCTAGTACTAGAAAAGAAAAAACTGAAGCAAAAGTCCATCGGTGTTCAGAGTCGCCGACAACCCCATTCTAAAAATTCAACTACATAATACTAAAACTAATGAACTACTATCATACTGAACTACTGAACTAGCATCTTCTGAACTACTGCTGGCCGACAACTCGATAAAATGCATCCCACTACAAGGCTGTATGCTTGCAAATCACAAAAAAAAACATTGAAACAGGGGAGGGCACGAGGGTGTGTCCAGAGGGCTGTGTGTGTCACCTTGATTTAAAGGTACTTCTTCCATTCGTTGCAGAATGATCAGCATGCCACAATCATAAACAATCACCGAGAAATCGAGATAAATCTGACAAACAAATTGAAACCCTAGCAAAAAGTAAGAATGGATAAATATCAAGGGATCCACGGTCATGGAACAAAAAAAATCAGCGCGTGGTTGGGGATCCTCACCGGAGCCTGCCAAAGACGGATGTGAAGGTCTCTTCAGCACATTGAGAACCCCCCGCCCACCGGCGTTGTGCCCTGCACACACATCCGCCCAAGGCTGCTGAGAGGGGAGATTCTAGGCTTTAGATCGAGAGAGATGGGGGAGGGGGAGTAGTGCTAGACCGACCTGCTGACGACCCTCCGCCGCCACCGCCCCTCGCGACCTCCCGCCGCCGCTGTCGCCGCGTTCTCTCCGAACCGCGGGTGCGGGCGCGGGCAGGAGCCCTCGTCCCTCGCGAGGTCAGGGTCCGGGAGGAGGCTCCCCGATGCTGGGAAGGGCGAGGAGGCGCTCCCGACGCTGCGAGGATGACTCCTCCGGCTCGTTCTCGCCGCCGTCCATCTCGATTCCACCAATCCGAGCATGGTGTCTCCCTCTCTTGGCAGTGACACTCGATTCCGCTGGAGATGCTCGCTTGCTGCTCGCCATGCCTTTCGATTCGGAGAGCGCTCGCAATCGCCGCTGCCCCCGTCGCCGACGCTCGGCAATCGCCGCCGCTCATAAATCGCCGCTGCAGCCCAGGCTCGGGAGAAAAAAGGACGAGATCGAGGTAGGGATGGGTGGGGGCCTGGAAGGCTCGCGATGGTGGGAGCCTCCCGCGCGGTGGCCATCGGAGACCCTCGCCGCCATTCCCGATGCCGTCCCGCCCGCCTCCGCAAATTGCCGCCGCCGCCGCCGCCCGATAGAGTCGGGGGTCTCTCGGGGTAAAATGAATCTGGGAAGGGTTCAGGATGGGTTGGATACCGGGTAGCTGGTAGGGCGCGTGGGGTTAACGGGTTGCGCTCATGGGACTCGGTTCTGATGTGGTCATGGTTGGTTCGGATCGGACGATCGGTTGGTTAGTTTGGGTGCCTGGGTGTAGAATAGGATTCTACACCTAAGGTGTAGTATAGCACATGTGTGTGTATATATATATACACACACACACACATACATATATATATATATACACATACATATATATATGTATATATATATATGTATATGTATATGTATATATATATGCATGTGTCCCTTTGGGGGTACATGGAAAATAATACGTATTCCCTCCGGTTTGGTAAATGAAGTCATTCCGAACACGATTTGAGTCAAACATTGGGAATATCAATCATGAATAACTTTTAAGTCGTTGAGTTTGGAAGTGTGAAAACTACATGAATAGATTTGTCTTGCAAAATACTTTCATAAAAGTATACATATGTTAGTTTTTAATAAATATTTTTATAAAAATAAAAAGTCAAAGTTGTACTTTGGAAATCGTGTCGCTGTCCTAAATGACTTCATTTACCAAACCGGATGGAGTATCGAACTTGTTAGATTTTCTAAGAGCATTGGCGGGCAGAGCACATCCACCTGCTGGACGTTCATTTTTTGTTTTTTAGAATTACACAGTACAACGCAGACTCTTACAACACATATGCAAACCCTACCTCTATGACCACCTTTGAAGGACTGAGCACCCAGATATTGCTGAAGTCACCATTGGCGCCTCGTTGTCAACGGGAATACCGCTTATCACTTAACGCATAACATGCCGGAAATCCTGGGAAAATCCCAAGAAAAGGTGCGAGCACCAGGATTTGAATCCTGGTGGGTATCGTCCCACTGGACCGTTCTACCATTGGACTACAAGCCAATTCGCAGCTGGACGTTCCTTCCAAAGCCAAGTCCAGACCGACAAAGTTGAATTCTTACCGGTCCTGTAAGGGCAAGGATTAGTGACAATGGGGAGAAGTGTATATACATATATCACACAAAGGTCAGAGCACCGAGACTCAAGCAAGTTTGTGTCGACGCGACGGGGTGCACGATGCTGCCACATATCAAGGTGCTCCCGGGCAGCCTGGGCAATGGCAGCGATGGATTGGCTGACAAAGTCGAAGATCACCCTATTGTTGCTTTCCATATCACCCAGAGGAGTAGGAGCACGCTGTGTAGAGGAGATCCTTGGAGCAAGCAACAACATGCGGAGAACCTTAGAGAGACATGTAATTGACACATTTAGGACATGCCGCTAGAATCGACAATGTGGTGGCAGGAGAAAAAGAGGTGGTTGACATCTTTATCGGTAGTGCAGAACGGGTGTGTCAAGCTGCTCACGACACTGTGGCGGTGGAGGAAGTCACACGTGCGCATGTTGTAATGCCTGATGATCCAAAAAAAGACTTGAATCTTGATTTACTACTGGGGAATCAACCTTTTATCCCTAACCACAATACCAGTTAGATTTTTGAAAGTGCATCTAGGCCCTAATTAATTTTGGTGATAATGACAAGCACAATTTGGGGCGTTCTAATGGTTTCAATGAGGTGTGCAGGAACAAATGATTAGAAATGTACAAGATCAAAGGAAGGCCCTCATTTTCATATATATGGTGTTAAAGCTCATTTGGTGGTTTAAATTCATTTTTCTATTTTGAATTTGAGTCTAGGAAACACCATACTATAAAGAGGGATACAAATAGTTGAGTCCAGGTTTGCTACTTGTGCTATTCTTCAGATCTAACACCCTTTGAGAGACACAAATCACACAAATACACTTGGGTTTTCTCACTGTGACAGTGTTTGTTGGACCCGGGCGGGACCGGATGACCTAGCTGAATCTCCCGAGATTCTCGGTCATCCGGTACTAGGCTGGGTGATCTGATATTGTGCTGGATGACCCGTTACCCCTTCGCAGCTGAGCCTAACATCTAGTTTTTGGGAGTGGGGTATTTATATCCCCACATCCCCTTCTTCATTTGCTGCTAACCCAACTCGAGACAAACAATCCTCCAAGCATTCATTCCTCTCTCCCAACTCCTTCTAGACCTAATAATTGCCCAAATTTCATCTAGGGTTTGGGTGTGAGAGAATTTTGAGGTGTGAGGTTTGAGCCCTTGAGTGAGTTCTTCACTTGTTCATCTCAAGAAGCACTTATTGCGGCCAAGACTCTTCGATTTGCATTTGTTACTCTTGAAGCTTGCTTCTAAATGGTTAGGCGTCGCCCGTTGAGTGCCCTCTTCGTGAGGAGCACATAGGAACGTTTGTATTACCCTCCTCTTCGTGGGGATTCATAGTAACTAACTCAGTCCTCCTTTGTGGTTGATTCAGAGAGGTAAGTGGCTCTTTGTGATAGCCCATCCTTTGTGGGTACCTCAACGGAGACGTAGCCTTCTTGGTGGTGGTGAACTTCGGGAACAAATCACTTGTCTTGTGTGCTTATTGTGTTCATCTCCTTTTCTTGACCTAGAAGCTTGTTTTGGCCCGATCTATAATCCTGTAAGGTTGCTTGACAAATATTTGTTTGTAGAAGGTTCCTAGCATCTCTACTAAACTTGTGGTTCAAGTAGAATTGGCAGTTTCAGTTTTTATTTTTAATTTCGCTTAAATTTCTCCTGTTGCCAGGTCATCCACCCCAGTGCCGGAAGACCCGATCACCGGGTCATCCGACACTGTGCCGGATAACCCAGCCTATCTGACATCGCTGCTAGTTTTTCAGGAAATTTTTTTAGTGATCCTATTCAACCCCACCCCCACCCCAACCTCTAAGAATCACAAGATCCTTTCAATTTTGACCCGTTATTAATGTTAGCATTAGTACTGGGTCAAAATGGTAGAACCCTTTCGGGTGCCTATGACCTCCTTTAGTGTTGGGTGTAGACTACACCCGGTACTAAAAGATTTAGTACCAGGTGTAAACTTCACTCGGTACTAAAGGATGAGGCCAACATCTGGTACCAGCTCATCTTCACAGCCTCTCTCTCCCACCCCATCCTCACTCTCTCTCTACCTTAGCATCACCCGTCCCACCACATACTTATCTCTTTCTTCTCATGCATCCCTGGCTCGAGCTCACCCATCTCTTTTTCCAAGGAAAGGCTAGAGCAGGATCAGAGTGGGGAGGGGCTCTTGGTGCTAGGGTGCACGGCCTAGCGTGGGGACACGTGATCTTTGGTGGCCGAAAGAAGCGCGGGGCGTGCGGCTGACGACCTCCTAGGTTGTCAGGGCTGCCACCGGCGAGCATGGGGGCTGGCCACCCCGGCCGTAGGCATGGGCGCAGCCTCCGGTGCGGGCCTTCCTTGGCCGCTGACGTGGGCGCCGCCCTGGTGAGTGCGAGAGCAGGGCCACAACCATGGCGAGCGGGTAGTTAGGTGCAGTGCGATGATGATCAACTCTTGTTCTTTCTGTGATGCTTGTGTGATTCATTTTGTGTTTCTTGTGAATTTGTGATTGTAGTGACCTTTGTGTTGCGATTCATGTGAAATCTTGAAAAAAATTGTGTTGTGATTCATGTGAAATCTTGAGAGTGAAATCTATGTTATCATTGTGATAGTGATTCTTAGAGAATCGGAAGCTTGTGATTCTTAAAGAAGTCATGAGGAAAAGAAAATAAAAAGAAAATGAAATGAAATGAAAATAAGGAAAAGAAAAAGGATGGTAGGGGGAGAGGGACGGGATGGGATGGGAACGGGAAGGGCTTTCGGTGCAGAGATATTTGGCCCGTGATTGAAGGTCGATCCGGTTGGATAACAAGTATTAATTGGAGCGAAATTCTTCCACTTAGTGTTGAAGTGGGGCTCCATGCAGCCAGTCGCTTCAGCATACCAGAGCGCACTCGGTCCTCTCGAAAATCACGGAGATGTGGATGCGGGCGCCTTCTACGATTTTTCACTATTGAATCCTCATAGTTTTGGGATGGAATATGGAAATGAAATCCGAATTATTCGATATTCGTATCCGCTAAAATATAAATATGGATATCCGTATCCGTATACGAATTCAAATGTGGTAGTAAAGTGGATACATCCGAATTTGTTTTTGTCTATTTTTGCTCTATCCGATTCCATCCGTATTCGACAATATCCGGCACTATCCGTATTCGACTATATAAAACTGTAAGTTATCTCTATAACTAATGACAAATTATGTTCAATAGAATACTACTCCCTCCGTTCTTGTTTATAAGGCGTGAGCTAACATGGCACGGTCTTCTAAATCATACTTTGACTATTCATTTCTTTTATATTATATTAGTTATGGTTATGAATTTATACTCATTGGAAAGTACATTTGATTACAAAACCAACCATGTCAAATTTACATGACAAAACGAAAAAATTGATGAGCAATTTATTGGTCAAAGATGATAAAGTTTGAATCTCGTTTTACGTGCGCGCCTTATAAATGAGAACGGAGGGAGTAATAATGATAGTGTATAATTGAAAAAATTATATCCATAACTAATTATTACGACATTAATTTTAATTTTAAAAATATTGCATCCATAAAACAATTTAAGAGTTATATTTAAATTTACTGACCAATATAATTAATTTCAAAATTAAAAATACATCAATATAAAGTTTAATTTTAATTACTCTAGTTTATTTATGTATTGATGAAAATATTTTTCGTATATTTTTATTATTTGTTTGATAAATGTATATATATTGAAATTATGATAGATTTATTTATTATATGATTAATTATTAAAACAGATATGGATGAATGTGATATTCTAAATGAGCAATCTCTGTTATGTACTAATACTTTAGTCTTTACATGATTTTGTAATTCTAAATTATCAATAAAGAAAATTGGTAAATGTTTCGGTCAAAAAAATTGGTAAAAATGTGGTCAAAGGTGTTATTCGAATCCAATTTCATGCGAATCCGATCTGTTTCTATCCTTACTTCATAGCCTCAGAGGGATAGGGATCGATCTGAGCCGAGGCCTAGCCCATTCCGCGGAATAATTGGAGAGGGCGTAGGCCGGGCGTGTATGTGGAAGCCATGCAATGGACAGAGACTAGCTGTGCCTCGCCAAACGGCAGCAGGGTCCTGCTGTTGGGAGTTTGCAATGGGAGGCCACCACGCTTGCAATGGCGATCTGGCGCCAATCATGCCCGCTGCAGACGTCGCACAAGCTCTATGCGTGATGTGCTGCAACCTAGCTAGCCGTGCGTGGCAGTGCAATACTGTAGGTACCAAAATTCGGTGCCTCTATTAATGTTATAATCAGGGATATCTCTCGGTAACTTAATTACCAAGGATGATAAAAATAACAAAGAGAACGCATAGCATGATTATTGGTGCTTGAACAAGTGAACTAAATTTTTCACTACCCAAACAAACACACTGTCAAAGGAAATGATGAAAATATATCTGTCACCTTTACTTACTACTCATACTTGACTGAAGCTCTTATTTAACCTAGCTTAGTCTTCCGTTCTTGACTCTTGTTCCCTGCACTGAAACAACAGCATATGGGGACACACCTCACCCCATATTAAACATAACCATAATCATCGCGATCAGAACTTAACTCACCACCGATTAACCTAACGACATCTCCCCCCTACTTTATTCGGCACTAACCACTAGTTAATCACTAACTAGAATCACACACAAGAATGAAGCTAATACCACTGCACTTAGGAAAGCATGACTCTTATTTTATTTTGCTTGAGTACACATCCTTTTCAACACCCTATCATGTGCTTGACAAATTAAAGGGAGGATCGGAGCGTGGCGGCAGGATGGCGACCGCTAGATTCTTGGGTGCTCCTTGGTCTCCTTGTCCAGGACCAAGATCAACACTAGCCATCCTTTGTTTAGGTCCCATCCTGCTCCGGAGTGCAATACTAATATATATGTGCATGGATTGCATCGTGATGGTTTTGAATATATTTGTGATTAATTTGTCGATACGGTACCGGCAATTTGAGTGAACGACGAGGCGAACACGTATATCCCTAAGAATTGCACCATTTAGAACTAATAAAAGTATTAATTTTGCTGTTCTTCAGTCTCCACCCTCCAGAGAAGAATCCAATAAGAACAGCAAGGGGAAGCAAATCCTCTGCAGTTAATGCAGAAGGACTCCCCCACTGCCAGCTGGGCCCGATGGCCATCAGACCCACATGGCAGCGATCGAATCTCTCTGCTGTTACTGCAGAGGAGACTCGTCGCAGCAAGGAGGTGGGAACAAGAAAGTAAGGTGTGTGGCAGCTGTAGCCTGTAGGGGTCTCATCTGACTGAAATTGATGTGGCTGCAAGTTCCAATATTGTTGCGTCAGTTAGATCCAAGTGGATGGCTGTTCAATCAAGTTAGTTATCCTCGTTGTGCATCTCAAGTTGTGGATGGAAAATTGATTTGGTGAAGTATTGGTGTATTTGAAAATAAGGATAGAAGTTCAATTATTTGAAGAAGAATTTGGACGGTTCAAGAAAACTACTGAAATTTGTTAAAAAGGGGGCGGATTCCTGAGCAATTGTGCAAGTGTTTCAATGCCCATACGGCCAAATGTGCCCTTTTCATTTCTTAAACATCACATCATACAAGAGAGTCTCACCATTCTTGCTAGCCTACCAGTTGGCTATTCAAGACCTAGTTTTTTTTATTTTTTTAAAAGGAAAGCTCATTTCACAACCCAACTAATATAATTCCTTTCGATGTCCATTCTCAAAACAAGAGAATTTTTTCTCAACATGAAAAATTCTAGTTTGATAAAAATAAAAGTAGTATCTGAAGTTGCACAGCTCATTATTATCTCCAATACTTGCATTGCATCACCAACTTACTAAAGGAGGTCCTTGACAGCCAACTTCCAACACAACAATTTGGCAGAATTCTACCGAGGAAACCGGGATTCCTGCCGGGGGTATCCCATCAAAATCATGGCATGCCAAAGGCAGCCTACCTGTAATGTGACCCCCAGAACTATCAATCCCAAGACCTGTACTGATTTTACACCATTGTTCGACATACAACCAAATCTAGATAACACTTTTCATCCAAGGGTAGGCACATAACACCCAACATCCGACCACTGCATTGAGAATAAAAGCTGTGATTAAGCAAGTAAAGCAGAGCCGCAAAGTATCCGACCTCACCATCTCTTAACAATGGTGAATGTAATTAAGACTGGAGAAAATCTGACAGCAAGATTTCTGCAGATGCTGCTGCTGCGCACATGGAGATGGCTGCTTAGCGGTGTTCGACCAACTGTCCTTGGCATCTTGGTTGCCCATGATGAGTTGAACTATGTGACAGTGGCATATCAGCTTATGTGATTAGGAACTAAAAAGGCTTCCTGGGAAAATGGTGAAGATTTTCAAGTATCAAACTCCAAACATTTCTTCGAAGCCAACCAACAGTGGAAATTCACCATTTTCAGAAAAATCATTGGACAGCTTTTTATTTGGAAACAAGCTACTTGCTACGCAAATCTCAACAAAATTGCAATCCAAATTTGAAAACATATGGAGCGAAACATGTCTAGAAAATTTTTAAATTGGAGGAAATGAAGTTTAATTTATAAAGAAATGACAGGAGAACTTGATAAACAAGTATATACCTTACTGATTTGAACTTCTGACGGCAATTGAAATTTTGGAATTCCAGGCAATGGACGACGGAGATAAAATAATATGGTGTGTGTGCAAACAAATAAGGATGGAGGCACCGACAAAATATTAGACTAGAAGATGCAAAGTGGAATATGAGTCCAGAAATAAAATTGGCTACGAACATGAAAACTAGATACGCATGAAGAAACAGGGAACACTTCTTGTGATGACAGACCCTGTGGAATACTGACTACAGCCGCAAACTGAACAGATCAAATAGTTCTAACTCACAAACTTGATGTTGTTTTCATGGTTTCAATTTTTCAGTATCTAATTGTTCTCTTCCCGACCTTGTTCATACGATCAAGGTTGTCAAAATCACATTTTAAATTACAGAACATTTAGTAGGATCATAATAATAGGATTTTAAAACATTGACTCTATTGACTAGAAGCGTAGAATGTAACCCCTAAATTCTGGTCATAAGATGTTTTTTTAGAACTATGCATATAATGGGATCCAACATGTGTGTGGTTCCACATGTCTGCGCACATGGGCCCATTCGTCAGTATTTTCCTCATTAAACGTTTTAGAACAAGTGGGGAATCTTGAGGTCATTATTCATAATCCTCCAATGCAGTCACATTTTGGCCATGTGCCACCCATTAGAATCGATGATTTAATAAACATTACACAACGTAGATCACGATCTATTTGATGATCCTCCACCGTACAAGTTCATCATGATTGAAAATAATTAAGCCCGCTTCTACGGACGGTTAGCCATGCATTGCCTTTGGGAAGCAACACAAAGAATAGATCAGCTTCTTATATAACGCTTCTTTCTATAATACTGAAAGCTGTTGTCGCGCAAACGTAGCAAAAGTCCTGGGACAAAGGCATGCCGTCCTGTTAACTTTGTTTGGTTTCTTCTATCCAGAGTGCTTTCAATAATTAATACTGAATTTCCTATTTTTAACTGACCAATGTTTTGGGGGTGGGGACATAATACCCCCTACAAATTATACTGCAAGAAACAGTATAGAATATAAGAGATAGAGAAATTATTTAGTACATTTGTGAAACAATTAGCATTTTTAAGCTGGTCAAAAGATTCAAGGCCTACTAAGGTTCAATTCTGTAAGAACTTTTTATTATACGGTATTTGCAAAGTGTGGGAAGGTACTACAATTTCTTTAACATTTATGGATAAGTGACAAGTACATACAGCCCCCGGGAGACATGATACAATCATACAGTTGATAATGATGAATTAAACCACTGAATAAAGCGATAAGATCCATCAAATCCAGCTGACCAAGGGGCAGCTACTACTGAAAGTGCCTGAATTCTATACTGTCAACTTGCACAATGCACACTGATGCATCGAACCCGGTCTTAAGTACTGACAGATTAAGCATGACAGCAATTAATTGGTTTGGGTCATGTTCTGTTGTGCTCTCCTATGTGTAATGCAACTAACCAAGGGGCACTTGTGGGCGGTTATGCGTGCGCTTTGGCCTCATGCAGGGAACACAAAGCATTTCTGCCTGACAAATTTTGTTTGCTGTTCAGGACAGAAAAGAGAGCCAAAGCAGCGTAAACGTGCAGCCCAGCCAGTCGCGTTGTGTCTCTCAAGTTCTTTGGTAGTAGCGCAACTTGGGGCATGGGTGAACTGAAGTCTCATACATTGAGTCGAGTGACTGTCATGTGAGTCCCACAACAACGAAGCCCACATGACAGTGACTCGAGTGCAGACACTGAACTGACTCGATGCAAGAGGCCAAGCACCTAGATCACGCACACGACACACATGATGAGCTAGTGCCACTCCGGGACAGAAAATCAGTTACAGAAGTCTTCTTGGTAAAATTGCAGTGAATTGCTACTACTGCTACTCACAAATTCCTCTTGAACTGAAGCAATTTTTTTAAAAAAATATATTTCTTTTTTCATTCATTTACATCGTCCGAGGGTGAGGCTTGAAAAAACATCTCTATTTTCTCAACATTTCGTACTTAAGGTTGACTAGGAACAATCTGTGACCACAGAAGGCAGGAATATTACCATGCTGTGAAACAGAGGGGGATGGGTGCTGCCTGCTTGCCGGCCGGGTGCTGGTCAGCGGCACGACGCCTGTCTCCTCCCATCCGGATGCGAGAGCCTCAGCTGACGAGTGGAGGGAACTGCGGCGCGCTGATGCCAAGCAGATTGGAAAATGCCTCGTGATTGCTTCACATCCACAAATTCAGGACGCATAATTTCGACACAGAGAGCAAAAAACGCATCCCATAAATTCCATATTATACATGTAACAAAATGACCTGTAGGGCAGGCAATAGCAGTCTACCTTCACTCAAACAGTTTTTTGAAGATAGAGGTATGACAGGCACCGATTCTGAAAAAAAACAATCAGGAGCAAAGATTCAATCAAACCGGCACCGATTCCACTGAGTCTATGATGCACACTGCAGCATGTACAACAGACTAATCCAACCTGGTAGTTCAGAGTTCATCCGGCCATTCCCTCATCCCAGATCAACTATGGGGCTTCCCTTGTTGACTGACTGACAACACAAAAACGGGAAGCCCGCGCAACTTTGTGCTGCATGCAAAATACATTACATCACATCACCGCCAACAAAACTAGTTCTACCTATGACCCCAACATGTTGAACACTTCGATTTTCCTCCATCTTTCTGAGATGGGGAACAGCTTAACAACCTCATACATCAATTGAATGCTACTTTCTAGGAATGTCCAGACCTATGTAAGATTAGGCGATCAGCAGTTTAGCAACAAAAACACAGCCAAGGATGTACACAACGGAAAATTTTGTCTAGAGAACCGAACACCCCCCTCCCAATTAGATCATACAGCAAGCGCCTCTTCATTCTAGAGATTTAAGAAGTCTGAACAGCCCCGCCGCCTCTCTTATTCGTGAGAAGGCGATGCAAAATGCTTGCACCTCGACGAAGAGATCTTGCACTGCACAAAATGAAGCATCGAGGGAAAAAAAGTTATTGTCTGCACAGTATGGAATCTGTCTTAATCAACAACGGAATAAGCACTTCAAAAATTATCATAAGTCTAATGAAGAAAGAAGCACAATGTCTACACATTCTTCTATGTAACAGTTCTGTAAGGGGCCAGTTCAGGGCCCAAATGACAACTTTGATGCACCTTTTTTGTGGAACAGATTTTAGTGAGTTCAATTTTCAAAAAGTGAACAAAAATCAAATTTATAATTACAGTTGGTTTTTGGGAAACAGATTTCTAAATATACTTCTATTATTGTTTCAGAATAGTTCCAGAAGGTAACACAATTCGATGTGCATAAAATCTGTATAACTTTAGAATTTCCACATATAATGAGTACACCAGTTTTTATTCCTTTTGCAACCTCCTTCCTATAGGAAGAGTAAACAACATTGAATTACTCCCTCTGCCCGGGAATATAAGGAATGTTGGCACTCATAATTTGTCCACAAATATATGGAATTATGGGTATAATAAGAAACCACATCTTAACTCGTCCTTAGAAAAGCACCCATTGTGCCTTTTTAAGGGCTGGTTTCAGCCCATTGTTGGTTTGGACCGAATTACACGTGCCTTCTCCTATTCTTCTTATATAACAGAATTGAGGGTGTCTAAGCTATATACGAAGAGAAATAAACAATTAAACATGTTGAACTTGAACGCAGGATTTCAACAATAAATTTAGACTCACAAAGGAACCGATGAAAATCAGTTTCATCGAAGAAAAGCTCAGAGTGCTATTTGCGTGAAATCTCATTATTATTTTACTAATGGACCAAATATGAGGATTTGTTAAGCAGTTAATGATACTACTAATACAGATAAAACTAAGTAGCTTGCAGAGAACATGCAAGTTTAAATATTGTACAACTGAAGACATCTTAATGGTTTGGTCCCATACTTGGCTAAACATTCAAAATAAATAAACTACATTAAAAGTGCAGTACGGGGATTGCACACTGATGCACTCACCGTTTATTATCTTGTTTCGAATAAGGCTCTGTAGGAAAACACATACTAATCTCACTAGCCTGTTTTGCATATACTTGTCCTGCAAACAATGCCAATTAAGTATTAACAAGCATTATCAGCACTGTACAAATTAAACAAAGTGCCATACAAATAGGGAACAGAGACAAAAGTGGGCACTCAATCTAGCATGTGCAAGGAAACAGTAAATAGGACATAGGAGATAGAAATACTCTTTCATATTACACTGGAAGGAGTAAATAGATGGTGCTACTCAATACACACATCCAAAGTTGAAATACTATAGTATCATACAACACTTTGTAGGCATCCAAAAAAAATCATGTTGAATCATCTCGAAACAAGAAATTAATGGCATGATTCTACCTGGAGGTGATTGCACCTGGTATTGCAAGAAGAATGGATGTTGGGTTCATAATATGCTATACTTTTGATTTGCATAACAAATGAAATTCATGTCCTTGAGGCAATCAGATTTTGATCTGAGGACAAGTAGGGATTAATCCAATAATTTTTTTAGCAGACCAGAACTAATGTTGGAATCATATTACAATAATCATCAAGAGATGCTGATCTACCAGAAAAGGTAACATGCATGATTAAGAACCAAACCTTAATGTCTTCACATGATCGAATACAGTTTGAAATGTAGTCATGAATGAATCCTGGTGGTAAAGCAACTGCAGTAGTGAGCCTGTTTACTACTTCCATTGAATGCAAGCTCATTTCCATATGGACTAGAACATTAAAGTATCTATCAAACAGCAAGGCAAGTATGAATTATGATGTGAAAACAAAATAGTTACAGAGAAAAACAATACAACAAAGCTATTATGCATACTCATCCATGTCCGGAGAGTTGATTAGCTTTGAAAGAACTTCGACGGCTATACATGGATTATGTTCAACAAGGTCCTGAAAAAAGAATTATCAGATCAACAACAAAGCATGCAAACAATTCAACATATTGTCAGAACCAAAGTACATACACGGAGCTTCTGTGGTGTCATCCCACAGTGATAGACTAGCTTCCAGTCCTTCCCCAAATCTAAAACAATTTTCTGCAAGTAATAAATTTGTTCAGATGTAAAATGATTAAAACATAACAATACAATACAAGTGTATGGGGGCAACTATAGATCATCTGCTGTTACCAATTCATTGACCTGTAACAGTTAACTGCACATAGCTGGCTACAACCACTGTAGTACAAAAATATTCTGAGTTTATTTTTTATATGTTTACTTGTATTCCATGTTTCCAAATATAGCATTCAAATTTTGTTTTCCTAATCTCCTATATAGCTGACTTTCCTATTTAGAGGTTTCGTTTTCAGTTTTTCCTCTCTTTTTTGGCATCAAAGCTGGTTTCAGTTCATCATTCAGGAAACAGAGGGTACCAAGAAAGCCAGTGGTTAACCAATCACTCCAGAAAGATGAAACAAAGGATGTAGACATGTCATATGCCCATAGGCAGCACCTAGGGATGGTTAAGCACCCAGCGAGACACTAGCCCGGTAACCAAGAGGGAGATAAGTTCAAGTAGACTTTAAGCTGATTTCCATAACTTCTCAAGAATCAGCAATTCTCTTCAGCTTAAAAAATAAAAAGGAGACAAGAAGGGGCAGATTTTAGAAGAATTCAGGCCTTGAACCTAGGTCTGCCAACTGAGAGGGAGCTCCAGTAGCCGGTAGACCAAGAGATCACCTGCCATTCTCAACAGCTTAAATAACTATGCAACTACGCAATTAGGATTTAGGACTATGCTAATATAACTACCCAACGAACTATCATTGTATCTCTGAAAGGGGTAACAGATCTCTAACTAAATATGTTATTTAAACAGACAAGAGTTTGATCTTTCAAACTGTGAACCAACTCCCTCTAATAACCAGCAGCCCTTACCACTAGACCTAATTTATGGGTTGGTTAACTCAAGAATGAGGTAGCGCACCTAAACCACTAGTCTTGAACTTTTGAGATCCAACTACTTGGGCCCGTGAATAAAACCATCCAAATAACCTCACAAAGTGATTTTGCCACCCATGACGTAGCCAACAATCTTTCACTTCCTCGGATATTAAAATTTTGAGAATTTTATACATAACAAGCCTACACATTTGGCAATACATAATCCATGCTCTGTCCACTCTGCATCTCTCTTCCTTGACACCAACACCACAGACATCACCGTCATTGATTATCCCCATTCTTCCATCACTTGTGTCCACCTTCAAAGCAATGAGTGGAAGGGTTTAATTGGACTCGGCGACTCACCAGCAACTGTTGGGCTGGGCTATATAAAGAAAACAACATAATGTCCAAGGTACAACTAGGCCAAAACTAGGACAGCATCCCTACTTGTCCTCGCTGCAAATCCATTGATGGAAATTCTTACTTTCTTATCTCATGTGTAAATTGGAATTGTTTGTTTTTCATTTACATGACTAGCATGGTCAAGACATTCAGAAATAGCAAAATTTGATTGAAATTTTCTTTTGTTCCTTCATCCACCTGGACTTGGATGGGTATTGACTTCTTTTGTACTTTTAAGAGAATTTGGCAACTACCACAGGGTTGAGGCCATCTATTGAATTTGAATTGAATTATTTTTTTGTTAAGTACAAAGTTGATATCCACAGATGGAGACTTGTCTTTTCTTATGTTGGTAAATAACAAAACTAGAAAATCTTGCACTTTTGTTTAGTAGTCATCTAAAACCTTCTACTTTTCTCTCCAATCCATTCCAGCTTTCAATATGTATTTGCTTTACCTTGCTCAGCCAATCACAGCAATCTTATTACCAAAGTGAGAGGCCCCCCTTGGACCAAGAGATGTGTTGGTACTGGCAATGCTCATGAGGAAGCCAATGAAGCACATACATATGGCTCAAGCGGAACGCACAAAGTACATTGAGACTTGAGGATCCACAATACACATACTATGCTAGAGAGAAAGAGACACCAGCACATGGGCCTCGTACTTCAATTTTTTGTAACTTTGATTGCTAAGTCTAAGAACGCCTACAAAAGGATTGTTGCGATCATAGATTCTAAATCAGATCTATGATGTGATGGTAGGATCACAAGTCATTGGATTGATAGAATATGTGATATGATTCACCAAAACAGACTTCACAACTTATGGTAATATTCCAAGAGTTATTTGGCACTAAGGTTAATAAATATTAACAATTTGTTTGTCTTGTTAATTAACAAATACTAACAATTTGTATGTGTATTGTGTCGTTTGCTTGGTGGCCCACCCACAACCATGGATGTAACATACCCTAAAATTGTTGTTGCTCCCAATTCATGGACGCTTATTAGCTTTTTTCCCTAAGTACCTTCTCCACCATTGATCACACATTGCTGGCCATGATCTTGAATAATGACTAGCAAAATCAGTTTCCCACAACACCTCATCTGTCAACCTTTTCTCCAATGCATAGACTCACACGTTCTCCTCCTCAGCTCCTTGCTCATGTTCTCTAAGTCAACCAAATGGATTCACCTCAAAAGGAGTTTGACACGAGCTCATGCGAGTCACGAGAACACTACGGCCGAAGCAATATGCAAGGTCATTCTATGCGTAATTATATTGTGATTCCACCTCCATCTCCATTCTCATGTTTTCAAAGTCAACCATTTGGATTCACCTTGAAAAGAGTTTAGTGTACGCTCATGCGAGTCCAAGAAACACTGCTATTGAAGCAAAATGAGAGTTCATTCCTACACACAGTCATATCGTGATTACACCCTATTCTACAACTTGGAACACAAATGGGTAAGGATAATGTCAGTGCATTTGGGGCCAAGAACACCATCAATGTGAGACTTTTTACCATAGTGACCTAAACTGCATGACCAAGCAACTGGTTATACCATTAACAACCATTATTGGCATGTTCATTCAAGACATGGCTTCCCGAAATTAGTTGTATGGTATTTGTGTGGTTTCTTCAACTCCATGAGTACTGCAATCAAGAGACGCAAGACATCTATGGCATCAAAACCTTCCATTGTGGATTGGGAAGAGCCTAGTCCATGCCGGAACCATAATGGTCCTTGACTTCTAATGTTTTGCTGGTCAAGACATTTGTCACATATGGTCCTCGAGGGACCCAAACATTAGTGCTTCCTTTTGGGCCATCTACGGGAAATGGGATATATATGATAGAAAGAAGTCCACTTTGGCTACCCAACTACCCCAATTTTAATTTTGCTCACTTCATGACATCTTTGGCCCTTCACCAATTACATCATCATTTAGGTGCCCACATGACAATGGGTCTACCCTTTAGATATGGATGTTGCAAGCACGAGCCAACTCGATGCCAAATTTTTTAAAAAAATCCAACCTGCAATTCTAATTTTTAGGCAAGCCTATTTACCATCTCTCTCATCTCGTCCCTTACAAGCTAAGTAACATAGAGAGGGCTAGCCAAATCTCAAGAAAAGTTAATACAAGCTAGCAAGGCAGCACTATCCCAACACCTCATCATCATTGAGCAGGACGAGAGCAGTAGAAACTAAAGAGGCTGGTGTACCTAAGTGGATGGATGGACCCAACCACCGCAACAACACCGCCAACAAAGCTACAACTTGCAGCACCACAAGTCTTGGTCCAAGGAGGATTACATTAACAAAGGAAAGATGATGTAGCGAATATCATGGTCATAGGTCGTAAAATGAATTGGCTATAGAGCTTGTTGGTTCTCATGCTACACAGGATGGCTATAGTGTTCCCTTAGCTTTAAACGGGCAAGGGACATGGGTTCATAAGAGAATATGGAAGAGGATGTAAAAGAAGACCAAGAAATTGAGGAGGCTTTGTTTGCCGTTATTTTTGGGAAATTTAACCACATCAACGCAAATAAAGCTCGAGCAATGTCTTAGCTTTGACGTTCTATACACAACAAAGCAATGATGATTTGGCAGTAGCGAGTTGTGCATCTTGGGTTTACATGGAGATGTGGATGGGTGCTTGAGGAGGTGATGTGGTGATGCAAGAGCTAGCTAAATAGAAAGAAACTAGCGCAATGCGTCAACACTCAGAGGAAGGCGATGTTGACAAGCCTCCACACACTCGTAGAGAAAGATGACGTTGAGAGCTCATAGGCCTCCACAACGGCAAGCCACACTGCATGGATGGAATAACTATAGGCGAAGGGTTCAACTTTCATAGTCATGAGTAGGGATTGCCAATTGAGACGCAAGAGGAAGATGATGCAGAGAGGCTGACTTGTGGGCCATTGGCCTTTTAAAATGTATTTTCTACCACTAAGTGTTAGCTGACATGATGTCATGGCTCCTAAACATGGAAAAACACTCAACCAACCAGCTTATAGGTGAAAAGTAGAATTGACAGTTTCAGGTTGTATGTTCATTTTAGAGTTCAGCTGCCAAGATAGGACTTCAACAGTTTGAAATCAGATCTCTTCCTATACAATAGGCTAACTTTTCTCTTATGTGGACCAATCTCAGATTCTCCTATCTATTGAACACAAGAACTATGCTAAGTAAATCAAATAAAGTATTAAGCTAGTAACATAGTAATAAAGAACTATATATATGTCCACAATGTTTATCTTTTGTAGTTTTAATGTTATTTGGAACCCGATGATCGGGTTGGCCTGCTACCATGTTTCCGATTGCGCCTGCTGTAGACCTTGCCGAGGAACGCACCCTTACGAGGTATATCTATACATTTCTGTTATGGTACACACTAAATATTAGCGTTAAACAAACTTGACCACTATGGCATTTCCAATAATAGACTGCATAGCATTCAAACAATATGTAGTACCATCCAAATAAAATGTGACTGCAGCATTTGCAACACAACAAAATTTTAAAGCCAAGCATGATAGTGCAACAAGCAAAAACACTATCTTGGAGTTGTTGATTTTGAATAATGCAATAACTCAGATTTTTTTTACCACAATAGAGTAGTTTGCACCCAAATATCACATCTATCACTATCTACTATCACAAAACTTTATTAAAACATTTGTTCAACCAACTGTTTGAAATACTATAGGTACATGTAGTATTCCAGTGAAAAACAATGCATGATTGCATTATATGAGATTGAAAAAGGATGGTCTACACTTGGCACCAAAAGTTAAAAAACTCTATAGTTCAGTGTATTTTCCTACAAGAACATCCTTTCAAACCTCCATCAAGTGTTCTTCTAGCAGCCGTGGGACTGTGAGACTGTGGGAGTCACTCATTTTTATTCATGTGTCTAGGTTTGTATTTCTAGGTGAACTATACATGCCCATCTTTAAGACTAGTTTCTAGCATACCTAAAGATTC